>JAOPSE010000011.1:97864610-98213981 GCA_029449295.1 Zea luxurians
GAAGTATGACACCAACTTTCATCTATTCTCTACCACCAAAGAGATGGAAAAAGCAGGTTGCCCCCACCCCCATAGCTTTCTGTTTTGTCCCTATAATAGGTTTACCTATGTTATATATAGACACCGTAGCAATGCACGTGTAAAGGTAGATTTTTTGATTGGTTAGTTTGGGAGTGAAGTAGATGCCAATGCATGAGCAGAAGAAATATTATTCCCTTCAATATTAGCAGAGGTAGAGATATTTACTTTTACCAGTATTTGTGTTGTGATAGCTATTTTTAGCCTAATGTTTCAGGTCAAAGGGCCATACTTCATAGCTATTTCCTCCTCAATGTTTTAAGTGAAAGGGCCTAAGAGTATTGGAGCACTCTATGTTACCTGCTAGGCGCCAACTATTCAAAATTTACTCTAGGGTAGTAGATAATTTTCCTTGTCGAGTTTATTTTGGTATATGTAACTTTGTAATTGGGCCTAAGCGTATTGGAGCACTCTAAGATAACAGGTGCTTGAAGCTGATGATGAAATTATACATCTTGGATGAATAAACCTTTGTTGTAGTGACATAAGGAGTTTCGAAACTGCAAGGAATTTTAAATTAGAATATTTTTCAGTGAGATGTTGAGGTTGATAATATATGCGTTTTCATTTTTAATCTTTGTGCACTAATATTTTGTAGAAATTAGTTTGTTCACCGTTGCAACGCACGGGCACATACCTAGTACAATATAAAACAATATTTTATATGATCATATACACGATCTGCTGGATAAAGTCTTAGCCTTATGGAATGTTTGGTTTCTTAAGTCACTCTAAATTCTAGGGACTAAACTTTAGTCTCTAGAATTTTTATTTGTGAGGTCTTTTTAGAGAGGGTTTGGTTCTCACATTCTAAACTTTTGTGACTAAAATTTAGTTACCTTTAGTCCGTACCAGCTTCTTTTCCACGTCGTTTTATCTCTATGAATTGCAGCTGCAGTAGTCCAAACAACCGTCTTTAATTCAAAGCGAACAACCTGTCAAACCGTTAAACAATATGACTAAGGCCCTGTTTGGAAGTGTAGTATTTTTGCAGTTTTCAAACAATACTATGGTATTTGATGATACTATAGTATTATAACTCAAAAGGTGTTTGGTTTGTGTAGGCAAAACACAGTTTTAAATACCATGGTTTACCCAAAACCGTGGTATTTTTGGAGTTTTTGAAACTCCACTCCGGACCTCAGTTTTTTCTTCTCTTCTCTACATATACTTTGTTTTTCCAATGGAACCAACATATCTCGGTTTTGAGCAATACTATGGTTTTACTGTGGTAAAGTAATACCATAGTATTTGTGTCATGTACAATTGAAAACTGTGGTATCTCAAAATTACAGTATTTCAAACCGCATTTCCAAACAGGCCCTAAGGCTACGTTTGGTTACTACAAATTATAGAATCTACAACCTACACATTTAGCACTTGATTCTCAGATTTTGTTTCTTTGCACACAAAAATCCGAAGAACACGACCTAAAGAATGTCCTCTCCTCTAAATAAAAATTTTAGGTATTAAAATTTAGTTCTGTCTATAAGCAACCTAGATTTTAAAAACTGGTTTATATCATTTAACTAAGAGAGGCCTGTTTCTTAGTTTTTTTAAAAACTAATAATTACTTTTTATAAATTAAGTTATAAACTGATATGTTTAGAGCTTTCTCAATTTGCATAAAAGTTGTTTTCTTAGAAACTTGGTGGAAACAAGCTCTTAGTAAGGTGATGAACAAAAAAGAAGAGAGGACCCGCATCGCAGATCTCCCCCTTCCCTCCACGCTCCTCTCGCGTCGCCGCGATGGCCGACGAGGCCCTGGACCAGCCGCCGGACGCGACCCCTTCTCCGACTCCGGCGACGCCGCCGGTACCCGCCACCCCGTCTCCCGCGGCGCTGCTCCGCCCGCGCGGGAGGCATTCGAGCACGGGCTCTTGCCCATCCCCAAGCTCATCTTCCCGGAGGGTACGCTGGCGCAGACCCTCGCCAGCTCAAGGAGAAGCTCGCTGCCTCGGCCCCTGACGGACGCGTGCGCGCCGCGGCCCTGGCGGAGGCGTTGCAGATCCCGCAGGAGCAGGCGGCGCTCGCCCTCGCCACGCTCGCGGCTGTGCTCCCGGCAGAGGACCCCCGCGCTCGGCGACGGCGCCGTGGATGGTTCTGCCGCGGACATCCGCGACATGCTGCTCTTCCTCTACATCCAGTCTTACAAACGTCTCGTCCCGCGGAGCGCGCGCACAAGGACTCGCCCGTCGGACGTCTGGCCGTCCACCTCCGCGTTCGATGGGTACCTCTCCGCGCTCTCCCCGATCCAGGTCAGGATTAACACGTCCTGTTTGTTTGATCGATTGTCAAAAAAGATTGTGACGCGAGTGCTAGTAATGTGTTTCAAGTTCATGTGTGAATTAGAAGCGACATCTTAGTGGGACGGTGGCTCCGTACCCCTGTACCCGGCAACAACCAAACCTTGAATACCGTTCATTGACTGCTGAAATAGTGCTATATTGGAGGACTTCCTGTTGGTATTCTCGATGACACACCTCACCATAGGAACCTAGCACTATTAAATGCTGTTTTGACATCTTAAGTGATGACTGATGACAGATCCATCAAAGATACTATTGTCACCCTGTTATCATGTGATGCTCTGGGAAACATCCAGCCACAGATCGAGGCAGGTGTCTGCTACAAATGTTCAGAAGATATAGTTACTGCAGACTATAGTCCATGTCTATGATTGCTATACCTAGTATAGAAATTGTATGGTCGCTTGGCCTCAATAAGTTGCCATAGATCTGCAAATTGCTTAGCATACATACATGCTGTACGTAGATTAGAGCTTCCGATTTTGGCTGAATTTCACTTCAATAGCCACTGCTTGATAATTGTATCATATATTCATATTCCATGTCCTTGTAACAGTGCAATTTCCTCGCTAGCAAATATGGGGTTTCTGTTTCATATATTTACACTTCATCATAAGGTTTAAATAGCTGCAAGCGAATTCCCCGCGGAACATACAGTGTCACCCGAATGTACTGCAGTCATCTCATTGCTTTGAAGTGTGCCTGGTTCTTCATTTTGAATGGTGAATATAAAGAACTGATAATTTCTTAAATCCACATGTCCATAATGATTTAAATTTGCATGCTAAGTGTAATAGTACCCAATGTGCTCTGACTCCCATAGGTTTCTTGTCTGCAGAGTATTTGCTCGTCTTTGTATAGAGAGGTTCACAATTAATACTTTGGGTTCCAGTTTTACATTGTGTTTTTGAAATTTGAAGCAGCAATTTTGATTTTAAATTGGCAGTTGTAGCTATTCGGGACAAGACCATATCCACAACATAAATAGTTAAATCAACTTTTTTTCATTCCAAGGCATGGCAATACAATTCATCTTTTGTGGGTCACTTTGGTAGAGCTCCTCTTGCTTCTAATTCTGTGGGAAGTGATAGAGTTATTCTCTCAAAGAAGTGATTTTGTGACTAAAAGTTATTCTCTATGATTCTATAAGATAAACTCTACCGAAAAAGTGATTCTACATGGGAAGTGAATCAGGAGAAACTTTATTTTTCAGCTCCCAGTCCTTGTTTCATTTCAGAGAATCACTTCGTACAATCTTCTGTATAGTGTATAATATTGTTTAACCTAGGAGCTGCAATGGGAGCTTTGCCAAACAAGCCTTTGTTTACATCTATCTTTGTTATTGGCTATAGCATTTAGTGCCCTAGTCAGTTTTAGCTGCGCTGCCATCTTCCATTTCAAGTGGTTAGATTGTCTATAACTTAAAATCACATCTGATCTGCCTTTAATTATTCCAAACTATATGGTTTTGCAGCTTGTTCGCAGTAACCGTCGTTTTATGCCTTCTCAAGCTGATGAAATTCATCAGTTGTCCTATCTGCAAAAGCATATGGCGAACATTCTTACTCTCTTGGCAGATTCTGTTGAGGGTGATGGTGATGATTCACTGGTATGCCATCATTTCTTCTGAGCAATATGCTCATGTTTTGTTTTCTGATCTTCCTGCTAAAGCTGACATGATGAACAGCTGGTTAAACATTAACCTTAATCATCAGAGTAGACAGTAATAGAAATGAGCGATTCCTGTAAAATGACATGTAAAGTTCTGTTTTCACTTCTTTCAAGATGAAGGCATTCACTCCAAGTATAATATGAGATATGACGTGAGTTTTCATGAAAGAAATCAACACACAATTAGACATGTCTACAACTAATCTTACAAATAAAAAATAAGAGTGAGGAATGGATCTTTTATGCAGACGATGATATATATGGTCTAAATGACATTTCATCCTTTCGTCTGTTTATTTTAGGATAGGGAAATGCTACATAACACTAAAAGTGAAGTCACTTTGTCAGTGGACACGGAAAAAGTTCAATTTGCTAGTGGACACTCTAGTCTATGTCAATTTTTCTAAAAGACACCATGTCTAAAATATTCATTTTCATCTAGGGAGGAGAGAGAACTATTGTGAAATGGCATTTTTATCCCTAGCCTTTCTTCCTCCCTCCCTTTCTTTTATTTCTCTTCCCTTCCCTTTCTCTCTACTGTAGGACTAGGCGGCCATGGCGCGGGGCCTTGGTAGGTGTGTGGCACGGATGCACGTGAGGCTCAAGCATGTGGCACAACTGCATGTCTGCACAGGGCTCGGCTGTGGCCGTGGCCGCGCGATATGTAAGGCATCATGCGCGAACAACTGCAAGGTGCACAGTGCACCGGCAAGGAAGCAATGCTCTACAACTGATGAGGGAGGGACCACCAATGGATTGATCTTGTGTGCCTGGATTGGGGCCTCTGGCTGAGTTGGTTAGGTGGTATGTGTAGCACTCCTCAGGTACTGAGTCCGACTCCCCGTGGGAGTGAATTTCAGTCTGGGGTTAAATAAATTCCATCCCCGTGCTGATTCTGCTGCCACCCTGCCTATGGTCGTCACTTGCTCAGCCCTGAGAGTTGCTTGCCTGCCTGGCTGAGCTTAACGCCCTTGCACACTTGGTGTGTGCCTCTGCAGGCCGCACCACCACTCGCATTCCCTTTGCTGCCGTACCGTGGTCATGCTGCGCTGCCCGTGCTGCCTTTGTCCATGGCTAGCTTGCGGGCCACCGGTCAAATTACGACCACCCAAGTGCACTAGGGGACAGAGTAGCCCTTCGGTTGCACATCATCACTGCCGGCAAGGACCTAGCTGATGGCCAGTGCTCACACGTGGAGAGAAATGGGAGGAAAGAGAAAGAATAAAAAGGGTAGGGGGAAGAAGAAAAGACCAGGTAAGTGCATCATTGATTCATTTCACCATAGTTCTCTCTTTTCCTGACCCAAAAATGAATATTTCAATGGATGCAGATTAAATTTGTCACGAACCAGAATGTTCCCCATCAAAGCGACTTTGCATTTAGTGTCCTGTAGCAAATTTTCCTTTAGGATATTGTTTTGAAAGTAATTATATATATTTTTTGTTTTGACTTAGAAACTTAAATTGGACCTTGAAGAAAATGCTGGCTAGGTTTTTTTTTCTAAAACGCACAGGAGAACGGTTCACTAAATATATTAAGAGGATAGAAATAGAGGTCCAAAATAGATCAAACATCCAAGGAAACCACCTTACGGTGGCCAAAAACGGAAATACACAAAAAGATCCATCTAGAAAAACAGCCTATAAGAAAATACTACTACCAGGAGCCATAAAAAAATTAACTCCAAACTGTGTTCAGATCTCTCGCGCCTGCTAGACACCACCGATGAACGTCATCTTTGATGTTTTGAATAATCTGATTGCCGCCAGGAGTAGCCCCCTCAAACACACATTCATTCCGTTGTTTCCATAGCCACCATGCCACCAGCACAAGGGAATTGATCCCCTTGCGCTGCACAGCAGGGATCTTACCTTCCAGATTAGCCCACCAAACTTGGAAAACCAAATCAGAATTTGTGGAAGAAAACTGTTGCAGATTAACCATGGATAAAATCCTAAACCACACTTCCCTTGAGAAGACACAAGAAATCAGAAGGTGCTGCACTGTTTCATCTTCTTGATCACAGAGGGGGCATTGAACCGGATGATCTAAACCCTTTTCGCTAAACGATCTGTTTTTTTTTCTTTCTCGAAAAGCGCAGGAGAACTGCACCCCATTATATTAAGAAAGGATGGAGGGGCCCAAGAGGACCCCGATACAAAGCACTCCTTACGGAGGCCAGATACACGTATACATAAAATGATCCATAAACACACTGCTAAAACAACTACAATCCTCCAAAAGCAGTACTCCCCTTGCTCCAGCAACTTGCCGTTTCTCCCTTTCCTCATGAACAGTTCCACCATCAAACACCACTCTATTTCTGAGTTTCCAAATCATCCAAGCCCCCATAATTAGCAAGGAGTCCAACCCTTTCCTATTCAAACCAGACACAATGGTAGAAACTCTTTTCCACCACAGCATATAATTTGTGTCACTCTGGATAGGCGATAAGCTGTGAATACCAAACTTTCGAAGGATGTTATACCATCCCACCCTAGAAAAGACACAAGACACCAGCAAGTGGTTAATGGTCTCTGGCTCTTGATCACAAAGAGGGCACCTGGGAGGGTGAATCAAGCCTCTTCTCTCCAATCTGTCAGCAGTCCAACATCTCTCTTGCACCACCAGCCATAAAAAGAATTTGCATTTGGGTGAAGCCCAAGATTTCTAGATTCTTTTATGGCTATCAAAAGGAATTGAACCAGTAAATAGACCCTTGTAAGCTGAGCGTGCAGAATAGTTCCCATCAGTTGCAGCAGAGAAAATATGATGGTCCTCAATTCCTCATTGTTTGGATGCAGCACTATACCAGAAAGAGAATTCCAGAGGTGAAGATAGTCAGTTAGTGCACCCACAGTCTGGGTTTAGGGTTTAGGTTAAATGCCCTGTTCTTAAGGCGTCGCCTAGGCGTCCAGGCGAAGGTCCAACGCCTAGGCGTCAGGCGGTGGTCCAACGCCTTGGCTCGCCTTACCGCTTTAAAAACCATGGTTAAATGTGGGAGAAAACTGCAAGCCAGAGAAAGAACTTGCATCATGGTGGAGCCCAGCTCCTCCAAATACGATCAGCCAGCGCGAAACTAGCAGCCCCCACCATAAAACGATCATAAGCCGACTTGGAAGAATAAGAACCTGAAGAGGATGGTGTCCAAATGTGTTGATCTGGAGTATCAGGTAACAGGTTGACCTCCCAAACAAGGTCCCAAATCTGGAAGAATTCCGAGAAAGCACTTGGGGGAAAATTCCCCCTGATATCAAGAACCCAGTCTCCCATAACAGCTTCCTGGACTGTCTATTAACAGCAGCAAACAAGTAGGAGCCAAATCTGCAATTCTCCTACCATCTAACCAACATTCTGTCCAACTTTTGTGCTTGTTTCGTTGCCCACTGACACATGAAAGATGATATTGATGTCTGTACTGTATGCCTTATTCTTCAACTAGCATATAGCTTGTGCTAACGCTACGATCACGGGGACGGAGGGTCGACGGCGGCGGCAGCGGTGCGAGGGGAGGGGTTGACGACGGCGGTGGCACGAGTGAGAGGGATGATCCAAATAATATTGTCCATTGGATTTGATTAAGGGATATGAGGTTATCCGGTGACCTGAACCGTTGGTTTTGAATTTTGATGGTGTGTTAAGTCTGGGTGCAATTTGTTTGGTGGATTTAGTGGAGGTTATGAATGTGGGGATGATTTGGTTGGGTGGGTTTTGCAAGGTTTAAACACGGTGGAATATATAGTGGTAAAGATGTGGGGCAAAACTGCATGTGATAAACCGTTGTATTGCAGAATGCCGACTCTAGAGTTTTGATTGTTATTTACAATTTTTGTGCAGGTGTTGACAATGGAGACTTTTGAGCACCTTGGATTTCTAGTTCAATTCTCAGAAGGAACTTCTTTAAGCCAGGCTGCTACATTTTTTGCATACTCAGATCCTGACATGCCTGATGTGCCTGTCCCTGCTTCTCAGGTTCTTGATTGGATGTCACAGAAAATAGCTTTTTCACTGGAATATTCTGCTGAGAGGTCCGCAGCAAAGGAAAGCAACCAGCAAACCATGTCTGATCTTGATGTGACCATGGCTGAGGCCAATACAAGTCACCCACGGAACAGTACACCAAGTGCCAATCCTGCATACTACAGAAATGTAACATTTGTGGAGGGCTTTTCCAAAACCTCTGTGTCAAGCATGCATCTGATGTCAAAGGGAATTCTATAAAGGTACATTGATATTTTGTTGCCAATAGCTAACTTCTGGATAATGGTCGTAGATAGATTTTAATCTTTCTCCTTTAGAAAGTTTTGGAGTATCTCCGTCAAATATGCAAAGTTGGATTTCAAAATCCATAAATATAAACTATGGTTTCGTAATTTTTGGAGTGATTATATATTTACATTTGCTCTCCACTCACAATTCTTTGTGTCACCGTGGGCATTGGTATGGTCCCTTTACACACCTTTTGACTTATTTTTTTAATTACACATTCACAAAACTGAGAAATGAAAATTATATTTAAGTAGTTTTTATGCTATCATTTATTCATTTCTGTATGACTAGTGTAAGTATTTCTATGTATCTTTAAATCTATATGCTCAAAGCTTTGAGCACCGTGATTCTAGTGTTTGTGTGTATTATGACCATATATATAGACCTGCAGTGAATAAATTGACCCGCTGTTGGAGTGACATAATTGCAAGGAGAATTATCGCGTGTATTCGTCCACTATACTTGTGCGATACAGGTCCTTGAGCTTAGCCAAGCCATTGGTTTAGAGAGAAGGCTTGAACCGCGTGTTGACGAAATCCGCAAAGCAAGCCTAGGAGAGGATACCGTGGTTTGCGCTCGATGGATTAATACCACTCGGTTGTTGCACCCTCCATCTGAAGAGCCACAAGCCAAATGTTCTCAGCGAGCGTACACATACATGAAAGTAGGTTTTGCACGTGGTCAACCAAGGTAGCGGGTTAGACTCGCCATGAGAGCCTAGGGAACGTTAGCTTGTGGTGATGAGGGTCAAAGTCATCGCGGAAGCCCTAGCTGAAGAAGCCATCACCTCATCGCTGCCGCTAGCATCGTCGTCGTCATCGCCACCACCACCTAGAACATGGTTGCTGCCTTTGCCGCCCTAGTGGAGGGGACATGCGGAGGCTTCTTGGATATATAATCATCCATGGGTCGCTTCTCCAGTCGTGCCAACATACAATCATGGGAGACCATTCGATTGTCGAGGGTTGTAAGCTATGGCAGGATCTGGTCCAATTTTGCCGTGTCGAAGTCAACGTCTTAGGGATCATTGACGATGCCAAACATAGTTGTCGATACATCGATTGTCTCTTATACTAATCTTAGCCACTTTGGTTTCTATTTCCTTCTTGGTTTGGCTGTCCTGCTTGGTTGCACCTTATCTGGTATTGGCGACCATAGACAAGGTCCATAGCACACAAGCATTCCAAGACAATTTCTTAAGGACATCTGTGATTATATCTCTCTCTGACCTTTCAATTGTGATTTTACCTCTTATTTTCAACTTTGTGATTTAACCCCTCCGTTTTGAAAACAAAGCTCTGCCACACCCTTTGCCGTTACGTGCATTTACAGTGCTAAATCTGATGCGGAAAGACAAAAATACCCATACAATTTTACCCCTCGTTATATTTTGTACTTGTGATTTTACCCTTGTTGGGGTTGTGGCCATACAGAATAGGAGGGTAGTTTGGACCTTTCACCCGTTTCTTTTCAATTTTTTGTTTTTTAATCACTAATTCTTATTTTCACAAAAGGTGTTGAGACAGAGGGGCAAACTGTAGCTTCGTTTTCAAAAAAGAGAGGTAAAATCACAGAGTTAAAAAAAGAAGGGTAAAATCACAATTGCAAGACCAGCGAAGGGTATAGTCACAATTATTCCATTTCTTAATGGTACAACTTTGGCCAGGATCTTACACAACAAGCTAGAACCTCGTATTCTTCTGAAGCTAGATATTTAAAAAGCTCGACCAGTAGGGAAAAGACCGCCCCACGGTATTTTATTAAGAAGCTCAATCGGAGCCCCGATCGAGAAAGGTCACGAAAACTAGCCCCCCCCCCCCCTGTGCAACATGAGGGTACGCCCCCTATAGGCTAGATCTTTACTCGTGCTTTAAACCCTCCCAACCCCTACATGAAGATCCACCCCCATAGGTTAGTTCATCTAGTGTGCACACAACCAGTGGGCCATCGAGCGACCTTTTTAACCTTAGCCTGAAATTTGCTCCCACTGAGGTTTGAGCTCAGGACTTAAGGAGTGCTACTCAGACCATCTAACCAATTCAGCTAGAGGCCCATTCGCAAAGCTAGATATTTCCAAAGCATTTGACTCTGTTTCTTGGTCTTCCATACGGGAACTATGCAATTTGGTTTTGGTCAAAAGTGGTGCAACCTTATTAATTTGCTGCTATCAACACTTCTACCAGAACCCTTGTCAATGGGGAGCCCGGGAGCACATCATCCATCATCGTGGCCTTTGCCAAGGAGACCTGCTATCCCCCATGCCTTTTATTTTAGTCATGGAAGCCCTGAACTCGACCATCAATCATGCAACTTGGGAGTATCTTCTTAAGCCGATCACCTTCCAGCAGGCCAAACACCATGTATATTTCTATGCCGATGATGTGGTGCTATTCTTGGGACCTTTTAGGCCGGATCTCAACATCTCGTAATGGTCAAACAACTTCTTGATATTTTTTGGCCATGCTACAGGACTGAATAAATATTGCCAAAAGTTCTATCACTCCTATCCAATTTGGAGAAGAGGAGCTTGTTGCTATCTCTGAATTGCTGTTGTGTGAGATTAAAGCTTTCCCTTGCTCTTATTTGGGACTCCCGCTCAATTCGAAAGCCCACTAATACTGAGTTGCTGCCCTTAATTGACAAAGTGGCTGATAATTTTTTTGGAAAACGCAGGAGGATTTAGATACACATTAAGAAGAGAGAGACAAGGGTCTAAAGAGACCCAAAAAACAACGCACTCCTTATGAAGGCCAGTAACACTCGTACATGAAAGGATCCATAAAAAAAGCACACACACACTCCCTACAACAACCTATGCAGGGGGCAGCCAAGGAGAGCCCTTTGGCTCCAGCAATTTCCCAACTTCTTTCCTTATCTGCATGCTCCATAATCAGAGGAAGGCTGGGAGACCCTCCATAAAAAATGACTCTGTTGCGATGCTTCCAAATCATCCAAGATCCTAAAATGATGAGGGAGTCAAGATCTTCCCTGACCAGACCATTTGCTGTCTCTGATACCATCTCCCACTGTCATGTACGGCCGGCCCTACGTCAGGCAACGACGCGCCCGGAATGTGCTGCGTGCGCGTGAGCGTGCCCAGGAGGCAACAACTACCGACTCTAGTGGATAGGATAGAAACTAGATAAGTTTGTTTGCATGCCTAGAATTAAGGATAGAAACTAGATAAGTTTGTTTGCATGCCTAGAATTAAGGATAGAAACTAGATAAGTTTTGTTTGCATGCCTAGAATTAAGGGTTGTTTGCATGCCTAGAATTAAGGGTTTGCATGCCTAGAATTAGGGAGCAGTTAGCTCCATGCGGTTAGGCCTAAGGGTCTATATATATTCCTGTAACCAGACCTGAGTTGGAATTAAGAAAGATCATTATCCTAATCTCTCTCTCTCAAATTAGACGACAACAGAGGGGCATAACCTCGCCGGAGAAGACGACAGACCGAGGCTACGATCTCCGTAGCCGAGGGCCACCTACCCTAGACACTAAGGCCCTTGACAACCTGGTATCACGACCACGCTGATCCTACTCATCCACCTCCGCCGACGCCGAGTCCACCGCCGCCGCTCCACTCAGCCCTACCGCGTCACCACAAAGCCCACCACCCTCCCCACCTTCAGCAGCATCCTCCAGTTCACCCATGGCCGAACCATCCAATGCCGACCTCGCCAAGATGATCGAGCAATTCACGGGTTTCGTCGCCACGCTGCAGTTCGAGGTCACCGCGCTGAAACGCGACAAGGAGAAGTCGTCGTCGACGGTTGGGGGCGGCGTTCCTGACGGCCAGCACCACCACGATCGGCCACCCAAATTTCAGAAGGTCGACTTTCCCCGCTTCGACGGCAAGACTGATCCCTTGATCTTCGTCAATCGCTGCGAATCCTACTTTCATCAGCAGCGCGTCATGGAGGAGGAGAAGGTCTGGATGGCTTCATACCATCTTGAAGACGTGGCACAACTCTGGTATATCCAGCTGCAGGAGGACGAGGGTACTCCTCGATGGAGCCGATTCAAAGATCTCCTCCACCTGCGTTTCAGGCCGCCTATCTGCTCCGCGCCACTCTTCGAGCTCGCCGAGTGCCGGCGCACGGGGTCCGTTGAGGAGTACCAAAACCGCTTCCAGGCGCTGCTGACCCGCGCCGGTCCATTGGAGGAGGGGCAGCGCATCCAGCTCTTCACGGGCGGCCTCCTACCGCGCTTAGCCACGTGTTTTTGAAAGGACAGCCTGTGTTGGGGGCTTGCTGCAGAACCAATATTGGTGGATTTCACATTACTGATTTTCTGAGGCAGCTTCTCTATCTAAAATATCCCTATCACACGGCAAGTATTTCATGGGAAAAGGCTGAAGAGCTGAAGAAGGAGCATTGTTATATAGCTCTTGATTATATGGCAGAGTTGCAGATATTTAAAAACAATAAGGAAGAAGCTGATGACAAAATGAGATTGGCAACTACCATGGGTTTCCCCACCAAAGGAAGAACCACCATCTGAGGAAGAACTTGCAAGGAAAGCAGCTTTGAAGGAAAAGGCTGGCCAGCGTTTGCGAGACATGGCTGCTGCAAACAGATCTCAGAAGATAGTGGAACTAGAAAAACAATTTTCCCATCTGGAGGAACTAATGGAACAACTTGATGAAGCTGCGGAAGAAGAAGCAACAGCTATTCTAGGTAGCTCTGGATATCTTTCCCAGCAGGAAATCAGATCTGCCATTTTAAAAGCATCACAATCTAAAGGAAAGCAAAAGGGGAGTCCAATGGCAACGATGAGAAAACAGATGCCTCAGCAATTGATAAGTATTCACTTGTATCTGTCCCTGATGAGACACTGACGCCAGAACAATTAAAGGAAAAGAAGAAACAAATATTACTTAAAACCACAACAGAGGGCAAATTGCGCGCTAAGCAGAAACGTGCTGAAGAGGAGGCTTTGCGGGAGAAACAAGAAGAAAAGAGGCGTGCGGAGAACCCAGAGTTATACCTTGAAGAGCTTCGGGCCCGATATTCATAACTTTCTGATAAATTTGAGCAGAGGAAGCGACAGAAAGTTAATGGTAGTCAGACAAATGGGAACCATAGTTCATCTGCAGGTGTAGGCCGTGGAGAACGACTAAATGCACTGAAAGGATGCGGCTGCTTGCCTCAGTTGTTTTTGATCGAGGCAAAGGTGAGGACACTTTTGGAATGAGAGACGAGGATTGGTTAGTGTACAACAAGATGAGCAAAGACAATGATGATGACAACAATGATGATGACGAATCGGAACTTGTTCGAATTTCATCGAAGCTCCAGGAGATTGATCTTACATCTGTGTCCAAATCTGAAGCTGTTCAACTGACTCCAGAGCCACCCAAAGTCCGGCCATATCGGTATCCGGCGGCCCACAAAGACTTTCGCGCCCGACACCCGGCGTTCCAGCTTGAGGACGAGCTGGTCTTCGAGGAGGGGAGAGATGTCATGTACGACCGGCCCTACGTCAGGCAACGACGCCCCCGGGATGTGCGGTGTGCGCGTGAGCGCGCCCAGGAGGCAACAACCGTCGGCTCTAGTGGATAGGATAGAAACTAGATAAGTTTGTTTGCATGCCTAGAATTAAGGATAGAAACTAGATAAGTTTGTTTGCATGCCTAGAATCAAGAGTTGTTTGCATGCCTAGAATTAGGGAGCAGTTAGCTCCATGCGGTTAGGCCTAGGGGCCTATATATATTCCTGTAACCAGACCTGAGTTGGAATTAAGAAAGATCATTATCCTAATCTCTCTCTCAACTAAGCCGACGACAGAGGGGCATAACCTCGCCGGAGAAGACGATGGACCGAGGCTACGATCTCCGTAGCCGAGGGCCACCTACCCTAGACACTAAGGCCCTTGACACCTACCAATCCATAAAGGAAACTGTATCTGGCTTTGGGGCTAAACTATGCAGCCCAAACTTTCTTAGCAGGTTGTACCAGAAAACTCTTTAGAAGACACAACTCACAAGCAAGTGGTTCAGGGTTTCACCTTGCTGGTCACATAAAGGACATCTGATAGGGTGATTCAATCCCCTTTTTGCCAAGCGATCAGCTGTCCAACATCTATTATGTGCCACCAACCAAATGAAAAAAAACAACACTTTGGAGGACTCCAAGATCTCCAAACCCTTTTATAGTGTCCAAAGGTGGTAGACCCAAGGAAAAACCCAATATAAGCTGACTTTGCAGAGTATCTACCATTCGATGATAAGCTGAAAATGTGTCTATCCTCAGTGTTAGGCTGCAGCACAAAATCTGCGAGGATATTCCAAAGGTGTAGATAATCTACAATGGCTCCAACTGTAAGAGCCCCTTTGTTGTCTGCAATCCATTGTCTGTTCAATAGAGCCTGCTGCATAGTCCTTCTGTTAATAATTCTTTTTGGGATAATGCTGAATAATCTGGGAGCAATATCCGAGACCCTTTTGCCATGGATCCATTTATCTGTCCAAAACATGGTGTTGGTCCCATTCCCCACCTTAGAGATCAGCACCTTGGAGAAGAAGGATCGGGCTGTGCTAGGGACTTGAATGGACAGGCTAGACCAAGGGCGTCTTGGGTCAGTTTTTTGCAACCAAAGCCATTGCATGCGGAGGGCCTAGCAGAGCTCAGGAAGGCTAGCAATACCGAGACCTCCAAGATGCAAAGGACGACACACTTTTCCCCATGCCACCAAGCAATGCCCCCCTTTCACCTCCTTTCTACCTTGCCAGAGAAAACCTTTTCTTATTTTATCAATTGCTTCAATGGCCCAATGAGGGAAATCGATTGCCATTGCCATATAGACCATCATGCTAGTGAGGACATGCTGCACTAAAATTCTTCTCCCTGCTCTACTCATCAAGTCAGCCTTCCAGTTTGGTAGGCGGTCTGCAATTTTGTCCACAAACTGCTGAGACTGATTCCTGGATAATTTATGTAAAGACAAGGGGAGACCCAGATATCTGCAAGGAAAGGTCGCAATCTCACAAGGCAGCCAGCTCCGAATTTCCTCAATAGTCTCCTCAGGGCATTTGATAGGGTACACATTTGATTTATTTGGATTATAGCAAAGGCTTGACGCATCACCAAAAAGCTGGAGGATATCCAGAGAAATTGAAATATCTGTAGCTGTAGGGTGCAAGAACAGCGCCACATCATCTGCATACATCGAGACTCTGTGAAGCCTTTTCCTTCTTGACAGCTGCTGGAGTAAGCCTGCTCCCTCAGCTTTGGAATAAAGAAGGTCAAGAACATCCATAGCAAGGATAAATAGCATCGGGGAGAGAGGATCTCCCTGTCTAAGCTCTCTTCTATGCTTAATCAGTTTACCCGAGACACCATTGAGCAACACTTGAGTATTGGAGAGGCTAATAAACCACAGACAATGTCTCACTAGATATGTCCAAAACTCATCTGCTGCATTACTTCAATTAGGAAGGGCCAAGAGACAGAGTCGAAAGCCTTTGTTATGTCCAACTTGAAAAACAGTATGGACATGTTATGTTGATGGAACAACCTTGAGGTTTGTTGCACTAACATGAAATTATCCTGGATGAACCTTCCTTTTATGAAAGCGCTTTGACTTGGGGAAACCATCTCATTCAATCTTTTTGCCAGCCGATTAGCCAGGATCTTAGTAATCAGCTTTGCAAAACTGTGCACTAGGCTTATTGGGCGATAAATTGCCAGGGTGGAAAGCCTTCTCATGAGTAGAGCTGGTCATTTTTTGATGATTAAGGTGTTTTTTCCTCTATCCCTTATGCTCGCCATGGACCTCCCCAAATGGGTAATCAAGGCGATCGATAAAAGGAGAGGTTTCCTTTGAAAAGGACAAGAACATGCAAATGGGGGCAACTGTCTCGTCTCTTGGGACACTGTTCAGCGGCCTACACAGTTCGGTGGTCTGGGCATCTTCAACTTGGAGCTGTTTGGCTGGGCCTTGCACATCTCTTGACTGTGGTTGCAAAAGAACGACTCCTCTCGCCCTGGGCTGGACTCCTCATCCAGGTGCCACGCAACACAGGCTTTGTTTGATGTTGCTGTTGTCACCATGATACGGAATTGGATTTATCGTTGGCTGCAAGGAAAAACAATGGCTGAGTGGGTTCCTAATTTGATGAACCTGATCTCAAGAAGGGTCAAGAAGCAGAGGACAGTAGTGCAAGGACTGAGGAACCGAAGTTAGGTATTTGATATGAGGTTCTCTGACAGTACAAGTGCTAGTCGAATACCTGCAGCTCTGGAGCTTAACCTTGTTTGGGAGCAAGTGTAATGGAGGGGAGCAAGTGTAATAGAGGGAACCCCTCCATTACACTTGCTCCCAAACAAGGCCTTAGTGAATAACCTGGAACTCCAACATGATGTCCCTGATCAGCACAGGTAGTGCCTGAACGGCCATGTACATACACTAGTAAGTCGGTGTCAGCCTATGAGGCCTTTTTCATAGGAACAATTAAATTTGCTCCTTGGACGCCATGGGCGCCCCTGAGATGCAAGTTCTTCATCTAGCTAGCAGTTAAAAACAGGTGTTGGATGTCTGATAGACTTCCAAAAAGGGGACAACCTCACCCTGCTGCATGTCCTCCTCTGCGACCAATTCGAAGAAACTATTCAGCACATCCTTGTTTGTCCTGTGTGTTTGCTCAGCAAGTCTGGACAATGACCTTCAACAGATTGGGCTTCTTGTCCTTGTGCCTCAGCCAGGGTTTTTCGCACGCTGGTGGTCCAAAGTTATTAAGGAAGTTTCAAAGGAGACGAGGAGGGGTCTAAACTCTGATATTCTGGTGGCCTAGGAGATTTGGAAGCACTGCAAGTCCTGTGTATTTGAGAGCGCTAGGTCTTGTGTTCAAGTAGTCTTACAAAGTACAAACTGTAACTGATGAGTTTTCCTTGTGGTGTATGGCTGGAGCATCTGCTCTACAGGAGCTGCTACTGCGCCAGCTTACCCAATGTCTATAGCCCTTCTTTTGGGGGTACTGGGGTAGTACCGTAGTAGTGGTTGTGCCTCCTGTGAGTAAGGGTGGTAATGGATCACGATCCAAATGTTCACAAATTATTATGGCCCTTAAATTAATTTTAGTTAAAAAATGAATAGGAATAGAGCCCAATCCTAATCTGACCCTATCCTTAAATTTTATAGTGTAAAAGTTTAGAGCCCATTACTACCCCTACGTGTGAGGCGCGCCTGTTTTCTGATGTTGGTGGTCGGTTTTCAGGTGCAGGCTATTCCTGCTCCTTGTTCTAGGAGGGACAACCTTTGTTTTCTCCTTTGGTTGTGTTAGACAGCAATATTACTTGCCTTGTCTATAGGCGTGATGCCTGGCTTCCTCAATCAGCCGGCCAGCCTTGTATAGCAGGTTAGGATAGAGAGATGGGGAAGAGTCCAGGATGGTAAGGATCAATTAGGGTCCTTCTGTTTCCTTGTCTAGGAGGTTTCCTTTTACCTCTGGCTCTTCCCCTATATATGTAATAACACTCTTCTCTATCAATACACACACAATTCCT
This sequence comes from Zea luxurians, assembly GCA_029449295.1. NCBI lineage: Eukaryota > Viridiplantae > Streptophyta > Magnoliopsida > Poales > Poaceae > Zea > Zea luxurians. Next base: position 97,882,444 of record JAOPSE010000011.1, read on the forward strand.
GCATTCTACTTTACTCACATGGTATCACGAGTCTAGTTTTTTTCCTATCGCTTCCGCTTCCAGTGCGCTGTCCTTTGACGCTGCTCTAGCGCGCCTTCTCTGGGCGCTGCTCCATGGCCGCCATCGAATCCGATCCCCTTGGTGTCCCACAAGAGGAGGACGATGCCGTCTAAGACCGCGAGCGCCAAGCCCAGGTCGCTCGCGCCGCCGCTCTGGTCCGCGCCGCTGATGCCGAGCGAGAAGCTGTCGTCGCCCAGCAGGAACGCGACGCGGCAGATGCTCGCGTGCGTGTGGCCCTGGAACGCGCCGCACGTGAACGTGCGGCTGCTGCGCCGCCTTCCCCCAGTGACGACTCCTCCCATGGAGATCCCGATGGTGACATCCAAGACGGTGGTGCCTCCCCTCTGGACGCAGCTCTCCTCCATCATGAGGCTGCAACCCTACTGAATCTACACGCCCAGGCAGTGGCTGTGCAGAACATTCGCACCCTCATCCCGCTTCTCCTCGACACCAACTCCACATTCTACGCCCGATGGTGCGATACCTTCCTTCTCACCCTCACCAAGTTCTCCCTAGAAGGTCATGTTCTCTCCGATATCACTGCATACACCTCCCCCGTTGGGTTCGCATGAACGCCGTCGTCCGTACTTGGATCCTCAACACCATCTCCGACGACCTCGCCGACACTGTATCCCAGCGCGGCGTCACAGCTCGCGTCCTGTGGCTCTCTATCGAGTCACAATTCCTAGGGAACCGCACCACCCGTGCTCTCTACGCCGACCAGGAGTTCCGCTCCTCCCAGGGCGACCTTCCCGTTGCCGAATACTGCCGTCGCTACAAAAAGCTTGCCGAGGATCTTCGCGACCTTGGTGAGCCCGTCTCCGACAGAACGCTTGTCCTCAACATCATCCGAGGTCTTAACGAGCGCTTCCTTGCGCTGGGTCTGCATCTTCGTCGCACATACCCCGTGCCCAGTTTCCTGCAGGTCCGCGACGATCTTGCTCTTGAGGAGCTCACCATGACAAAGGCTCCACCTGCTGCTGCCCTTGCTGCGCTCACTGCACCTGGCAACATGGGCGGCACCGCTTCTCCTGCGCCCTCCACCGGCGCTCCTCGTCATTCCCAGCAGCCGGCCACTCAGCTGCCGACCCCCTCGCAGCCCTCTGGGGAGGCTCTGGCGGTCGCTACAACTCCAACCAGCGCGACAAGAGGGGCAAACGTGGCAGTGGTAGGCACTCCACCAACCGCGCCGACGCTGGACCTCCCACTGGCCAGGGGTCCCAATACAGCTACTACAACCCCTGGTCAGGGGCTATCTACATGTGGTCGGGTCAGCGACCACCTGCCACGCCTCGTCCACCCCATGGCGTGCCCTCGTCTCCACAGGCTCTGCTGGCCGGTCCCCCAGGTCAGTGGACCGGACAGTGGGGTGTTTCCCCGTCCTCCTACGGGCCACCTCCCGGATACGTCGGCCCACCCGCTCCCACTCCGGTATGGGATCAGCAGACCCTGGCTGCCAACTTCCAGACTGTTGCTCTTCAACAACTTGTCCAACATGAGTGGCACTTCGACACTGGTGCCACCAGCCACATGACCTCTGACGCCGTTATCATCTCTCAAACCCTTCCTTCGCGTCATATCCCTTCACATATTGTTGTCGGTAATGGTCATCTCATTCCTGTCACTTCCACTGGCACCACTCACCTTCCACATAATCTATCCCTTAAAAATGTCCTTGTCTCACCGTCCCTCATTAAGGATTTAATTTCTGTTCGTCAATTCACCACCGATAACAATTGCTCTGTTGAATTTGACCCACTTGGTTGCTCTGTGAAGGATCTTCCTACTCGGCGCGAGATCCTCAGATGTGATAGCTCTGGGCCACTATACCCCCTCCGGCTCCCGGCTACCACCCTTCATGCATCAACAACACCTACTACGTCCCTGTGGCACCAACGTCTTGGGCACCTTGGTCACGCTGTCTTATCCCATCTTGCCCAGTCGTCAGTCATTCCCTGTAATAAGAGTGCCACCGCTCCTTTATGTCATGCTTGTCAATTAGGACATCATGTTCGTCTTCCTTTTCATACATCCACCTCCAGGGCTACTAAAATTTTTCAGTTAATACATTGTGATTTGTGGACCTCTCCGTTGACTAGTGTCTCTGGTCATAAATACTATCTTGCCATTTTAGATGATTATTCCCACTATCTGTGGACATTCCCTTTGCGTCTCAAATCAGACACTTTGTCCACCCTCATCACTTTCTTTGCCTATGTCCTCACTCAGTTCGGAATCACCATTCAGGGTATTCAGTGCGACAATGGCCGTGAGTTCGACAACGTTCGTGCCCACACATTTTTTTCCTCGCACGTCATTCACCTTTGTATGTCATGCCCCTACACCTCCGCCCAGAATTGCAAAGCCGAACGCATCATAAGATCCATAAACAATGTCGTTCGTTCCCTTCTTTTCCACGCTAGCGTTCCCCCCCCCCCCCCCCCCCGTCTTTTGGGCCGCAGCTCTAGGCACTGCCACCTATCTCATAAACATCCTACCCACCAAAATCCTAAACCATTCCACGCCTCACTTCTACCTATTTGGAAAACATCCTTCATATGAGCATCTCCGTGTTTTTGGTTGCACCTGTTATCCCAACCTGTCAGCCACTGCCCCCCACAAACTTTCCCCCCGCTCCACCCTCTGTGTTTTCCTCGGGTATTCCCCTCACCACAAGGGCTACCTTTGTCTCGATTGTCAAACCAGTCGCATAATCATCTCACGCCACATGGTCTTTGATGAAGCCTCTTTTCCATTCTCCAAGGCTTCTTCCCCTCCCACGCGTGCTGCGCTTGATTTTCTGGACGATGTGTCTAACACGGTCTCAGTTCCTTTTGAACTGTCATCGGCCTTTTCTTCTACAGGTACTGCTGCAGCACAGGACCATTCACCTGGCGCACCACCTGTGGCTGTCCCAGACTACTCACCACAGTCTCTTGGACAACCATGTGCGCTTCAGCAGGCTTCCTCACCTTCACCAGCAGCCTTGGCGTTTCTTGCTGCTGACCCAGCAACTCCGACGCCCCATGCTGCTGGACTCGCAGCCCCTGCGCTCCCTGATGCTACAGGGACTCGCGTCGTGCAGCCGGCTCCACCAGCAGCTATCCCGGTTGCCCCCAGGGCGATCACCATCGACCGTTTCAGTGGCCAGGTGTATTCTCGCCGTCGACCTCCTACTGCAGCGTCACTTGCAGCACATGTGTCAGATGCTGTTGGGCCTCCTGATGATCCAGACGCTACTCCAACTGTCCCTGTCGGCGCTGTTGTTGTCCCCCCTGTGGTCAACCACCACCGTATGACCACTCGGGGCAAGCGTGGCCTTTGGTTTCCAGCTCTATTTGAAGCTTCAACACTGTCTCCAATTCCCTGCAGCTATCGCGCTGCCTTGGCCGATCCCCACTAGCGCGCTGCTATGGAACAGGAGTATGCAGCCCTGGTTGGAAACAACACCTGGGATCTCGTTCCTCGGCCACCTCATTCCAATGTGGTGACAGGCAAGTGGATATTCAAGCATAAGTTCAACACCGATGGTTCTCTTGAGCGGTATAAGGCACGCTGGGTCCTTCGCGGGTTCACTCAACGCCCTGGCATCGACTTCTCTGAGACTTTTAGTCCTGTGGTCAAACCTGCTACAGTTCGGACGGTCCTCTCATTGGCTCTCTCACATGGTTGGCCTATGCATCAGTTGGATGTCAATAATGCCTTTCTTCACGGCACACTGTCTGAAACTGTCATCTGTGCTCAGCCCACTGGTTTCGAAGACTCCACTCATCCAGATTATGTATGCCGTCTCAACCGCTCTCTTTATGGACTCAAGCAAGCTCCTCGTGCATGGTACAACAGATTTGCTTCTCACCTCCTGCAGCTCGGTTTCATTGAGGCCAAAACAGACACGTCCCTGTTTGTCTATCATAAGGGTGCAGACATGGCCTATCTTCTCCTGTATGTGGATGATATTGTGCTCACTGCCTCCTCCCTGCCAACACTACGATGAATCATCATGCCCTCCAGCAAGAATTTCCTATGAAGGATCTTGGCATACTTCACCATTTCCTCGGCATGCATGTTCAGCACTCTACCTCAGGCATCTATCTGTCCTAGCATCAGTACATGATTGAGATTCTTGAACGAGCTGGTATGAGTGATTGCAAGCCATGCACTACACCAGTTGATGTGAACCCCAAGCTCCCCTCTGATGGCGCTCCAGTTTCAGATCCCACTGATTACCGCAGTCTTGCAGGAGCTCTTCAGTACCTTACATTCACCCGTCCAGACATTGCGTATGCTGTTCAGCAGGTTTGTCTCCATATGCATGATCCACGGGAACCACACTTGGCTGCCCTCAAACGCATCCTACGATACATCAGAGGGACTTTATATCTGGGGTTGTTTCTTCGCCCAACTTCTCAAACTGAGTTGGTCGTTTACTCCGATGCCGATTGGGCGGGCTGTCCGGACACCCGCAGATCCACATCTGGCTATGCTGTCTTCTTCGGCGACAACCTGGTCTCCTGGTCTTCCAAGCACCAAAACATGGTTTCTCGCTCCAATGCTGAAGCAGAATACCGTGCTGTTGCTAATGCCGTTGCTGAAGCTACCTGGCTACGACAACTATTGACTGAATTGCATGCTCCTCTGCCGAAGACGACCTTTGTATATTGTGACAACATCAGTTCTGTCTACATGTCCTCCAACCCCGTTCAGCATCAGCGCACCAAACATGTGGAGATCGACATTCACTTCGTTCGGGAACATGTTGCTCTTGGCCATGTCCGTGTCCTCCATGTGTCGACAACTTCACAGTATGCTGACGTCTTCACTAAGGGTCTGCCGTCTTCGGTGTTCACTGATTTTCGGTCCAGCCTCAACGTTCGCTCAACGGACGTATCGACTGCGGGGGGATGTTAGACAGCAATATTACTTGCCTTGTCTATAGGCGTGATGCCTGGCTTCCTCAATCAGCCGGCCAGCCTTGTATAGCAGGGTTAGGATAGAGAGAGATTTGGGGAAGAGTCCAGGATGGTAAGGGTCAATTAGGGTCCTTCTGTTTCCTTGTCTAGGAGGTTTCCTTTTACCTCTGGCTCTTCCCCTATATATGTAACAGCACTCACTCTTCTCTATCAATACACACACAATTCCTGCATTCTACTTTACTCACAGGTTGTAAGTCCTGTTTTTTCTTCTTAATGAGATGAGACACAGTTCTCTCTCCTACATCGTTCGAAAAAAAGGGGTAGGACTATGCTTGCTATATCTGTAACTTAAATTGCAAACTCCTTTTGTAGGTTTTGAACTGCCATGATTCTGTTATCTACATATTAGCACCGCTGAAGTATGCTACTGTGTACGGTTGTTCTGATGCTACAGTTGTTCTTGGTGCTGTTGGTAAGGTATGCATGCAATTCTATTTCTGTTGTGGATTGAATTTTCTTTCTGGTTGTTTTTTTTTGTTTTTATCTATATTTTTGTTTAAGAATGATTCCACTTGCTTCTTTGATAAGTCTGAAATGGATTGGCCACCTGCCCATTTTGGATACAGTGGCTTTGTTCATACATATGGTTCATTGTGTTAGTCCTTTTGTATCCTGCGTTATGGGCTGTGTACTCTGTGTAATGGGGCCTTATGTAATCGGCTTAGGCCCAACATATCTGACATAAATATAACACCCAACCCTGATTAGGGTTAGGGTTTTCAGTCCAATATGGTATCAAACTAGGTTTAGCCGCCGCTACAGTGCCTCAGCCGCGCCTCTCCCCTCGCCGGCGGCCTCCTTTGCCCTGGCACGCGGCCAGACGCCTCCCTCCCTTCGTCGCCGACCTCCTCGGCCATGTCGTGCGGTGGCCACCACCAGCCGCCGCTCCTTGCTCCTTTGCGAGCGCCTCCATGCTGGCTGCCACCAGCTCCTCCGCGCCATGGCTGGTCGACGCGACCTCACCCCTCGGCCGCGCGACATCTATGTGTGAAAATGAGGTACTGCAGAGCCCGCTGACGCGAAGCACCCTTGTCTACTGTGACAACGTCAGCGCCATGTACCTCTCCACCAACCCCATCCAGCATCAGCGCACGAAGCATGTCGAGCTCGACCTCCACTTCGTTCGCGAGTGGGTTCTTCATGTCCCGACCCCTTCTCAGTTCGTCGACATCTTCACCAAAGGTCTCCTGGTGTTTGAGGAGTTTCGGTCCACCTGTATTATGGGCTGTGTACTCTGTGTAATGGGGCCTTATGTAATGGGCTTAGGCCCAACATATCTGACATAAATATAACACCCAACCCTGATTAGGGTTAGGGTTTTCAGTCCAATACATTGCTTTGTACTTATATAAGCTTCGCAGATAACCTGCCATTGCTTTGGATATTTGTGATGATTTGTAAAATTTTAGTTGACGTCCAGTTGCAACAAAGGTTGTGACTGTTTAGGAGTTACAAAATTTAGCTCTCAAGAATGGCCGAATGGGACTGCAGCAAGCTAGCAATCAGATTCTACTTTATGGTTGCAGTCGTGCAGAAATAGGTTGTAGATTATGTAGGTAACTGTTAATCTTCTGCTGTCCTGCATCTTTTGATGGTGGTCCTGGGCTCTGTCAGTTATGAGGAGATATTCTGGGTTGTGTTGTGGACGACTGGGCGCGTTCTGAGAACCAATGTGCACAAGGTGTTTTTTGTTGTAAAATATTAAGCTTTTCATGCACCATTGCTTGTGGTCCCTTTTGCCAGAGTACATGCCTTGCTATAAGAGTTGAAGACCTATATCAATGAGAAACACTGGTGAAATTGAATCCTGAACCCATCTCTACTGTTTGTCCTCCTGTAGCTCCCCTCTGACCCCCACTCCCTCCTATTTCAGTATCTTCCAAGTCCGTCCCAGTAGTTAGTTGCATTGGCAAAACTTTAACAAGTCATAGTAAATTAGTAACGTTTTTTATTTATTGTGAAATTTTTTACAAGTCTACTTTGAATTTTTATGCTGTCAGGTAGTAAAAGTGGAGCATTGTGAAAGAGTGCATATCATTGCAGCTGCAAAACGGATTTGTATTGCCAACTGCCGGGAATGCATCTTCTACATAGGAGTAAATCACCAACCTCTTGTGTTGGGGGACAACCATAAATTACAAGTAAGTTTCTGTTGTTCCTTTGCCTTTGCTCTTTTAAATGGTGATTGTAGGGGGTGTTGGTTTAAATAGTTGACATCCCATCTTAAATGAATGGCTTAAATACAAGGTCTAAAGTCAATAAATATACATAGTGTTTGCTACGCAGTAATATCAAATAAGTGCGAAGGACAATATTGAACTCAGTGATGTGACTTACACTATACATTAGTACTTAATAATTAATATCTTCTCATGGTATGGTAAATTTCTATATCTGTATCAACAGGTTGCTCCATTCAATACGTGCTACCCACAACTGCATGAACATATGATACAAGTGGCTGTCGATCCCAGTGTCAACAAATGGGACCAACCTTTTGTATTGGGAGTTGTTGATCCACATGATTCATTATCCCATCCTGCTGGAGTTTCAGATGTTAAAGCTGAATCAGCAACATGTCTGGATCCTGATCTATTCACCAATTTTTTGGTATGTTAAAAAAACGCTTTAAGCTTAGTTCTGTAAAACAATACAAGCACAGATCCAACCAGTCTTCTACCTTAAAGTTTCTTTTATCTCTGTTCTCGATGCGGTATGAAAACATTGTTTCCTGCGTTGCTCATCTTCCATTCTGCAATGCAATATGCCAGCTGCATGCAGTAATTGCAATGCGGCAACTTGAACCACCTGCATGCTAGAATACTTGAGTCAGTTCTTGATGTATCTATCAAAATTTTCTCCAGTGATGCTTCCAACTGGAAAATGCATTTTAAGTGACGTGTCATTTTTTCTCAAACAACGCATGGGAGCTGTGTCATTTCACCAAGGAAGGAAAAAAATGGTACAGACTGTACAAAAAAGGAATAGGCCAAAGAAAGCCGCCTCCCAAATACATCCCACACACTACTAGGAGACTGAACTCTATAGCTAATATAACTGCTGTTTTTAATAAAAAAATATTAAGTGATGCTGAACCTGTTATTTGATGTGTTTTTTAATAGCTAATAGAACTGTTTTTAATAAAAGTATTAACTTTTCTTCTGCAGATTCCTAGTTGGTTTGGGGATGAAAGGCAAGGACCTACAAACTGCAACCCTTTCCCACTGCCTGAAATTTATGGGACATCCCAAAGCAAAAAGGTATATTAAGTGACTAAAATCAATAGAGCTAAGCATAATACATGAATATAAAATACCTTGAGGTATACGTATACTTGTGGGCTTTGTCAGCTCCCTATTTACAATGCCATGGGCAACCTAACTTCAGTTAGTGTAATATATTCTGTTTGATGGCTACTCTTCATGGGATGTGTGCTATGCCCTCCATTCCAGAATGTAGGTCTTTTTAGTTTTGTGATTTTGTCCCCAGTCAAACTCATTTATCTTTGACCAAGTTTATAGGAAAAACATACTAAAATCTCTAATATCATATAAATGCACTATCAACATATATTCTATGGTGGGTTTAATAATGAAACTAATTTGGTGTTGTAGACGTTGCTGTATTTTTCCATTCACTTAGTAAAGTTAGACTTCTGAGTGTCATATACTCCAATCCTAATCCAAGAAGATGAATGAGATTTGAAGTTATTGTTTCTATATTTCTCAGCGCAGTAGAAAGTGATGAAGATATAGTGCAAATTTTGATATATTCTTAAACATTGTTTGGCACAGCTAGTTCATATTTCACCATGCTGTATTACTAAAGGTCAGATGTTCCTAAGTACATTGTATTCTTATCAGCGTTCTGCTCTGGAAGATATCCAAAAGATGATTCGGGAGCTGCAGCTTGATGAGAATCGGAAAAGGGAATTGGCAACTGCCCTTCATGTTCAGTTCAAGGATTGGTTATACGGTAACACACTAACATCTCATCGTTACATACGAACATCTTATCGTTACGCTCGATCTTGATCAGAATAGAGACTGACTGCGGGTGTACATTAAGAAACCTTTGGTGTTGCACAATTTTGTGCCAACTATGGTTAACAGATATGCAGTGATATGGTAATTATTTGTCAGCACAAGCAGCAGGTCTCAATAGTTCTTTTCCCTTGGGAAGTACACCTTCTTAGTTTGTAAACCTAGCTTAATCACCGTAATTACACAGTATGCGACACCATAAAATCAACCTTTTCTTTTCACTCTCTAAACTAATAGTATCTGGGACCGTTCATCCACGTGTGTTTTTTTTTCTTTTTCCTTTTCTTCTAAGGAATTGGCAGCTCTCCTGCCATGTTTTTTTTAGCACAACGGTTATGAGTGATATATGCTGAGATGATATTAGTCAGTTTCATGTGAAACTAGGTTTGTTTTTGTGTGATTAACTGGAAATCCTTTGTTGTCATGTCCTCAGCTTCAGGCAATATCCGCCAGCTCTACTGTCTACAGGGTGATTAACGATGGGATTTGCAAGACTGACTACCCTTTTGCCGACTCCTACTCCAAAACATTCGACAATTGTCGAAGGCTGACCTTCCTTCCCTGGGAGAGGATTCCCACCCGCGCAGAAAGATGTGAAGATGTACTGTTACCTACTTTTTTACAGATTCATTTGGGTATTCCCTTTGGCCTTTGCTGCGAGTTGGAGGTACTAATTAGGATGTAATCTCCAAGCCTACTCATTTTTTTTTGGCCCTTGATAACGTCCACGAGTATGTAATAGGGACTGATGAATCATACGTTGTTGAATAAACATTTCTTCATCCCGTTTTGCTAAATGGCTCGTCATGTCAACCCTCTATTGGATCAACTGTCTTGTGCTCCTCATTATGGACATGCTTGTTTGTAACTTCCTTCGTTGGTCAAAGTTTTGCCACTCTCAGGGTTTTATCTGTTCCTTGGAGGCGTCATCTATTAGGCTGGTTTAGCGATCGATTATTGTCAGTATTTATTTGTAACATGTTTTGGCCCATTTATCTCGGGAACATGTCTGGTGTAAACTAACCCTCTCCGTGCAACCATGTAAACTTCTAATCTGTAAACTTCTAATTTGGGTCATATGATGTTGATCGAAGAGGGAGTGGGAGGGAGTTTTTTTTGAACTTCTCCAAAAACTAACTATATACTGGATCTAAGATTTTTTTTCTTTTTAAAATTTGAAGCAGTCAAAACAACATGAATCAACTAGGATATAACATACGGTAAGTTCTCCGACGTGGATCGATACGAACCAGTTAGTATCTATCGTTTTGGCTCTAACGAGATCGATATGGACCAGTTTGTGGCGCAGAGAGGTGGTCAGTCACATACCATATATATGCCGTGCCGCATGTGCAATTATTGTGCGGTGATGTACGAAGAGCGCATACATATGCATGCATCCATCCATCCATCCACGTCTGCGCGTCGTGTTGTGTTGTTCCGCTTCCGTATGGGCTGCTGCTTCCCTCCCCGTTTCGGCTGCTAGTTCAGCCGGTGCTAGCTGACCGCGACGCGCCCGGCTCGTGTTTCATGCATCTCTTGTACGTTCCGGTTGGTCCCCGCCGCACAGGCACAGGGCCGGCCGCGGCCGGCGCTAGCGGTTCGTCTGGTCTCCTCGCGGGCATCTCGCCGGCGGGCGCACACGAACGAAACTCCGTCCGTTCCAGTCCAGGTGCATGGAGCACGTACTGCCGTGCCGAGAGCCTTGTGTTGCGCATGGGCGGGCGTCGTGTGACATGCACGCGATCGAGTCCTTCCAACGAGCAATTGGCAAGTGCAGTGCATGAGGCATCCCACGCGGGGAAATCCGCGTCCGCCCATTGGGCGAGCCAGCTAGCTAGGGATAAGGTTTGGGGATGGGTGGGCCGTGCATCGCCTCCCCCCGTTTGTCCTCTCCGCCCGCGTCAGCTCCTCCGATCTGTCTACAAGCGGGCCCAGCGCCGTGTCGCCACTCCACACGCCACGTGCCCACGTGCATGGGCCTGCCCAAACCTTATCATGCATGTTACAAAATAATGTAATATGATCAAGACCCATCCAACCGTCGAATCTACAGTTATTTGATCCAAGGGTCAGATGCCCTTTGATCACTTGTATATATACTACCCTATCTGCAATAAAGAATCTATCCCTGCCATTTGTCTCTCTTCCTTTTGTTTTTCTCCATTTGCCACTGAGCACTGCAAAGGTTTTGCAACACGTTATCAGCACTGTCTCAAGGGAAAATCAGAGAAAGAGAAGAAGAAGAACACGCTGTTCTTGACAAGAACAACAAGATCGATCTGCACATCAACAGCAAGATGCATAATGATGACAACTCGACGGAAGAGGAATTATGCCTTGTGGACAGTTGTACCACAAACTCTATACTTAGGGAGATCAAATACTTTCAGACTCTTAAGAAAAGAGATGAGAAAGTTTTGACCATCGCCGGACGCGATGCTGTGATAGTTGGCTCTGGTCGAGCAACTATTACCCTCCCCATGGGTACTGAAATTGTGATCGAGGATGCATTATTGTATCCTGATTCTACACGTACCCTCCTGAGTTTTAGAGATATCCGGCAAAATGGATTTCATATTGAAACCCATGATGAAAATCAAGAAGAGTTTCTCTTCTTAACAAAGCCGAATAAATATGGCAAACACATATGCGAGAAAATTCCATCACTCACGTCAGGGTTGTACTATACATATATTAAGAGCAATGCACATATTGCATATAAGGTAATTTTCCAAGATGTTGATGCATTCCAGATTTGGCATGATCGACTTGGTCATCCTGGCATAGGGATGATGAGGAAAATTACAGGCAATTCAATTGGTCATAATTTGCCTACAACAAGTTTTCCCAAATCTAAGGATTTTGTTTGCACCGCATGTGCAACTGGGAAACTTATTTTGAGACCATCATATCTCAAAATTAAAGCTGAATCGCTTAAATTCCTTGAAAGAATTCAAGGAGATATTTGTGGGCCAATTATGCCAACTTCTGGGCCTTTCAGGTATTTCATGGTACTGATTGACACATCTACTAGATGGTCACATGTGTGTTTACTATCAACACGCAACCATGCATTTGCCAAGATAATGTCTCAAATTATCAAGTTAAGGGCAAATTTTCCTGAACATCGGATTAGTTCAATCCGAATGGACAATGCTGCTGAATTCAAATCTCAGGCATTCAATGATTATTGTATGGCGCTGGGGATTCAAGTACAACACTCGATACCGTATGTCCACACCCAGAATGGTTTGGCTGAGTCACTAATCAAGAGGATTAAACTCATAGCAAGGCCATTATTGATGAATTGCAAATTGCCTTCGTCGTGTTGGGGACATGCAGTTCTGCACGCTGCTGACCTTATACAATTACGACCAACTGCATACCATTCAACATCCCCAATACAAATGGTACGTGGAAATCCTCCAAGTATTTCCCATTTGCGTAAATTTGGATGTTGTGTATACATCCCAATCTCACCACCTCAGAGAACAGCTATGGGCCCACACAGGAAAGTGGGGATCTATGTGGGATTTCAATCTCCATCGATCATTAAGTATTTAGAACCCTTAACAGGGGATCTATTTACAGCCCGTTTTGCTGACTCTATTTTTGATGAGGAACATTTCCCGGCATTAGGGGGAGAATTCAAGTACCAAAAAGAATGCCAGGAAATAAATTGGAATACTCAATGTGTTCCAGGTTATGATCCACGTACTTCAGAAACTGAACTACAAGTTCAGAAAATTATACATTTGCAAAGACCAGATGCATTCACTAATTACAAAGGTGTCACCAAATCATTCATTCCTGCTAGGAATGCACCAGAAAGAGTGGAAGTACCAAGTAAGGCCACTCAACTCCTAGAGAGGAGAAGTATGGTGAATAAGCGCTGTTCTGTTGCTAAGAAGCAAAGAACAATAGTGAATGCAAAAGGACACCAAAATGATACAATGTATCATGTGGATTGTGATGATCCACAACCCAGCTCGGATGTGCACATAACCGAGGCTGGGACATCGGAAAATCCTAGACACATCAGTTTGGGAAATCCTGATGAGTCTCTAAGGAATGATGAAATTGCCATCAACTATGTTGAGACTGGTGAAACATATGACAGAAAGGCTACCAATGTCGACATCTATTTCTCCGAGCAGATTGCTGAAGACCTTCAAAATGATCTAGATCCAAAGACCATGGCAGAGTGCAGTAAGCGCTCGGATTGGATCAAATGGAAGGCAGCAATTAAAGTGGAGTTAGCCTCGCTTTACAAAAGAGAAGTTTTCTCTGCTGTAATACCTACACCACGTGATATCTTCCCTGTGGGATATAAGTGGGTTTTCATTCGGAAACGAAATGAAAATGGTGAGGTAGTGAGATACAAAGCAAGGCTAGTAGCACAAGGGTTTACGCAAAGACCCGGCGTTGATTTCAACGAAACCTATTCACCAGTCATGAGTGCAATAACATTCCGATATTTAATATCATTGGCAGTACAAAATCGTCTATCTATGCAGTTAATGGACGTAGTGACCGCATATCTTTATGGGTCACTGGATTCTGATATATACATGAAAGTTCCTGATGGAATAGATGTACCGAATCCAAAGGCAAAGCGCAACATGTATTGCGTGAAGTTGCAGAAGTCATTATATGGCTTAAAACAATCGGGCAGGATGTGGTACAACCGATTGAGTGAATTCCTTTTGAGTAAGGGATACACGAAAAATGATGATTGCCCGTGCGTCTTCATAAAAAGGTCCAAAGTGGGATTCTGTATCATATCAGTTTATGTTGATGACCTTAACATCATAGGAAATAAACTTGATATTGATGAAGCACGTCATCATTTAACGACGGAATTCGAGATGAAGGATTTGGGTAAAACCAAATTTTGCTTAGGTCTACAACTTGAGCATTTACCTTCTGGAATCCTTGTACATCAAAGTACATATACCCAAAAGGTATTGGAAAAATTCAATATGCATATGTCTTATCCTTCAAAGACTCCTATGGTGGTCAGATCTTTGGATTTAAAGAAAGATCCATTCAGACCACGGGATGATGAAGAACAGATATTGGGACCGGAGTTCCCATATCTCAGTGCTATTGGTGCATTGATGTATCTCGCTAACAATACCCGGTCGGATATTGCTTTTGCAGTAAATCTGTTAGCAAGACACAGTTCTGCCCCAACAAAAAGACACTGGGTTGGCATTAAGAATATTTTCCGATACCTAAATGGCACAAAGGATCTAGGACTCTTTTACAAAAGAAGTAATGATCCTAGTTTAATTGGGTATACAGATGCTGGCTATTTATCTGATCCCCACAATGGCCGATCACAAACAGGATTCGTATTCTTACAAGGTGAAACTGCCATATCGTGGAAATCGTCTAAACAGACTTTGGTGACCATGTCCACCAACCATTCTGAAATAATTGCATTATTTGAAGCATCACGTGAATGTGTATGGCTTCGTAGAATGGTGAATCATATACTCACAACTTGTGGTATTGGTTCTCTTGACTCACCAACAATTATCTATGAAGATAATTCAGCTTGTGTTGTTCAGATGGATACAGGTTATATCAAGAGTAATATCAATAAACATATTTCTCCTAAACTGTTTTATCCCCATGAACTTCAGGAAAAAGGGGATATAAACATCTTGCAAACAAAGTCTTGTGATAATCTTGCAGATCTATTCACAAAATCTCTACCATACTCTACATTTCAGAAATGTGTTGAGGGGATTGGTATGAGAAGACTTAAGTGCTTGCAAGGTTCAGGGGGAGTAATTCTCCGTGATATATGACCTGTATTGAACCATCATATTACACTCTTTTCTTTGTATGAGTTTTGCCTTGCTAAGGTTTTCTCATCCAAAGTTTTTAACGAGGTAATGTCAACAAAGCTATATGCTTCATCATTGATTTTCCCCACAGGGGTTTTTATACATGATGATTACAAGCATATTTTCTTTTGGAGACTATGTGAGATTATTCTCATTATCCAAAAGGATATTATGTACTCCTTATTTTTCCCACAGGGTTTTTGAGGAGAATAAGATAAATTGCAGATGATCAAACGGTTTTGGGTTGATCAAGGGGGAGTGTTACAAAATAATGTAATATGATCAAGACCCATCCAACCGTCGAATCTACAGTTATTTGATCCAAGGGTCAGATGCCCTTTGATCACTTGTATATATACTACCCTATCTGCAATAAAGAACCTATCCCTGCCATTTGTCTCTCTTCCTTTTGTTTTTCTCCATTTGCCACTGAGCACTGCAAAGGTTTTGCAACAATGCACACTGTCCAGGAACGGGCGCCACTTGGACAGTGATCGAACGCTCCAATTGAAGCCGGATCCCTTGGAATTTCCATATACTTCCCCTCCTTGCTTGAAAGGGCTATTTCCATATCCATCAAATCAGCTCCAGCGTTAGTGTTGAACACCAAAAGTAACGGACGGTCCGACCCTAGAATTTGTTAGCTGTCGCCTAGAAACAGGTCTATATATATAAAGGGATACGCCCATTTGAGAACCCCGAACATATTTCATTCGAATATATCTACTTTATTTACTTTTTCTGTCCTATGAGTAGATATAACGTAGCTTTAGTTGTAGACTTCCGCATATCCACCTCCACCTCTATTCGACTCTACGTTGTCTAGATCCGTCCTGGTGTGGCCTACTGACCCCAGGACGACCCTATGATCTTACCCCATAAGGGGCAAGATCTATTTTATCTACTTCACTCAAGATCTCTTACTCGAATTGATTTATTAATTTCTAGGCGACGCTATGTTGTCTGGGGACGCTCTGGGTGACCTGCTGACCCGAAGCACCCTAAGGTATCTCCTCTCGGGGTGGGATCTAGGTTCTACGAGCTAGAGAAGGAGATGATCTTACGCCACCGTGGATCGTTCGGTCCAGAGTGTGGACTGTCCGGATATCGCGTAGGGAAGTACCCGCTTCTGCCGCCAGGTCGTGGACCGTCCGCATCGCCGTAGTGAGCACTGCTAGGCGACCCGTCGTGGACCGTCCACCACCGTTCACCTCGCGGAGCCGAACACAAAGTATTGCTCATCACGAGAAGGCCATATGGTTTGTTGCTATTTGGTACCAAATAGATGGTGACCATCATATAGGTGACTCAGTGCTCTAAATATCTTCAACTATTATTTGACCTTACGTCATTTAAAGGTGCCAAGTACCGCCAGACGATTTATTATAGTGTTTGGTGATAAAAAAGTCGCCAATAGTTAGCTACAAATTGAACCAGCTCTTTGTTAGATCAACTCTTATCAGTCAGTCCTCCAAGTTTTGGTCGTCTCTAGCTATATATCCTCTCAGACCAGAGCGCCTCTCGTCCAAGTGCCATCGTCTCATACTTCTCGGCGCATTATAACAGATGGAATCTCCTTGAAATCTTTTCTACTGTACACTGTATTGTCATGAGCCGTACTCATCGGCCCCACTTATTACACAACTATACGTGTTAAAAGATAGTAATTATTGGACTGCTCCGCTGCTGTTACGTCATCGTCGTCCTAGCTCGTTCACGTGTGTGTGTGAGCCAGGCTGTGAGCCCACCTCAGCTCCATCCATGTCAATGTCGGCGGGGCCCACCCACCCAGGACCGTGTCTCATATTTCAAGGGTACTAGACGAAAGCCTGTATGAGTATAAAGGGCATTTACACACACATATATATACGCATACGGCGGCACTAAAATGCACCCATGTACATTTTAGTTTATGGATGCACAGACCCTAAGACTCCCTGTCCGGACGTCCCTGGCTCTGTTTCTTATGCTTGTTTTCTTTTTTTTCCAGCTATGCTTCGATGCTCGTTTCTTCTCGAATTCCATTTTTTATCTCCCTTTTTCCCCTCATGGACGAAGCAAAGCAAGCAAGACGACCTTGCATCTGAGACTGTACTGTTTCTCTTACCATTGAGTTTTTTCCCCCAAGATTCCTTTTTGGCTGCCATTGTTCAGGCCGACAGCACTCGCCCGCTGCATCCATTTCAACACTGATGTAAACAAAATGATTGCAACTGCTGGTGTGGTGCGGATGCAACTGCTGAGTTGCTCTGATGTGATTACAAGTACTGAATAACTCTGGGAAATTTTGTTAAAAAATATGATTGCAATTGCTGGTCTGGTGTAATTGCAACTGCTGGTCTGGTGTGATTGCAACTTCTATATAACTATGTCCAAAATTCTGTTAAACAAACAATGTTTGCAACTGCTGTCTGGTATAATTGCAACTGCTGGTCTGATGTGATTGCAACTTCTATATAATTATGTCCAAAAATCTGTTAAACAAACAATGATTGCAACTGTTGTCTGGTGTAATTGCAACTGCTGGTCTGGTGTGATTGCAACTTCTATATAACTATGTTCAAAAATCTGTTAAACAAAACAATGATCGCAACTGGTGTCTAGTGTAATTGCAACTGCTGGTCTGGTGTGATTGCAACTTCTATATAACTATGTCCAAAAATCTGTTAAACAAACAATCATTGCAACTGCTGGTCTGGTGTAATCGCAACTGCTGGTCTGGTGTGATTGCAACTTCTATATAACTATGTCCAAAAATCTGTTAAACAAACAATGATTGCAACTGCTGGTCTGGTGTGATTGCAACTTCTATATAACTATGTCCAAAAATCTGTTAAACAAAACAATGATCGTAACTGCTGGTCTTGGTGCAGACTGAAGTTGTCAGGGCCTGCGCGTCGGTTCGGCCTGGGTGGAGCGGTTGGCTCGGACCAGGTACTCCTGACGCGTAGGTTCGGCCTGGGTGCATTCTCTATATTGAATGTAATATATATATATATATATATATAAATATATATATATATATATAATATAAGGTGTTCAACAAATGATTACTAAATTACTGAGGAGTAAGAAAAATTACTTAATTAGAGTTCACAAACCTGAATATGTAGGGCCTGGCAGACCGAAGCAAACGGCAGGGCCAAACACAATTTAACTAGCTCCTGCCTTGTCTAGCTGTTGTATACGTGCGTGTACGCCTAGGCATCAACCATTGATGTCATGTTTGCAGTCCGGTCCTTTGACGGCGTGGTCACAATGGTGTTTTGTCGATGTATCCTGTTTCGATCTGGGAATCGAGATCACTTTGGCTAGCTAGGTTCGATGATTACGTACATGATCACAGTAGACCACCAGTCGCGTGGATATATAGCATGGGAGGTGTTGTGTTGCCGTAGCATTGAGCCAACCAAACCAACACTGATTGGATGCTATGCTTTGGCGACTCAGCAGACGTCTATGTTAAATTTTCCTGAATAGTTTCGTTAGAATGCTAGCTGCTCCGCCAAATATATCGCAAAGTTTTTTTTTTCATAACAAAATCAGGTGAGGTAGATGGATTGAGATGAATAAAATATATGATAGTTAATATATATAGAGGGAATATATAGAGGAATATGAATGCAGTAAATTGTGATACGGAGTACTAGCTAGACTTTGAAAAATAATATTGGCATAGATTAACCTGCGTGCGTGTAGCCTTATAGCGCACGTCAGCCAGCTCAGCGTCGTCATGCATGCATGTGGGGTTACCCGGCCGTCACCCGTCAACACGTACTCCATAGCCCATCAGAGAAAACTAATAATAATGACTGCAGCAACGCTAATAATGAAGGGCCCAGCGCCCAGTGGACCTGTGTACGTAGTGAGACTTTTCGTTTTGTCCGTTTTTTTTAAAAGTTTTTCTTCATTCGTTCAAATCAGATTTCACTATCCTCGAAGAGGGGGGAAAAAGTACTGCTAGACGTAGCAGTAACTTGTGCTGAAAGCGTGGTCTCTCTCTCACACAGTCACAGGCGAAACCGTGGTCCACATATTTGACATGTAGATTTTTTTTCTTTGCGATTTAAAATTTTAAAATACGGTATTCTCAAACCATAATTTCGATCCACGAACCGTTTGAAGAGCGTATTATTGAGAAAAAACATGACAAAAAAACATGGCGAACAAAATGAGATCTATTCACTATGTCTCAAATTAGAATTCGTTTGATTTTTTTGTGCCACGGTTGACCGGCTCGTCATATTCATTTTTTTTTGCAAAAAATGAAAAATTTAAAGCCATATTTAAAGTAATTATATGGTAAACAATATCACAACAAAAAATAACAATATATATATATATATATATATATATATATATAATGCTAAACAATATCACAACAAAAAATTCAAACGAATTATAAATTAGAACTGAGAGAGTATTATTTTTGTTGCAATTAGAACATTTTACCTGTTGCAATTGCATCAAACAAGATGCACTAAGGATTCTATCGCAGCTTGTTTATTTAATATAATGTTTGATTTGTAACTCAACCCAATTGCAACCTAGTTTATGATACAGTTGCATCTCAATTACTTGATATAAAAAACCCCCATCCCTCATGTAAAATAAATTGGATCTAGCCATCGCCCCATTAGTTACAATTGAATTATTATTTTTGTTGCAACTAAAATATTGTATTTGTTGCCATAGCATCAAACTAGCTACAACAACAAAAAAAAATCATTATAATTTATTTAGTATCCAACTGAACTGACATTTTATTGCAACTATTTCACTATTACTAGCAACCGAGCGCACCTGTGCGTTTTTTTTTGTGTGGCCGTGCTGCCCAGGGTTACAAAATATAACCACTAGTTGAGATATTATTCCGTAGGAGGAGGAAACTGTGTGGCCTATTATTTTACTATGAGCAATACTCAGAAAATGAAGCGGTATTTTACACACAGCAATTAGAGCATCTCCAAGAGACTATCTAAATAGCTTGTCAAATTAAATTTTAGCTACTTAATAGCATATAATAGCTCTCCAACAGACTAGCCATTTAACTTGCTAAGCTAAATTAACTTGCATATAATGGCTCTCTAAATTAACTTCCCCACTAGCCAAATTTGACTAGCAACTCTCGCTAGCCAAGCTAACTTGCATGTTGAAGAGTCTGTGGAATGAGATGTTATATATAGAGTTTAATATTTATAGAGAGATAAAAAGAGTCAAATAGAGTAAAAAATAAAGAGTCTTTTGGAGATACTCTTAGTCTTTCACGCTATTTTAATAAAAAAACAGTTAGGACGATATAATTGGAGATGTCTGATTAGGAGTGGAAATGAATGTCTAAAAATTTGAATTATCTGACTATAAAATCTGTAATACGAGTATATCTATACTTGCATCTAATATGAAAACTAAAAGAAGATATCTAAATCTGCTTTCTGTGTTTACATCAAAAAAATCTGCTTTCTGTGATTTTTTTCCAATCTAATTCTAGACATGTATTAAAAAAAATGGACGGACATCATGACCCATATCCATGAAGAATATAGTGCTACTAGATTCGACTAATTATATTAATTTTGTAATATTAATAATATGTACCATTGGGTCTAGTTAAAGGAGATGAGTAACATAATATCGATTTAACTTCAATAGTATGTCATTATTCCCATGTCATCGGTAACATTTGCCCGGTACATGGCAGAATATAGCTCACCATAGTATGTTTGGATAGTTTTTTTTCCCCTGCTTCACATGCTGCAAATGACAATGCCAAGTCAACTCATGTTCTTTTGAAATATATTCTTTTTCTCATGAACTTCTCCATCTTTCAAATTCTTGATGATGTGATTATGTGGACATTGCTTCCACTATCACAAACATAATCTTCAAATTCAAGTACATCTTTTGATGTGCTCTTTTTTCTTCGGAAGAATATTGGAGTTTAAATTTATGGCTCCTTTGGATGAATCCTGCATTTTTCCTATGTTTTTGAACTAATTCCTGTAAAATTCTTATATCATTCATGTGAAATTCATGCGTTCCAAAGGAGCCCTTAGTCTTCATTTGCTCTTGCCCACCAAGAAACTATTCTAGACCTAGGATGGAAGTTGGATGTATCTTTGACCTGTCATGGTTAATGTTTATTCAAAAATAGATGTTACAAATTTCCTACATAATAGAGAAGTGTAATGTATAATATTAACAATAAGCTAAAGTTTGATTATAAGGTCAACATTGATTATTAGTTGTGGTTTATATGTGGAGCTTGGTGGGGAATGATGCATCAGAAATACAATCTAAACTCTAGTTATTGTAAGAATAATTCGTAATCTAAATTAGAATATCAATATCTAGTGCTGATCACAAGATATGAGAGAGGGACATAAATGTATCAACACACACTTTTGAGAAATTTTAAATTTGATGCAAACAAGGAGTGTTCCTATAATGAAAATTTGCAATCAAACATAAACTAAATTCTACACAAAAGTAATAACATACTGGTTGGGCAACTTGATATGGAATATTGAGTACTCGTGCACATAAACTATATGATTTTTTTTCACAATTATAAAGATATCTTTTCACAATTATTTGATGCACATGAACTATAAAGAAATGATTTATATTGAAAAATTTCTTTCTCTTATTATATTTTTTTCAATTTTTTTGTATAGCACTAGTGTTGGTGATTTGTTCTCAAATGCTATGAATCAAGAACAAGGCAACATAAAATGATCTTCAGACGAAGGTCATGAAGGACATATCTTTGAATATCGAAGGTAAGACGGTAATAGGAGAAGCGTGTAAAATACAAAAGATAACGTAAACAATCATATAGCATTATAAATTTATCTCCATTATATTATCATGAGAAAATAAAAACAATATTGAATTACATTTGGTACCTTCGACTTGATAAACAACAAAGGTACGAGCGTGATACAAAAGCAAATGCCAAGTCAGCGTGAACAGTACGGGGGTACTGTTCATCTATTTATAGGCATGGGACGCAGCCCACGTGAAATTACATTCATGCCCTTTACATTTGCTAATGACTATAAGGTAACTCATCGGGGGTCTAAATAGCCTTTTCCCCTTTAAGTCGGTTCCCTTTCCTGCTGTCATGCCGAAGCTCCCTTGCGCGTAGCTTCAGCGCTGCATCAATCTTCGTATTGTTCGTGCTTCTCCCACTGTGGTTCTGATTCGAATCCGAAGGTACCTGTTCATGTATTACAACTCTGGAAACATTGTTAAATCATGTTTTTGAGGACCTTCGGAAGATGAAGGCCCCAACCAGTAGCCCCTCGCAAGGTTAATTTGTTAGAATAACGAATTCAGATTGCGATATGGACGAAGGCCCTAAGCCGAAGGTCCGAAAAAAACACCTTCCTGTTGGGGCCATGCTTCGTTGCGCCGAAGGTCTTACACGAAGAAGCAGCTTCGGCTGAAGTTGTCCCCAAGAGATGGCCGAAGGTTCCTTTTCATGGAGCTTCGGCGTTACAAACCGACATAGAGATAAAATGACCTTTTTATCCACAGAGGTCTGAGTCAATGTTGTAAACTTTTGTAAGGGGCATAATTGTAATTTGTCACAGGCTGTGACCTGTGTCTATAAATAGATGAACAGTACCTCTGTACTGTTCACGCGAACTTGCCATTTGCTTTCGCATCACACCTGTACCTTTGCTTTCCTCAGGACCGAAGGTACATTTGTAACTTGAAGTCATTTATATTCATTCATTCATGATAATAAAGATGAAAATGATTTCATGATCATATTTAAATGTTTATTTCATACTTCATGATTTATATGATATGAATGCTTCGTTCCTTGGTATTATGTTTACGAAGGTACGTCCTTCGTAACCTTCGTCCGAAATTCTTTATATCCTGAGGGGATATAATGTTTTGGAGGACGAAGGACCTTAACACCTAACATTTTCTATGTTGCCTTGTTCTTAATTCTTAGCATTTGAGAACAAGCCCCCAACATTGGCGCCCACCTCCGGTGAACTCACTTCCACTTTTTTGAGCTGATGGCTTCGTCCAACAATCAAGCTGGAGCTGCTTCGGCTTCGAAGCTGGTGCTCCCGATAACAGGCGGTTCTTGCTCAGAGCCGGCTAACAAGAAGCAGAAGAAGGAGGCTCAGAGAAGGGTGCAGCATGTTGGAGTGCAGGGACCCTTCATCAAGTCAAAATGGTCCCACATTCCAATTACTTTCTCTCAGGAAGACCTTCAGCTTAAGGATTATCCTCACAATGATGCCATGGTCATCTCTTGCGTGATCAAAGGATTTCTGGTCCACAATGTCCTAGTTGATACAGGCAGTGCAGCTGATATTATATTTGCTAAGGCCTTCAGACAAATGCAGGAGCCTAAAGACAAGATTCATGATGCTACGCACCCTCTTTGTGGCTTCGGAGGGCGGCATATTGTAGCACTTGGGAAGATTACCATGCCAGTAACCTTCGGATTTGTTAACAACACAAGGACTGAGCAAATTGTGTTTGATATTGTTGACATGGAGTATCCTTACAATGCTATCATTGGCCGTGGTACTCTTAATGCCTTCGAAGCAATTCTTCACCCAGCTTATCTCTGCATGAAGATACCTTCGGACCAAGGGCCTATTGCTATTCATGGAAGCCAGGAAGCTGCTAGAAGGGCCGAAGGAAGCTGGACTGACTCCAAGGCAATCCATAACATAGATAGAGCTGAAGCTTGTGAACAGTACAAATTCAGAAGGGAGAAGGCAGCTTCAGCAGATCAGCCGAAGCCCATGCTATTGTGTGAGGACATAGCAGAGCAGAAGGTGCTGTTGGGCTCGCAATTATCTGAAGACCAGGAGAAAACCTTGATAAGGTTTTTATTCAACAACAAAGATGTTTTTGCATGGTCAGCCAATGATCTCTGTGGAGTAAATCGGGATGTTATTGAACATTCGCTCAATGTTGACCCATCCTTCAGACCCCGAAAGCAGAGGCTTCGGAAAATGTCTGATGACAAGGCCGAAGGGGCTCGCAATGAAGTAAAAAGACTCCTCAGTGCAGGAGTTATCAGAGAAGTGAAGTATCCAGAGTGGCTAGCTAACACTGTTATGGTGAAGAAGGCCAATGGCAAGTGGAGAATGTGTATCGATTTCACAGATCTCAACAAGGCTTGTCCGAAGGACGAATTCCCGCTGCCAAGGATAGACTCTTTAGTCGATGCAGCAGCTTCTTCAGAGCTCATGAGTCTCCTAGACTGTTACTCAGGCTATCATCAAATTTGGATGAAGAAGGAAGATGAGCCGAAAACGAGCTTCATAACACCAAGTGGCACATATTGCTATCTTCGGATGCCTGAGGGGCTCAAGAATGCTGGAGGGAGTTTCAGCAGAATGACTGCGAAGGTTCTCCAGTCTCAGATAGGCAGAAATGTGTTGACCTATGTTGATGACATTATCGTAAAAAGCACGAAGCAGGAAAATCATATTGCTGATCTGCAGGAGACCTTCGCCAGCTTCAGACAAGCTGGTCTGAAGCTGAACCCAGAAAAATGTGTCTTCGGAGTGAAGAAGGGTAAATTTCTTGGATGCTTGGTTTCAACAAAGGGAATCGAAGCTAATCCAAATAAAATCGAAGCTATACTTCGAATGGAGCCACCAACCACAAGAAAGGGGCCCAAAGATTGACAGGAAGGCTGGCATCTCTCAACAGATTTATATCCAGATCAGCAGAAAGAAACTTACCATTCTTTGAGGTGCTGAAGTCAGCTGAAATCTTTCAATGGGGCCCAAGTCAACAAAAAGCCTTCGAAGAGCTGAAGCAATACTTGATAGATCTAACAACATTAACTCCACCAACGCCAGGGGCTCCTCTGTTGTTATATGTGGCAGCTTCACACTCAGCAGTAAGTGCGGCACTTGTCCAGGAGAAGCTTGATGGCCAAGTCAAGAAACAAGTTCCAGTGTATTTTGTATCTGAGGTCCTTAGTGTCTCAAAGAAAAATTATACAGAGCTGGAGAAGGTATTGTATGCCGTTTTAATGGCATCCAGGAAGCTTCGGCATTATTTTCAGGCATACAACATTATTGTTCCTTCTTCGCAGCCGTTGAAGGATATCATGAGAAATAGAGAAGCTACTGGACGGATTGGAAAATGGGCTGCGGAGCTCAATGAATTTTACATTGATTATGTGCATAGATCCTCGATCCAGTCTCAAGCATTGGCAGATTTCATTGCCGACTGGACGCCAGGGGCTCAGGATGAAGAAGCAAATAAAGATGCCGAAGTGTGGACAGTGTTTTGTGATGGCTCTTGGGGAACCTTCGGAGCAGGTGCAGCTGCTGTGTTGGTCTCACCATCCAAGGTTAAAACTTGCTATGCAGCAAGACTTGACTTCAGCTGCACAAATAATATTACTGAGTACGAAGCCCTGCTCCTGGGTCTTCGGAAATTAAAGGCAATGGGAATCAGAAGGGCGATTCTTAAGACTGATTCCCAGATTGTTTCGGGTCATATTGACAAAAGTTGCAAGGCTAAAGATCCGAAGCTTGAAAAATACCTAGACACGGTCCGAAGGATCGAGGCCTCCTTTGAAGGATTTTCTGTCAAGAATATCCCTCGAGGACAAAATGAGCATGCTGATTTACTAGCCAAGTCTGCAGCACAGGGGCTGCCGTTACCTTCGGATGTCTTCTTCGAAACAATAAAGGCACCTTCAGTGGAGCTACTTGAAAGAGCAGTCCTCAACATTTCTCCTGTTTACAGTGAAGATTGGAGAACTGAAATAATCTCTTACCTTCAGGGTAACTTCCTATCAGATGATGAAGCTTATAATAAAAGGATAGAGGCAAGAGCTCGTCCGTATGTCATGATAGAAGGGGAGTTATACAAGCATGGAGTTTGTGCCCCGCTGCTCAAGTGCTTGTCTAGAACCGAAGGTATAGAGTTAATGAAAGAAATACATGCAGGCCTGTGTGGATCCCACATCGGATCTAGGCCGTTACTTGGAAAAGTTTTTCGCCAAGGGTTTTATTGGCCGAAGGCAGCTTCGGATGCAGCGGAGTTGGTTCAAAAGTGCGAAGGTTGTCAGAAATGTGCAAGAGATCAGAAGCAACCTTCGTCTTTGACACAGCTGATACAGCCCATCTGGCCATTGCAACGGTGGGGCCTTGACTTGCTGGGTCCATTACCACCAGCTCAAGGGAATCTAAAATATGTTATAGTAGCTGTGGAGTATTTTTCCAAGTGGATTGAGGCGAAGCCATTAGCCACAATAACTTCGGCCACTGTCCAAAAGTTTTTCTGGCAGAATATTGTCTGTCGCTTCGGGGTACCGAAGGCCATCACTGTAGATAACGGAACGCAGTTCGACTCCGAAGCTTTCAGAAATTTCTGTGATCAAATTGGAACGAAGATCCATTTTGCATCAGTCAGGCATCCGGAGTCGAATGGGCTCGTTGAAAGGGCCAACGGCATTATAATGACAGGAATAATGAAGTTAATCTTCAATCAACCCAGGGGAAAGTGGCCAGATCAGTTAACCAAAGTGGTGTGGAGCCACAATACAACAACATCAAGGTCTACAGGCTTTACCCCATTTAAGTTATTATTTGGTGACGAAGCAATAACCCCGGAAGAAGCCAAAGCTGGATCAATAAGAGTGGTAGCTTCGGCAGAATCAGGTCCCGAAGATGCTTGTCTTGTGGAAAAAGATGCCTTAGAAGGGATCAGGCTTCAAGCCGTGGAGAATATCAATAAATACCAGGCTGAAACAGTCAAATGGCGAGATAGAAAGGTCCGGCTAAAAAATATTGAGCCGGGACACTTGGTGCTTCGGAGAGTGGCCAACCCAGATACAGTGGGCAAGTTACAATTGAAATGGGAAGGGCCTTTCTTAGTAGCATCTTCGTCAAGGCCTGGTTCGTACAGATTGAAGGACATGGATGGCAACGAAATTCCAAGGTCTTGGAATGCGGATGAGCTTCGGCGATATTATGTATAACTCGATGTAACTTTTTGTGTTTTTTTTTCTTTTCTTTTTCATGGCACCCTTTTCCTTTCTAAAGGGGGAGAAAGGTTTTTAATGGGGCCATCATATGTAATTTCCTTTTTAGTTTTATAAGAGCAAAATCCCCCAAAGAATGTAAATGTAAAAGCTGAGAACGCACCATCGAGTGCCGAAACTGAAAAAGAGAAAAAGCTCCAAAGACGTCCCTAAGGGGATGCAGAGCTCACAGCGAAAAGTCAACGCTGATTCCGCCGAAAGTAAAAGGCGAAGAAGCTCCAAAGACGTTCCTAAGGGAATGCAGAGCTTATACCGCCTAAGTAAAAGGCGAAGAAGCTCCAAAGACGTTCCTAAGGGAATGCAGAGCTTATATCGTCTAAGTAAAAGGCGAAGAAGCTCCAAAGTCGTTCCTAAGGGAATGCAGAGCTGATGTGTGGTTGTTTCTAAGGAAATAATGGCTGAGAGTGTGGCTTCGGACATATGCTTTGGACATTCATTCGCACATTACATTACATCATGGCATTTGCATGCATAAGCATTAATTCATAGCATTTATGTACCAAAGTGGTTGCTTCGGCAAAAAGAAGAAGTGGTCTTTTATGATTCGTTATGTATAAAAAAGAAAAGCTTCGGTAAAAAGAAGAAGTGGTCTTTTATGATTCGTTATGTATAAAAAAGAAAAGCTTCGGCAAAAAGAAGAAGTGGTCTTCTATGCTTCGTTGTGTACGAAAAGAAGGGAAGGTGTTTTTTTCGCCCTCGGCTCAAAATACTGATTTCGTCCACATCAAAGCGCCTCAGTAGAAGGGTAAGAATATATTACAAGGTATGTACAAAGTTCCTTGAGAACAGTTTAATTGTATGTACAAAAGTTGTTACAAAAGTATCCTGAGTTTTTTCCTATAGTATACTTCTACTGATCTTCATTAAGCTTCAGCTTCGGCGACAGCTTCGGCGACATATCTTAAGCATCATCTTCACCTTCGTCATCCTACATGAATCAAGGTACCGCGAGTAAAAATCAAGCGTGAAGGAGAAGGTAAGTACAAAGTACGATTTCTTACTGGATCAAGATGGCTTCGAGCTTCGTCTCCAGCCTTCTCTCGCCCGCCTTTTGTCCATATCATTTTTATAAATCTATTCGAGATGCTTCGGGCGAGGTCAGGAATATCGTCCAAAATTGATGGAGACAGGGTGAAGTTGGGCCTGTTGACGATTTTTCCATGCTCGCAGCCGGCCTTCAGGAACGCTGCAGCGGTACCCCGAGAAGCTACCCAGGCACAGAAGTCGCCGTGCCCGGCTATAACTTCGTCAAGTTCTTCAATTTCAGCTTCAATATGATCGAAGGCTTTTGGTAGATTTTCCGCTGAAGGGTTAAATTTCCCGCTGCTGGCTCCAACAGAGTAAAAGATCTTTTTTAATCGTTCAATACAATTATTGCTAAATTTCAAGCACTTGTCTTGAAGGCTTGTTAATGATTTCTTCAAGTCTGAGTTGGTCTTGACTTCGGCTTCAAGTTTCGAATTAAGCTCTAGCTTCTCCTGTTCAAATTGTTTTGATTGACCGATAAGCTTCGAATTCAATTCTGATACCTTAGCCTCAGTCTCTGCCAGCAAGCCTTCGGTTGATTGGAGCTCGAAGTCTTTCTTTTCAATAATGGCTGACTGCTCTTTAATCTTGTTCTCTAGATTTTCAATTATAGCTTCGTGTTTCTTATCTTCTAGATCTTGTTGCATCTTCAGAGCTTTGCTCAGTAGCATGCTCTGCTCAGAAACAACTTTCGTTAGTAACATTTTCATTATTAAAAGCAATAAAAGCCAGAGAAAAGATTGCTTACCTTGAAATTGGAATAAAATAAGCTGCCGACGATATGTTGTCGTCGGTAGCGGCTGATATCTGTTTCTAGCTTCGGAAAACCGATACTCTTTGATAGAGTACCGATGACCTTAGCCCCAGCCTGATCACGAATGCAGCCCAATTTTTCATCATCAATGCCTCCAAATAGAAGAGCTCCTGGCTTGTATCCGCAAGATTTGGCATATTCCTTGAGCTCTTCTATTTCGGCCTTCGTCAGTTTTTGCCCAACTAAATTTTGAAATGAGTAGGCTTCGTCGTCCGAAGTGTCTTCGGCTGTTTCTTTCCCTTTCCCAGGTACTGTGGCCATGGTTTTTTCAGCAGCAGTGGCAGCTTCTTCTGCAACCATGTCTTGTAAAATTTTGTCGATGTCCTCAATGGTAGTTTCTAAGTTTACATCTTCGGCTGTAGCGGCTTCGGTAGCCGCGACCTCCGAAGGTGCGACTTCGACGTTTGTGGTGCCTTCGACAGCTGGTGTTTTCTGAATTGACGCCCTCGGCGGCGTCTTGTCGATAACTTCAGTCACTGCAATGATTCTTTGCCGCTTTGGTTTGGTTATCTTCGTTTGTTCCGGCTCTTCCACCTTTCGAAAAAGCTTCGTCAGTTGGAGCCCTAATGGACTTAGCTTCGTGGGCATGGGTTCAGTCATTACCTTTAAAATTTCCTCCACGTCGCTGGTAGAAGGTGGTGTGGGGGTCCCCTCTTCTTCGGATAATTTTCGCTTCGGAGTTGATATTTTTCTTTTCTTGGGAATTTTCTTCTCTTTTGCTGGTCTTTCTTCATCCTTGTTCAGTGTTTCGGCCACTCTTTTTCTTTTTTGGCCCTCAGCACCCTTGCTCAACTGCTCATAGTCAGGGTACTCGAAGCCCAGGGCATCAAGCACTCGGTTCAGCCTTCGCTTCGGACGGGTGCCGAAGGCTGCTGTCATCAGTTGATCTTCTTTTTTCGAATAATTTCCAAGAATTTCATTACACATCACCTCAACTGTGTCCAGCCACTCTTGGCAGGGCTTCTTAAAGTATTTCTTGAATTTGAAGTGATAAGGAAGCCGGACAAGTTCCCCCTCCTTCTTCTCCCCCTTTAACTTTGGCATTTCCCATTCTTTCAGAGTAGGGAAGACTCTGAATGCCAAGAATTCTTGAACCAGATCCCTGGTACCGATATGCTCTGCAATAATTCCGAATTCATCCATTGCCTGTTGTGTTTGACCCTCTGGTGTCATGTTGCAGCGGGGTCGGGTTTCTCCGAAGATCAGCTCGATTGGACTTTGCACAAGCTTCTCCTTGTCGTCATCAACCTTGACATAGAACCATTCCGATTTCCAGCCTGCCGGCCATTTGCTTCGGTAGCTGATTACAGGAAACTTTGCGGTTTTCCGGTAGGCAAAATTGTAACAACCGAAGTTATCGTGTAGCCCATCTTTTCTGGCCTTGGTTTGATAATGTAACTCATGAACTCGACAGAAACTGTCGGCAAATGGCTCCACTGCTTGGCTTCGGAGGGCCCAAATATAAACGCTAAGCCTAACGATAGCGTTAGGAGTTAACTGGTGAAGGTAGATACCAAACCTCTTCAGTACCTCCGCAATAATCTCGTGAAGAGGGAATCTCAGCCCAGCCTTTAAAAAGCTCTTGAAGATGACAATCTCGTCCTTCTCTGGCTTCGGGGTGGTTTCTTCTCCCCCGAAGCGAAGTAGCTTCTTCTGATTTTCATTGAAATAACCTGCTTTCACCATCTTCGAAAGATCAGCCTTTGAAACAGTTGATTTCCCAAAATCCAGGTGACTGGGCTTGCTGGGCATGGCAATACGGTAGTCATCTTCGGGATCAGTCCCTTCAATGTTTTCTTCTTCTCCTTCGGCAGTTGTCGGGTTTGCTTCAGCAGCAGGCATTTCTTCCGCAGTCACCAGTCCGGAACGCTGCATCGCTTCGGAGATGGGCACAGTATTCGAACCTTCGGCTTCGTCTCCTTCACGTGCAACTCTGGCAGTAGATCGTACTCTGGCCATTTGATTCTGAATTTGGGGAAGTTAGATACTTTTTCTTTTTCCTTTTCACCCGAAGCCTTTCTTTCTGACGAAGCAGGCGTCGAGATGGACCTTCGTTCGATTCTGGGAATCAAGCTTCGGCTATAGTTAAAAATTTTGGCAGCAAAACAGTGCAAATAGCAATGAATGCTGTGGTAACTTCACACCTACCCGTCTGTTTATATAGTGCTGCAGGTAAGAAGACGAAGCGGCAGGATTTTTACACCAGGCGGGCAGTCACTTGTACTCACTGTGCAGTGGACCGTAAAGATCAAACAGTAACTCTGCAAGGTGGGCCTGGCACGCGCTCGGAAACCGGATCGTTTCTCAGCAACGAGCTCAGGGAAGGTGTTTTTTGGACCTTCGGCTTCCCGAAGCTAAAAAGGCTTTTTTCACGGGTCAAGCTCGTCACGAAAAATGATCTAGCACCGCGAAAGGGGCTACTGTTGGGGCCATGCTTCGTTGCGCCGAAGGTCTTACACGAAGAAGCAGCTTCGGCTGAAGTTGTCCCCAAGAGATGGCCGAAGGTTCCTTTTCATGGAGCTTCGGCGTTACAAACCGACATAGAGATAAAATGACCTTTTTATCCACAGAGGTCTGAGTCAATGTTGTAAACTTTTGTAAGGGGCATAATTGTAATTTGTCACAGGCTGTGACCTGTGTCTATAAATAGATGAACAGTACCTCTGTACTGTTCACGCGAACTTGCCATTTGCTTTCGCATCACACCTGTACCTTTGCTTTCCTCAGGACCGAAGGTACATTTGTAACTTGAAGTCATTTATATTCATTCATTCATGATAATAAAGATGAAAATGATTTCATGATCATATTTAAATGTTTATTTCATACTTCATGATTTATATGATATGAATGCTTCGTTCCTTGGTATTATGTTTACGAAGGTACGTCCTTCGTAACCTTCGTCCGAAATTCTTTATATCCTGAGGGGATATAATGTTTTGGAGGACGAAGGACCTTAACACCTAACATTTTCTATGTTGCCTTGTTCTTAATTCTTAGCATTTGAGAACAAGCCCCCAACACTTCCCTTTGCTAGAATAGCAACAGTCAATGACAGACGGGTCCCTCCAACTTGGAGCGCGCTGGGCGTATAAATAAGAACTCACCCCGAGCATATTTGGTACGTTACTTGCCGCCTGCTTTGCTTTGCTCAATTTCTTAGCCCTTGCTTACCAACAGTTGCTTAGTTTCTTAGATTTTCTAAGTTTCGGTTCTAAGGACACATTTTCGCCATTTCTGAAGAAGAGATGTCTCAAGACGAAAAAGTTGCTGCTGAGACGAAGCTGAGCGAGGAGGAGAAGCTCCTTGAGGAGAAGACTGCTGGATTTATTGAGTCAATTGCAAAAACAAACACAAAGAAGATAACTAAAGAGATATTAGAAGGCTTGTCTGAAGATACTGATGATAGCGACAACTATGATATGGAGAGTGGAGGCGAAGACTCGGAAGATCGTCCTTGGCGACCAAGTCACACAGTCTTCGGGAAATCAACTATCAAACAGAGTCATCTTGATAATATGCGAGGAAGGTACTTTTGAGATATTTGTATTGTGAGGGCTGACGTAGACAGAGCCGTTCCTGCTCCTGAAGAAGACAAAGTTGTAATCTACCGAAGTTTCTTCAAAGCTGGACTTCGGTTCCCGTTAAGCAGATTTGTGGTTGAAGTTTTAAAGATATATCAGATTTTCCTTCACCAGATCACTCCCGAAGCTATTATCAGAATGGGAATCTTCGTCTGGGCTATGAGGAGTCAGGGTCTAGAGCCAAGCGCAAGATGTTTTTGCAGTATGCACGAGCTTTCGTATGAGACGAAGCCTTGGGGTAAGGAACAATATCATAACAAGTTTGGGTGCTACAACTTTGTTGCTCTCTCTGGCGCAAGCTACCCAGTGCCAACGTTCCGGAAGAGGTGGCCCGGAGCCTGGATGGAAGAATGGTTTTACGTGAAAAATGATTTGAAAGCAAGAGAAGATATTAAAGAAATCATTATGCGACCCATCTGGTCATGCTTCGGCCTCCGGAAATCGAAGGTAGAAATTGATGAGGCAGCCGAAGCATGCCGAAGGGCCTTTAGTACAATTTGTTCTTTTATCGGGACAAGAGATTTGGTTCAAGAACATATAGCCTACAAGATATGGCCACTGATAGACAGCTGGGAAATGCCAAGGGAAACCATCACTAACCCTAGCGAAGGTGGTTTGGTTCGATTGAAATAAACTTTCAGGTTTGGAGACCAATTTATCGAACCAGACGATGACTGGCTGAAGTGTGTTGAAAATACTAGTGATGAACTACTTGGAGCATACTCCAAGTCTGAAGATAATGCACTATCTGCGGCCTTCAGGAGCCGAAAAAAGAAAAGGCTAAATAGAGTTTTTGATGCTATCGGATTTGTGTACCCTGACTATCGCTACCCGCCACGGGGGCAGAAAAGAAAGGGTGCAACTTCTGGGAAGGCTGCTGCTTCGGCTACCTCAAGTGAGCCTGCACCGAAGAGGAAACAGTTGAAGGTCCTTACTCACCGACCGTGCTACATGGAACCAGCCATGGTGCCTGAATTTGGCGCTGAGACTTCTTCAGCTATTGAAGCCAAAGAACCTGCTCTTACACAGAGGATTGAAGAGCCAGCTGCAATGCCGAAGACTGACAAAATTGAAGAACCGAGAATCGAAGAGACGAAAACATTAGAAGTTCTAAGCCCTTCGGCAGGAGTGGAGGTGTTGAAGACACAAAAAGGTCTGGCAGCGACCCCCAAGAGAAAAAGGATGGCTAGTGTACTAGATGTGCTGGAGACAATAAAAGCTTCAAGCTCTACTCCAGGGAAAATTGCTGAGGCTTCGAAGGCGTAGATTGAAACCGAGGCAAAGGTAACCGAAGCCGAAGCTATAATGAGCCATGCCGATGCCGAAGCTGGGCCTTCAGAGCCCGTCAAGGAGAAATCCACGGAAACTGGAGAAAAGGCAGCGAGAGAAGAAGCTATAAAACAGATTTTGCTTGGAAAAGCTGTCGCACCTACTCCCGAAGCGTCTTCCGAAGTCCTTGATTATATTATTCGACACGCTTCGGGAAAAAGATTATCTGAAGAAGAAATTTTTGAAGCTAAACACTATGCCCGAGAACTGAAGTACCCGAAAGGGGCCTTAGTGTTTAATGGCACAGATGAAGATGACTTCTTGTATTGCCTCCTAGAGAACAAAGAATTATCTGTCTACCGGGAGATGGCCAGAAGTATGGGGTTCCCGAAGCTTGAAGCTGGCCTCTGCGCCATGACGAGGGATGACCTTGCGGATAGCCTTGCATATAATAGTCTGAAGGTACAAAAATTGTGTATTTGGAAGTTTATGAATTTTGAATTATTCTTTTGTTCTTATATTGACCCATTCATTTTTCATATAGGGTTTAATACTTAGCAACGCCTTAATGGCACAAAAGAATGCTGAAGACGAGAGTTGCACTATTGCTCTTAACAACCTTCGAACAGAGGTTATCAAGCTGAGGAACAAAGCTTTGGAAAAGACAAAATTCTACTTACATTGGTGGAAAATTAAAGGGGGATGAAGCTAACTTCAAGGCTCAATCTGAAATCCAAAGGAATGAGATTTAAAACCTTAAAAAACAACTTGCCGAAGCCAAATTGAAATGCGCTATTGCCGAAGCTGACCGAGATTACAGTGAGTACTGGAAAAATTATTTTGAAAAAACAGTTGCAGAGCTTCGCTCATCGAAAGAAAGATGTTTTGAAAAATCTGTAGAATACGTCAAAAAGATAAAAACTAGCTTCGCCAACGTGGGCGCATTCTCAAGCGAAGACAACTTCATAAGAGGCGACCCTAAGGGCGTAATTGAGTGGATCAGCAGCGAAGCCGAAGCTTTTGAAGAAATTCTGAGCGACCGCAGGGACGTCTGCGCGTTTTCTGGTGCGAGGGGAGTTGCAGCTATTTTGGAGAAAACAGGGTGCGATCATGTTAAAACTTTGGCCCAGGCCGAAGCTGCTTTGTCTATTGATGATACGAAGGACCCCTCGGCCTAAGCAAGCTTAATAGGTGGAAAATTTTTCACTGATATTTGGGAAAATGGCGGCCGAGGGATGGCGCATGAAATAATGAAAAAGAGTGAAAAAGACATTCATGACGCTCGAGAAGCAACAAAAGCAGCTGAAAAAGCTGCGGAACTTAAAAAACGGATAGGTATTACTTAATGGCTTTTAACTTTATTGCTTATTTTTGTGATTTCGAACTAATTTATATCTTCTATTACAGCTGAACTATCTCCTTCCCCAGAGCCCTTCGACCCACTGGCCGACCCAGAGACAAAGAAGACAATAGAAATTATCAATGTGGCCGAAGCTATTGTGGACGAAGTTGTCACAAAATTATTAACCGAAGCTGCAGAAAAAGTCCTGAAGGAAAAAGAATAGCTATTTGTAAAAACATTGATAGAATATTGATGTAACATTTGCTGGAACATGCTTGTAATATTTGGCGCTTGTAGGTTTTGAATGTAATATATGAATGGTTTTGCAATTCATTTCTTTACGATGCATGAAACTTTTATGTACATACCGTTTTTGAGCCTTTGGCGAAAAAACACCTTCCCTTCTTTTCATGCTTCATAAAGAAGAGCTTCTATGCTTCGTAAAAAATCCTCCAAGCGTCACAAAAACATTAATGCTTCGTCAACAATAGATTTGTTCCTCCACATCAGAGCTGATGAAGCTGTATTGCTTCAAAACTTATTTTGTGCCTTAGCACAATTTCATTTTTTCGAAGCATTATGCGAATATCAACATTGTATCCCCTTCTTGTGCCATTGATGCAATATGATGTATGATGTTATGTTATGCAAAATGATGTGATGATGTTATGTTATGCAAAATGATATTTATGCCGAAGACACACACTCACACCCCCATAGTGGAATACACAATATCTTTGCCGCTTATTTTTCGGCTTCACCGCTTATTTTTCGGTGTATCAACGCTGACTTTTCGCTGTAAGTTCTGCATTCCCTTAGGAATGTCTTTTGAACTTCTTCGCCTTCTATTTTGGCGGTATTCGCGTTGACTTTTCGTGCTTCGCCTTATATTTCGGTAGTATTTGGCTCTGCATTCCCTTTGGAACGACTTTTGAGCAGAAAACTTACACTGCGCTCCCTTAGGAACGACTTTTTGTATCTTCGGCAAACTTACGCTGTGTTCCTTAGAACGACTTTTGTGCTTCAGCGATTTTTTGGACTTCATGAGTCTGTGGAGAAGATATATTTTGCTATGACAAGAACGAAGCTATTACAGGAAATTGAAAATGACAAGGGAACTAGGTTTTCAATAATTGTTCCTTACTAAAAAAAAATGACAATGAATATAAAAACTGTTTCAGGGGTAGGATATCTCTCAATAGATATGCTTCGATTCTGGCACATTACTGTTGACCGTGCGAGCTTCAGACTCCTCCCTGAAATCTCGCTGCTGATGGGTCTGTTGGCTCCCTTCTGGCTGCTGGCCTCATGAATACACAGGTTGTAGTGGTGGCGGAGGTGGGGGCTGTGGCCAAGATCCTGTGGCCGACTAGCTGAAGCAATAGACACTGCAGGATGGTTACCCACATACTCTGGTATGTAGGGTGAGTGATACGAAGCAGTATGCATGACCTGCTTCGGCTGGTTCTGCTGAGCTACGGCTTCTGCTATTTTCTTTTGTTTCTGAATGGTGACATGGCACATCCTTGTAGTATGGCCCTTGTCCTCACCACAGAATAAACAATAAATTTTTCTAGGCTGATCCCCAAACCTTCCTCCGAAGCCCCTGGCGCCTCTGCCTCTTGGAGCTAGCGGTCGGAAAGAGCTTTGTTGCTGCCCCGAAGCGTGCGAGGAATACTATGGCCTCTGTTGTTGACTTCCTCTGTCGTCACTCTGGGTGGAGTGAATTGACCTGACATGTCTTGGGTGGATTCTTCCTCCGAAGCCCCTGGTCATCTCAGAGAACCTGTAGGCTTCCTCTCTTTGGCGAAAGTCATTGTCAGCCCGGATGTATTCATCCATCTTTTGAAGCAGCTTCTCCAAAGTCTGTGGAGGCTTTCTAGCAAAATACTGGGCAGTAGGTCCTGGACGAAGCCCCTTAATCATGGCCTCAATGACAATTTCATTGGGCACTGTAGGCGCTTGTGCTCTCAGGCGCAAGAACCTTCGGACGTATGCTTGAAGATACTCGTCATGATCTTGTGTACATTGAAAGAGAGCCTGAGCTATGACTAGCTTCGTCTGAAAGCCCTGGAAACTTGTCACCAGCATATCCTTAAGCTTCTGCCGTGAAGTAATAGTTCCTGGCCGAAGAGAAGAATACCACGTTTGGGCCACATTCTTAACTGCCATGACGAAGGACTTGGCCATGACAGCTGCATTGCCTCCGTATGAAGATATAGTTGCTTCATAACTCATCAAAAACTGCTTCGGATCTAAATGTCCATCATACATGGGGAGCTGAGGTGGCTTGTATGATGGAGGCCATGGGATAGCCTGCAGTTCTGCTGCCAAGGGAGAAGCATCGTCAAAGGTAAAGGTATTATGATTAAAATCATCATACCATCTATCCTCGTTGAAGAAGCCTTCTTGGTGAAGCTCCCTATGTTGGGGCCTTCGCTCTTGTTCATCTTGGGCAAGATGCCGTACTTCTTCTGTGGCTTCGTCAATCTGCCTTTGAAGGTCGGCTAGTCGAGCCATCTTCTCCTTCTTCCTTTGTACTTGTTGATGAAGCATCTCCATGTTTCTGATTTCTTGGTCCAACTCCTCCTCCTGGAGTGTTGGACTAGTGGCCTTCCTCTTCTGGCTTCGGGCCTCTCGAAGAGAAAGGGTCTCCTGCGTCCCCAGCCTCCCCCTCCTCCCGCGACCCTGTTGCCCTCTCCCCTCGCATCATCACCACGACCCCTCTCCTCTTCTATTTCTGATTTAGCGTTAGCACAAACTATATGCTAGTAGTATATGGAAGGACACAAATGAAAAGCAAATAATGATATGTGTTGGTACCCTGAAACTGGGGTACCTCTCCTACTGGATCAAGGTGGAGCTTCCGGGACTACTCTTAGTCACCATGCTAATAGTGGTCTGTCCTAGACTAGTGGCTGGGACTGCCTAGTAAGGCCACTAGCCTCGGGCGAAGGCCAGCACCTATAATCAGCGCTATAGAACCCCAGTGGAGGGGGTCCGGGTTTGCAACTTGTCTTGAAGACGAGGGCTCTCGACACCTGCGCCCGGGGGCCGAACCCCAGGAACAACCCTGACCCTCATGGCGGACCACCCGAACCTGTAGCCTAAGGGGTCCGATGCTGCCATGTGCTGGCCAACATCGGAGGAGACAAGATCTCCCCTGAACACCATCTGGACCCCTAGTTAAGGGCGGTCCGGAGCTGTCACGAGGAAGGGCGGTCCCAGTCACTACTCCCCACACAATATGAGGTCCGGTGCTGCCACGTGTTCTACGACGGGTGATGTAAGCCATTGGGGAAAGCTTGAAATCAGCCTCTGAGTGTTAAGCACGTCTGCATTAACTGCGGACAAGACGTATACCTGCCCACCCAGTGGCAGGCGGTGCGTCTGCAGTACACGGGTTGCACAGTAGCTCGCGCATTACAGAGGCAAGACCATTAACTCCCTGCACCACTTGGGCTGCTATCATTATGACTCCCACTATAGCCCGCGCATTACCGAGGCGAAGGGAGACAGGCAGAGAAGATAGGACGCCACCACCTGAGCATCCCTACATGTGGTAGCGCATCAGCCTACGCCACAGCGTACACCTGTGCCCTGCTCCGATTAGACGGGGAAAGGGTACGACAAGCCAGGAGATCTACATAAAGACCAAGAGAAGATATCCGTTCTCTACGAACCGCCGCTCCACTTACTCCATATATAGCAATAGATTACTGGGCCCAGTTATCGGAGCTCGGCCACATGTACGTGCCTCCCTTGGACTATAAAAGGGAGGGCACACACATGGTAGACAAAGGAGGAAAGAGGACAGAGGAGACTCTCACATGGACTGACCGAGACTCCCAAGCAATACAACTCACGATGGATGTAGTGTATTATGCTCCGACGACTCGAACCATTCTAACCCCTGCGTTCTTGAGTTCATAGAACTAGCCAGGCAAATCCCTAAGCCACTCCTCATCTTAGGATCAGAGCAGGTGCACTCCACCATCAGACCAGAGGATTTTCTCTCTGCCAAGATGATTAACTAAACAAAGAGAAGACTCTAATAGATGAAAACTTAAGAAACTTTACTAAAAATAACAAATTGAAACAAAAAGGTCATGCCATTTTTTGTTGTTTTTTGGTGGATAGAAAGAACGTAAAATATACATTAGATAAGTGTAAACATTTTTCTAAATGTTCTTGTACTCCACGTAATTCATTTTGGCGTATATGCATGGTAACCAATTCCATCACTTTTATTCATCTATATCGTCTTCATGTAGCACATTATTTTAGCTTACGTAAGGCTGTGTCCAGTGGCTCCCCAACTTGCATGTGCAAAATGTCTACAACCACATTTGCATGCCCAATGCGAAAAAGCTAGTGCGTCCAACATCTCGCGAATGTGAGTGCACATGCTCTCCCACAGAGAAGAGAGAATGCACGAGAACCTAATGAATGAGCCATTTCAAATGCACATGCAAGAGCTGTTTCACGTGCTGCCGGACAACCTAATGAATGCCTTTTTGTGTATTAACCTTATCAAATCAAATACACTTAGTAAATAAAAAACACAACATGCATTAATTTTCAGAACATTAGGTTATTCTCAATGGAAATTTCATGAGAGATCTCATAATATTAATTAGTTTGCCACATGGGATTTTTTATTACATGGCACTACATTTATTATGAAATAGATGAAACTAGTTTAAGATTTTTGATAACATGGTATTACATTTATTTTGAAATATATGAAACTAGTTTCATCATCATAAAACTTTGTCAACCTATTTCCAAGGTATTGGAAAGCGCGTGAAACTACCATTAAGAGCAATTTGTTTCATCTCTGTCCATTTCATCTATTTCTATTGGTTATTTAGATGCAACATTTAAGTCATATGTTAGTCTATGAATTTGTGTCATGAAACTATTTATTGAAAGAGTATTGTTGTGGACTTGTGCTCAAATGCTATGAATTAAGAACAAGGCAACACAAAAAGAAGTTAATGGTTAATGGCCTTCGTCCTTCGAAGCATTATTTCCCTTAGGATATAACGATCTTCGGACGAAGGTCATGAAGGACATACCTTCATCATCACAGTTTACATTGATGAAAGAAGAAGCATATGAAACATAAGAAATAACATGAATAATCATATATCATCATTTATGTGTCTTTTCTGTGTAGTCATGAATGAATAAGAGCAATATTGAATTACATTTATACCTTCGGCTTGATAGAAGGCAAAGATACGGGTGTGATGCACGAGCGAATACATGTCAGCGTGAACAGTACGAGGGTACTGTTCATCTATTTATAGGCATAGGACGCAACATGTGTAAAATTACATTCATGCCCTTTATATTTACTATTGACATAAGGTCAACCTAACAAGGACTAGATAGCCTTTTCCCCTTTAAGTCAGTTCCTTTTTCTCCACTGAGCCGAAGCTCCCTTGTGCATAACTTCGGAGCTGCATCAACCTTCATCTCGACCATACTTTCCATGTCGTGCATAGCTTTAACTCGAGTCCGAAGGTACCTGTTCATATTTTATGCTTGGGAAATATTGTTAAATCATGTTTTTGAGGACCTTCGGAAGACGAAGGCCCCCAACAAGCATATTTCATTCTTCATTTATCTTACTTTTATTGACATGGCAATACTATAAATGGTGTGATGAAACTACGACTGAGAATGACCTTATGGTCTTTTTTTGGAATGCATTAGATAGTTCAAAATTTGGCCAACTTAGACACTCTTATTATTGTTACACGGGGGTCGTACGTGACATCGCGCAGACCATTATAACAACATTTACGCTATAGTTGACAATATTTACGCTCAAACTTGAGAATTTTACGCTCAAACCTGACGGTGCGGCACCAGTGTATTGCATGCCATATTTTTCGCGTGCATAACAAAAAGAGAATCCTGTGATTTATGGTGTATGTAACTACCATAAAAATATCAAATCCCCCAATGAACTTTTCTAATCAACTCCCCAGATACAGCGTGCTAGGCGTATAAATATGAACTCACCCCGGCAGCATTTGATACGCTGTTTCTGCCATTTGCATTAATTTCTCAAACTTTTAGCTCTTGCTCAGTAGCGCTCGCTAGATTTTCAAGTTTTTTGAGCTTCGGTTAAAAGACGCTTTTTCACCATGTCTGGGGAAAAGATAACGGAGGAAAAGAAAATGAATGCAGAAACGAAGCTCATTGAGGAGACGAAGTTGTTTGAAGAGAAGAAAAAGGCAGATCCTTTTATCGTCGGGTTTGTTGAATCTATGTCAAGAACAAACATAGAGAAGATTACTAAAGAGATTCTAGAAGGCTAGTCTGAAGATACTGATGACAGCGATAGTTATGATGTGGAGAGTGGGGACGAAGATTCTGAAGATCGGCCTAGGCGACCAAGCCATACTGTCTTCGGGAAATCGACTATTAAACAACATCATCTTGACAATATGAGAGGAAGGTACTTTCGTGACATCTATTGTGAGAGTTGGTGTAGACAACATGGCCCCTGTTGGGGGCCTTCGGCTTCCGAAGGTCCTCAAAAACATGATTTAACAATGTTTTCCAAGTGGAATATGTGAACAGGTATCTTCGGAATCGGGTCATGAGTATTCAAGAGTATGGTCAGTACGAAGCCTGAGCGAGACGGAAAGCGATTATGACGAAGGATAACGATGACCACGAAGCTGTGCGCAGAAAAGCTTCGGCATGATAGTAGAGAAGGGGAA
Source organism: Zea luxurians (assembly GCA_029449295.1). Classification (NCBI taxonomy): domain Eukaryota; kingdom Viridiplantae; phylum Streptophyta; class Magnoliopsida; order Poales; family Poaceae; genus Zea; species Zea luxurians. The sequence continues at coordinate 97,924,214 of JAOPSE010000011.1, forward strand.
CCGACTTAAAGATGAAAAGGCAAATTAGACCCCGAAGAATTACTATAGAGTTATTGATAAATGTAAAGGGCACAAATGTAATTCTACACGGGCTGCGTCCCTTGCCTATAAATAGATGAACAGTACTCCCGTACTGAGGAGGCTGACTCAGCATTTGTCTTTCGCATCACGCTTGCACCTTTACTTTCCGTCAATCTGAAGGTACATTTATAATTTGTTATTTTAAATATGATAATGCAAATAAAGACAAATTGATAATAATATATAAATTATTCTTCGTATTTGAGATATGAATTCATCTTTATTGTCTATCGAGCTTACGAAGGTTTTTTCCTTCATAACCTTCATCCGAAATTCATTATGTCCGAAGGGATATAATGTCTTGAAGGACGAAGGACTCTAACATTTAACACTTTTTATGTTGCCTTGTTCTTAACTCTTAGCATTTGAGAACAAGTCCCCAACATTGGCGCCCACCTCCGGTGAACTCACTTCCATTTTTTGAGTTTTGAACACCTTCGACAAGCATCACCTTCGTCATGCCGCCAAAGAAAGCTTCAGCAACAGGGGCTACCGCTCTGCAGCCCGCTGGATCCCAATCAGGATGTCCTTTCTCTCAGGGAGGCCCGAAGCCAGAAGAGGAAGGCCACCAGTCCGACGCCTCCGGAGGACGACTTGGATCAAGAAATCCAAAACTTGGAGATGCTCCATCAATAGGTCCAACGGAAGAAGGAAAAGATGGCTCATCTAGCTGACCTGCAGAGGCAGATAGACGAAGCCTCTGAAGAAGTTCGTCATCTTGTTCAAGATGACCAGAACTGAAGGCCTCCGCGCAGAGAGCTTCATCAGGAGGGCTTCTACAACGAGGACGATTGGTATGAGGATTTCCATCATGGAAATTTTGCTTTTGATGAGACTTCTCCTCTATCAACAGAACTGTAGGCTACACCTTGGCCCTAGTCCTACAAGCCACCCCAACTCCCCATGTACGACGGTCATTCAGACCCGAAGCAATTCTTGATGAGTTATGAAGCAACCATATCTTCGTATGGTGGCAATACTGCAGTCATGGCAAAGTCTTTCGTCATGGCTGTCAAGAGTGTTGCACAAACCTGGTACTCCTCTCTCCGGCCAGGAACAATCACCTCATGGCAAAAGCTGAAGGATATGCTGATAACCAGTCACTCCTCAAACGAAGCCGGTCACTGCTCAAGCCTTATTCCAGTGCACCCAGGACCACGAAGAATACCTTCAGGCGTATGTCCGAAGGTTCCTGCGTCTGAGGGCACAAGCACCAACAGTGCCCAATGAAATTGTCATTGAGGCCATGATTAAGGGGCTTCGGCCAGGACCTTCAGCTCAATACTTTGCCAGGAAGCCTCCTCAAACTTTGGAGAAGCTGCTCCAGAAGATGGATGAGTATATTCGAGCTGACAATGACTTCCGCCAAAGAAGGGAGGAAGCATGCAGGTTCTCCAAAATGACCAGGGGCTTCGGAGGAAGACTTCATCCAAGGCACGTCAGGTCAATTCACAACTCTGCTCAGAGTGATGACAGAGGGAGCCAACAGCAAAGACCGCAGTACTCCTCGCAAGCTTCGGGGCAGCAGCAAAGCTCTTTCCGGCCGCTAGCTCCAAGGGGCAGAGGTGCCAGGGGCTTCGGAGGAAGATTTGGGGATCAGCCAAGGAAATTTTATTGTCTATTCTGTGGTGAGGACAAGGGCCATACCACCAGGATATGCCATGTTACCATCCAGAAGCAAAAGGAGATAGCAGAAGCTGCAGCACAACAGAGTCAGCCGAAGCAAGTCATGCATACTGCTTCGTACCATTCGCCTTATATTCCAGAATATGTAGGCAACCACCCTGTAGCTTCTGTTGCTTCGGCAAGCCAACCCCAAGCATCTTGGCAACAGCCTCCACCTCCACCACCAACGCAACATGGCCAACAGCCAGAAGGGAGCCAGCATGCTCACCTTCAGCGTGACTTCAGAGAAGGGTCCGAAGCTCGCACAGTCAATAGCACTGTGCCAGAGTCGAAGCATATTTACTGACATATATCCTACCCCAACAGCAGTTTTTCGCATTCAGTATTATTTTATTTTTCTAAGAAACACTTATGGGAGGTTTAAGTGATGTTTTGTCGTTTTTAATCTCTTGTAACAGTTTCGCTTTTTACCATAATGAAAATATATCTTCTCCACAGGCTTAAGTTGCCGAAGCTTAAGAATTTATGGTGATAAGGAGGATCTTCGAATTGTCAAAAATTTTGTTCTAAGGAACGCATCGTAATTTAGTCGAAGCAGCAAAAAGTCGTTCCTAAGGGAACACAGAGTAAGTTTTTTGCTCAAAAGTCGTTCCGAAGGGGATGCAGAGCTTACAGCGAAAAATAAACGCTGATTCCGCTAAAAGTAAAAGGCGAAGAAGCTCCTAAGGGAGGCTTACAGCGAAAAATAAACGCTGATTCCGCTGAAAGTAAAAGGCGAAGAAGCTCCTAAGGGAGGCTTACAGCGAAAAATAAACGCTGATTCCGCCGAAAGTAAAACGTCAACCTTCGGCAAATATCACTTTGCATAACATCACATCATTACATCATTCACATAGCATAACATCATACATCATATTGCATCAACAATGTAAAGAAGGGGATCCCAGTATCAACATCCGAAAATTGTTTCGAAAGAAAAGTGGCAAGGCACAAAAAATAGCTATTGAAGAGTTATATTTTCGTCAAATGGAAACATCTATTGGTTGCTGATCATATGAGAACACGGATATTATTTACGAAGCATGAAAAGAAGGGAAGGTGTTTTTTCGCCGAAGGCTAAAAAACGATATGTATATGAAGTTTCATGCATCGTAAAGAATAGAACCATAAATAGTTAATATATTACATTCAAAGTTACAAAATATTATACATGTTTCTCAACAAACATTATATTCTAAATGTTTTTACAACAGCATTTAATCTTCCCTTAGAACTACTTCTGCAGCTTCGTTTAGTAGCTGATCAACAACTTTATCCATGATGGCTTCGGCCATTTTCCTAATTTCGTCATCCCATTTTGCGTGGGGGCCCGCAGATGGTTCAGCAGGTTCTGAGGGAGGAGAAGTTACAACTATATTACTATTACAAACTGTGAACAAGTTCGAAATCAAGAAATTACAACAAAGAGTCAAAAACCACTATTCAATACCTATTTGCCCTTTGGGCTCTGCACTTCTCTCAGTGGCCCCTGCTAATTTTCTAGCGTCATGAATGCCTTTTTCGCTTTTTCGTATAATCTCTTGGGCCATTTCCTGGCCACCATTGTCCCAGATGTCAGTGAAAAATTTTCCACCGACCAGGCTTGCTTCGGCCGAGGGGTCTTTTATATCTTCGGAGGATAAAGCGGCTTCGGATTGTGCCAAAAACTTTACATGCTCACAGCCTTTCCTCTCCAAAATGGTAGCAATCTCCCTGGCACCCGAAAAAGCACATATGTCTCCGCGGCTATTCAAAATTTCTTCAAAGGCCTCAGCTTCGTGACTGATCCATTCGATTGGGCCCTCGGGGTCACCCTTTATGAAGTTTTCTTCACTTGAAAAAGTGCCAACGTTGGCGAAGCTGGTCTTTACTTTTTTAACACATTCTATAGATTTTTCATAGCATCTTTTCTTAGATGCATGAAGCTCTTCAACGCTTTTTTCCAAATGGTTTGCCCATTGTTCACTGAGTTCTCGTTTCGTTTCTTCAAGTGTGCGTTTCTCTTTAGCTCTGGCTAGTTGTTTTCGGAGATCTTCAATTTCACGCCTCTGAGCCTCAGCTTGAACTTTAAAATTAGCTTCGTCTTCTTTTATTCTATCTATCAATGAATGCAATATTTTATCTTTTTCGAGACCTTCGTTCCTTAGTTTAATTACTTCGGAACAAAGGTTGCTCAGGGCCATAACACACCCTTCGTCTTCGGCATCTTTTTGGGCCCTGAGGGCATTGCTAAGTATAAGGCCCTGCAAAAAGAAAAATGTGAGTGCGACAATAAATTTAAGCAAACGAAAAATTTTGGTTTCAAGAAAAAATACGAAAACCTCATTCTCTGTACCTTTAAGCTATTATATGCCAGGATGTCGGCTAGCTCGTTTTTTGACAGCACCGAGAGCCCGTCTTCCAGTGTTGGGAATCCGAAGCTCTTGCTCATCTCCCGACAGACAAAAATTTCCTTGCTGTCAGGGAGACAATACAAAAAGTCTTCTTCCCCACTGCCGTTGAATATCAACGCCCCCTTTGGATATTTCAATTTGTGGGCGTAGTACTGGCCCTCTTGCTGTTCTTTTTCAGTCAGTTTTTCCCCGAAGCATGACGAAGGATATAATCGAAGGTTTCGGAAGATGCTTCGGGGGCGGCAATACCAGTTTCTTTAGCTGAAATTTGTTCTGCTGTTTCTGTCTTTTTGACTTCCAAGGATTTCACCTTGCTGGGCTCCGAAGGCCCAGCTTCAGTCTCAGATTGATGTTTTGAGGTTTCGACATCAAATGCTTCAGTATGTACTTCGGAAGATTCAACAGTTTTCTTCGGAGTTGTACTTGAAGACTTAATTGTCTCCAAAACATCCAGCACATTAACCATCCTTTTTCTTTTTGGGGTCACTGCTGGCCCCTTTTGGCTTTTTATTGCCTCAATTTTTGTTGAAGGACTTAGAACTTCTGTTGTCTTTGTTACTTCAGCCCTCGGTTCTTCTATTTTTTCCGTCGCTGGCACTTCGGCCAGCCCTACAATATTTGGCAGGGGAGTTGGTTCCTTAGCTTCGGTGGCTGAAGAGGTCTCACCGGCAAACTCAGGCACTGTGGCCGTTTCAATATAACGTGGCCGGTGTGTGAGAACCTTTACCCTTTTCCTCTTCGGCGCCGGCTCGCTAGAAGCGGCTGAGGCAACTTCCTTCGCAGAAGATGTATTCTTTCTTTTTTGACCCCGCGTTGGATAACGGTAGTCGGGGTAGACAAACCCAATTGCATCAAATACTCGGTTCAGTCTCTTTTTCTTTCGGCCTCCGAAGGTCGCTGACAGTGAAGTGTCTTCGGCCTTCGAGTACAACCCAAGCAATTCATCACTTACGGTCTCAATACTTTTTAGCCAGTCATCATCTGGCTCGACGAATTTATCTCCATATTGGAATGTGTATTTTAGCCTAACTAATCCACCTTCGTCAGTTTCTCTAACGGTCTCTTTTGGCATTTCCCACTTTTCTACAAGTGGCCATATTCTGAAGGCAATGTGTTCTTGGACCAAATCCCTTGTCCCAATAAAAGAGCAAACCACGCCAAAGGCTCTCTGGCATTCTTCGGCTGCTTCATTCATTTCTACCTTCGGCCTCTGAAGGCCGAAGCGTTGCCAGATAGGGCGCATAATGATACCTTTAATATCTTCCCGTGCTTCTGAGTCATTCTTCACATAAAACCATTCCGTCATCCAGTTGCCGGGCCACCTCTTTCGAAAGGTTGGCACGGGACAGCTTGACCCAGACCGGGCGCCGAAGCTGTAGCAGCCAAAATTGTTGTGATACTGCTCTTTACCCCAGGGTTTTGTCTCATACAATAGCTCATGTATGTTGCAGAAACTTTTTGCATTTGGTTCTAAACCTTGGCTCTTCACGGCCCAGACGAAGATGCCCATTCTTATAATTGCTTCGGGAGTAAGTTGATGAAGGTAGATTTCAAATATCTTCAGTACTTCTACGACAAAACTGCTCAAAGGAAACCGTAGTCTGGCCTTTAAGAAGCTTCGGAAGATTACGACTTCATTCTCTTCGGGAGTAGGCACAGTCTTCTCCCCGTCATCTGCCCTCACAGTAGACATGTCTCGAAAGTATCTTGCCCTCATGTTGTCAAGATGACTCTGTTTAATGCTCGATTTTCCGAAGACTGTGTGACTTGGTCGCCACGGTCGATCTTCAGAGTCTTCACCCCCACTTTCTACATCATAGCTGTCACTGTCTCCAGTATCTTCAGATAAACCCTCCAAAATCTCCCTAGTGATCTTCTCTGTATTGGTCTTTGCCATTGATTGAAGAAACCCGAGATGCATCTCCTCAGAAAGGCTCAGCTTCGATTCAGCAACGACTTTCTTATCTTCAGACATCTTCGTGAACGCTGAGAAAGTGCTCTTGAATCCGAAGCTTAAAAATTTAAAAAGCCAGGCAAGCGTTGTTGCGCGCAGGCAAAAAGTCGAGTAAACAAGAGCAGATGGCAAGAAAGCGTGCCAAATAAGATCGGGGTAAGCTCTTATTTATACATCTGGTGCGTTGAAAATTGGAGGGTCCCGCTTGTCAATGACTGTTGCTATTCTAGCAAAGGGAAGGTGTTTTTTCGGACCTTCGGCTTAAGGCCTTCGTCCATGTCGCAATATGAATTTTTCATTCCAGCAAATTAATATTGCGAGGGGCTACTGTTGGGGGCCTTCGGCTTCCGAAGGTCCTCAAAAACATGATTTAACAATGTTTTCCAAGTGGAATATGTGAACAGGTATCTTCAGAATCGGGTCATGAGTATTCAAGAGTATGGTCAGTATGAAGCCTGAGCGAGACGGAAAGCAATTATGACGAAGGATAAAGATGACCACGAAGCTGTGCGCAGAAAAGCTTCGGCATGATAGCAGAGAAGGGGAACCGACTTAAAGATGAAAAGGCAAATTAGACCCCGAAGAATTACTATAGAGTTATTGATAAATGTAAAGGGCACAAATGTAATTCTACACGGGCTGCGTCCCTTGCCTATAAATAGATGAACAGTACTCCCGTACTGAGGAGGCTGACTCAGCATTTGTCTTTCGTATCACGCTTGCACCTTTACTTTCCGTCAATCTGAAGGTACATTTATAATTTGTTATTTTAAATATGATAATGCAAATAAAGACAAATTGATAATAATATATAAATTATTCTTCGTATTTGAGATATGAATTTATCTTTATTGTCTATCGAGCTTACGAAGGTTTTTTCCTTCATAACCTTCGTCCGAAATTCATTATGTCCGAAGGGATATAATGTCTTGAAGGATGAAGGACTCTAACACTTTTTATGTTGCCTTGTTCTTAACTCTTAGCATTTGAGAACAAGTCCCAACAGCCCCTGCCCCTGAGGGGAATGAAGTTGTTATCTACTGAAGCTTTTTTAAGGCTGGTCTTCGGTTTCCTTTAAGCAAGTTTGTAGTTGAAGTGCTGAAGATATTCCAGATTTTCCTTCATCAGCTCACCCCCGAAGCTATACTGAGGATGGGAATTTTGTCTGGGCTGTAAAAAGCTAGGGATTGGAGCCAAGCGCGAAGTGCTTTTTGAAAGGGAAATGTGCCCTTGGGCCATTTCTAGTATATTTTTGGTGATTAAGTGCCCAACACATATTGAGTGAGTAATTATGTGCTAAATGATGGATGAAGTGCAAATCAACAAGAAGGTATGATTCTAGACTTAGTACATTGGTTTTTGTGCACTAATATATTTGTCTAGGTGCTAGAATCAGAGAAAAGAGAAAAAGGAAAGGACTTGGCTGGAGCAGCCAAGACTTAGCGCAGTCTGGCACACCGGACTGTCCGGCGGTGCACCGAACAGTGTCCGGTGCGCCAGGCTGGCTTCTGGCGAACTGGCCACTCTCGGGAATTCGTCGGCAGCGTACGGCTATAATTCACCGGACTGTCCGGTGAGCCAACGGCCGCTAGCGCAACTATCGGTCGCCAAATCCGTGGGTGACGCGTGGCCCGCTCCAACGGTCGGCAGGAGGCACCGGACTGTCCGGTGTGCACCGGACAGTGTCCGGTGCGCCAACGGCTACATTTCTGCAATGGTCGGCTGTGCCATTTCAGGAAGGCGATCTGCACCGGACCATGAATAGTGCCTGTCCGAATTGTCCGGTGCGCCACCCGACAGAAGGCAAGAATTGCCTTCCCAGATTGCCTCCAACGGCTCCTAGCTGCCTTGGGCCTATAAAAGGGACCCCTAGGCACATGGAGGAGTCACCCAAGCATTCTTTGATCATCTCTAAGCACCAAGACTCCATTCTCGCGTATTTGATTCTTTGTGATAGTGACTTGAGCTCTATTTGAGTAGAGAACTCCTCGCATTGTGTTGTGAGCTCAAGTTGTGGCTTGTGTGCGTGTATGTGCTCGTGCTTTGAGTCTTGTGTGTGTTGCTCTCCCCTCCCTTACTTCCGTGCTTCTTTGTGATCATCAATTGTAAGGGCGAGAGGCTCCAAGTTGTGGAGATTCCTCGCGAACGGGAGATAGTAAAAGAAAGGAAAACACCGTGGTATTCAAGTTGATCATTGGATCACTTGAAACGGGTTGAGTGCGACCCTCGTCCAGTGGGACGCCACAACGTGGAGTAGGCAAGTGTTATACTTGGCCGAACCACGGGATAAATCACTGTGTCTCTTGTGCTTGTTTTCTTCGTGACCATTGTGTTTCACAAGAGCTTGGTCCTTAGCCACTTGATTCTATTGAGCTAACACTTAACCAAGTTTTGTGGCTACACGTATTTGATTTTTACAGGATAACCTATTCACCCCCCTCTAGGTGCTCTCAATTGGTATCAGAGCCGTTCTCTTCATGCAAGGGACTAATCGCCCAAAGAGATGGATCCTAAGGGAAAGGGGATGGTGGTCAATGACAAGACAAAGGAGTCCATCATCAATGAGCCAAGAGATGATAAGCCCTCGGACTCTAGCTCGAGTCATAAGAAAAGAGACGGGAAGAAGAAGAGGCGCATCAAGAAGATCATCTACTACGATAGCGACGAGTCGTCTTCTTCCCCAAGAGATGACGACGACGAGAAAAAGAAACCGGTTAACTCAAATTTTTCATTTGATTATTCTCGTATTCTGTTTAACTCCAATGCTCATTTACTTTTAATTCCACTTGGGAAACCTCCGCACTTTGATGGAGAAGACTACTCATTTTGGAGTCACAAAATGCGTAGTCACCTATTCTCTCTCCATCCAAGTATTTGGGAGATTGTTGAAAACGGAATGCTTTTTGATAGTACTGACAACCCCATTTTCATTAATGAGCAAATCCATAAAAATGCACAAGCTACCACTGTTTTGCTAGCATCCTTGTGCAGGGACGAGTACAACAAGGTGAGTGGCTTGGATAACGCCAAGCAAATTTGGGATACCCTCAAGATTTATCATGAGGGGAACAACGCCACCATGATCACCAAGATGGAGTTGGTGGAAGGCGAACTTGGAAGGTTCGCAATGATCAGGGGAGAGGAGCCAACACAAACGTACAACAGGCTCAAGACCCTGGTCAACAAGATCAGGAGCTATGGAAGCACGAGATGGACGGACCACGACGTCATCCGACTTATGCTCAGGTCCTTCACTGTTCTTGATCCTCTTGTGAACTCAATCCGTGAGAATCCTAGGTACACAAAGATGACGCCCGAGGAAATACTCAGAAAGTTTGTAAGCGGGCGTATGATGATCAAGGAAGCAAGATACGTTGATGAGGCATTGAATGGCCCAATGCCCATCTATGAGCCTCAAACCATTGCTGTCAAAGCAACAAGTAGCAGGGAGGTGCTACCTAGCAAGGTGGCGCAAGTTGAGGCGGCCGGGCTAAACGAGGATGAAATGGCCCTCATTATCAAGCGCTTCAAGACGGCGCTAAAAGGACGCAAGAAGCATCCCAACAAGAGCAAGACAAAGGGAAAGCGCTCCTGCTTCAAGTGTGGTAAGACTGGTCACTTTATTGCTAACTGTCCTGATAATGATAGTGACCAGGGACAAGAAAAGAGCGGGAAGAGGGAGAAAAAGAAGTCCTACAAGAAGGCGAAGGGCGAGGCGCACCTTGGCAAAGAGTGGGATTTAAATTGCTCTTCGTCCAACTCCGACGACGAAGGACTCGCTGCCTCGGCCTTCAACAAGTCGTCTCTCTTCCCCAACAAGTGCCACACCTGCCTCATGGCAAAGGAGAAAAAGGTAAGCCCTCGAGATACCCCTACGAATGCTTCTTCAAGTGATGATGAAGTAGACTACACAAGTTTATTTAAAGGTTTAGATAGAACTAAAGTTGATAAGATCAATGAATTGATTGATGCTTTAAATGAAAAAGAATAGATTGTTAGAGAAGCAAGAAGATATTTTATATGAAGAGCATGACAAGTTTATTAGTGTACAAAAATCTCTTGCTTTAGAAACTAAAAGGAATGAGATTTTATCTTCTGAAATTTCTGCTTTCCATGAGTCTATTTCTAGTTTGAAGAGTGTTAATGATGAGTTAAATGCTAAGTTAGTAGTAGCTAATAAGTCTAGTTCATGTGTGGAACATGTCGTAATTTGTAATAGGTGCAAGGATTTTGATGTTAATGCTTGTAATGAACATCTGGCATCCATTAATAAATTAAATGATGAAGTTGCAAGTCTTAATGCTCAACTTAAGACTTGCAAGGTGGATTTTGATAAACTAAAATTTGCAAGGGATGCCTACACTGTTGGTAGACACCCCTCTATTAAGGATGGGCTTGGCTTTCGAAAGGAAGTCAAGAACTTAACAAGTCAAAGGGCTCCCATTTCCGCCAAGGAGAAAGGGAAGACCCCTATGGCTAATAGTGCTCAAAGGAATCATGCTTTCATCTATAGTGATAGAAAATTTTCTAGAAATGCTCATAGGAGTTATGCTTATGATTCACATGCTATGATTGCTTCAAGTTCTTCTTTTGTGCATGGTAGAAATATGCCTAGGAAAAATGTTGCTCATGTGCCTAGGAAAGTATGTAATGAACCTTCTACAATTTACCATGCTTGCAATACTTCTTTTGCAATTTGTTGTAAGAATAAGAAAGTGATAGCTAGGAAGTTGGGGGCCAAGTGCAAGGGAGACAAGACTTGCATTTGGGTCCCAAAGACTATTATAACTAACCTTGTAGGACCCAACAAGAGTTGGGTACCTAAAACCCAAGCCTAATTTGCCTTGCAAGTTTATACATCCGGGGGCTCAAGCTGGATTATCGACAGCGGATGCACAAACCACATGACGGGGGAGAAGAAAATGTTCACCTCCTACGTCAAGAACAAGGATTCCCAAGATACAATCATATTTGGAGATGGGAATCAAGGCAAGGTCAAAGGCTTAGGCAAGATAGCCATCACAAATGAGCACTCTATCTCTAATGTATTTCTAGTAGAGTCGCTAGGCTATAATCTGCTGTCTGTTAGTCAATTGTGCCACATGGGCTACAATTGTTTATTTACAAATGTTGATGTGTCTGTCTTTAGAAGGAGTGATGGTTCATTAGCATTTATGGGTGTACTAGATGGCAAACTCTACTTAGTTGATTTTTCGAAAGAGGAGGCCAATCTAGATACATGCTTAATAGCTAAGACTAGCATGGGCTGGCTGTGGCATCGCCGTCTAGCACATGTTGGGATGAAGAACCTCCATAAACTTCTAAAGGGAGAACATGTGTTAGGACTGACAAATGTGGTTTTCGAAAAAGATAGACCTTGTGCAGCTTGTCAAGTAGGTAAACAGGTGGGAAGCGCTCATCACAGCAAGAATGTGATGACCACATCAAGACCTCTCGAGCTACTTCATATGGACCTCTTCGGACCCGTCGCCTACCTCAGCATCGGGGGAAGTAAGTATGGTCTTGTTATTGTCGATGATTTTTCCCGCTTCACTTGGGTATTCTTTTTGCAGGATAAATCAGAAACCCAAGGGACCCTCAAGCGCTTTCTAAGGCGAGCTCAAAACGAATTTGAGCTCAAGGAAAAGCGACAACGTGTCCGAGTTCAAGAATTTACAAGTGGAGGAGTACCTTGAGGAGGAAGGAATCAAGCACGAGTTCTCCGCTCCCTACAAACCACAACAAAACGGTGTGGTAGAGAGGAAGAACAGGACGCTCATAGACATGACGAGGACGATGCTTGGAGAATTCAAGACGCCCGAGCGGTTTTGGTCGGAAGCTGTGAACACAACTTGCCACACCATAAACCGGGTCTACCTTCATCGCCTCCTCAAGAAGACATCGTACGAACTTCTAACCGGTAACAAACCCAACATTTCATATTTTCATGTATTTAGGAGTAAATGTTACATTCTAGTGAAGAAAGGTAGGAATTCCAAATTTGCTTCCAAAGCTGTAGAAGGGTTTTTGCTAGGTTATGACTCAAATACAAAGGCGTATAGAGTCTTCAACAAATCATCGGGTTTGGTTGAAGTCTCTAGCGACGTTGTATTTGATGAAACTAATGGCTCTCCAAGAGAGCAAGTTGATCTTGATGATGTAGATGAAGATGATGTTCCAACGGACGCAATTCGCACCATGGCGATTGAAGATGTGCGACCATAGGAACACCAAGTGCAAGATCAACCTTCTTCCTCAACGATGGTACATCCCCTGACTCAAGATGAAGAACAGATTCCTCAAGAGGAGGCATGTGATCAAGGGGGAGCACAAGACGAACAAGTTGTGGAGGAAGAAGCACCACGGGCCCCTCCAACTCAAGTTCGAGCGACGATTCAAAGAAATCATCCCGTCGACCAAATTTTGGGTGATATAAGCAAGGGAGTAACTACTCGCTCACGTCTAGCTAATTTTTGTGAGCATTACTCGTTTGTCTCTTCTATTGTGCCTTTCAGGGTAGAAGAGGCCTTGCTAGATCCGGACTGGGTGTTGGCCATGCAGGAAGAGCTCAACAACTTCAAGCGAAATGAAGTTTAGACACTGGTGCCACGTCCCAAGCAAAATGTTGTGGGAACCAAGTTGGTGTTCACAAGCAAGACGAGCACGGGGTGGTGACATGAAACAAGGCTCGACTTGTGGCAAAAGGTTATGCCCAAGTCGCAGGTTTGGATTTCGAGGAGACTTTTGCTCCTGTGGCTAGGCTAGAGTCTATTCGCATTCTATTAGCCTATGCCGCTCACCACTCTTTCAGGTTGTTTCAAATGGACATGAAGAGCGCTTTCCTCAATGGGCCAATCAAGGAGGAGGTGTATGTGGAACAACCCTTGGCTTTGAGGATGTACGGTACCCCGACCATGTGTGTAAGCTCTCTAAGGTGCTCTATGGACTTAAGCAAGCCCCAAGAGCATGTTATGAATGCCTTAGAGATTTTCTAATTGCTAATGCTTTCAAGGTTGGGAAAGCCGATCCAACTCTTTTCACTAAGACTTGTGATGGTGACTTATTTGTGTGCCAAATTTACGTCGATGATATAATATTTGGTTCTACTAACCAAAAGTCTTGTGAGGAGTTTAGCAGGGTGATGACACAGAAATTTGAGATGTCGATGATGGGTGAGTTGAACTACTTCCTTGGGTTCCAAGTGAAGCAACTCAAGGACGACACCTTCATCTCTCAAACGAAGTACACGCAAGACTTGCTCAAGCGGTTCGGGATGAAGGACGCCAAGCCCACAAAGACTCCAATGGGAATCGACGGACTTGTCGACCTCAACAAAGGAGGTAAGTCCGTTGATCAAAAGGCATACCGGTCTATGATAGGATCTTTACTTTATTTATGTGCTAGTAGACCGAATATTATGCTAAGCGTATGCATGTGTGCTAGATTTCAATCCGACCCAAGGGAGTGTCACCTTGTGGCCGTTAAGCAAATTCTTAGATATTTAGTTGCTACGCCTTGCTTCGGGATCTGGTATCCAAAGGGGTCTACCTTTGACTTGATTGGATACTCAGACTCCGACTATGCTGGATGCAAGGTTGATAGGAAGAGTACATCACAGACGTGCCAATTCCTAGGAAGGTCCCTGGTGTCTTGGAGTTCTAAGAAACAAACTTCCGCTGCCCTATCCACCGCTGAGGCCGAGTATGTTGCCGCAGGACAGTGTTGCGCGCAACTACTTTGGATGAGGCAAACCCTCCAGGACTTTGGCTACAATCTGAGCAAAGTCCCACTTCTATGTTACAATGAGAGTGCAATCCGCATGGTGGACAATTGAAAGGGAAATGTGCCCTTGGGCCATTTCTAAGTATTTTGGTGATTGAGTGCCAACACAAGTGCTTAAGTGAAAATATATGCAATTGATGGACAAAGTGCAAATCAAGTCTAAAGGTATGTTTCTAGACTTAGTACATTGTTTTGAGAACTAATGTATTGTGTCTAAGTGCTGGAAACAGGAGAAATCAGATTGGAAAAGAGATAGCTTCTTTCAGCCGAAGTCTGCTAAGTCTGGGTGCACCGGACAGTGTCCGGTGCGCCAGGCTGGCTCTGGCGAACTTGCTACTCTCGGGACTTCGACGGCGGTGTACGGCTATAAATCACCGGACTGTCCGGTGAGCCAACGGTCGGCCAGGCCAACGGTCGGCCGCGCAATCCGCGCAGGACACGTGGCCGAGCCAACGGCTAGAAGGGGGCACCGGACTGTCCGGTGTGCACCGGACAGTGTCCGGTGCGCCAACGGCTCTCAATCTGCAACGGTTGGCTTCGCCAAATAAGGAAAGAAATCCGCACCGGACAGTGTCCGGTGGTGCACCGGACTGTCTAGTGCGCCAGGCGACTGAAGGCAAGAATTGCCTTCTTGGAATGCTCTCAACGGCTCCTAGCTGCCTTGGGGCTATAAAAGGGACCCCTTGGCGCATGGAGGAGTACACCAAGCATTCTCTAAGCATTCCTAAGCACCAAGACTTCGATTCCGCGCATTTGATTCTTTGTGATAGCAACTAGAGCTCTATCTGAGTTGAGAACTCGTTGGGTTGTGTTGTGAGCTCTTGTTGCGACTTGTGTGCATGTTGTCGCTCTGATTTTGTGTCTTGTTTGTGTTGCTCATCCCTCCCTTACTTCGTGCTTATTTGTGAACATCAAAGTGTAAGGGCGAGAGACTCCAAGTTATGGAGATTCCTCGCAAGCGGGATATAGTAAAGCAAAACAAAACACCATGGTATTCAAGTGGGTCTTTGGACCGCTTGAGAGGGGTTGATTGCAACCCTCGTCCATTGGGACGCCACAACATGAAGTAGGCAAGCGTTGGACTTGGCCGAACCACAGGATAAACCACTGTGCCATCTCTGTGTTGATCTCTTTGTGGTTATTGTGTTTTGCTAAGACTCCTCTCTAGCCACTTGGCATTATTGTACTAACTCCTAATCAAGTTTTCTGGCATTAAGTTTTCAAGTTTCACAGGATCACCTATTCACCCCCCTCTAGGTGCTCTTAATTGGTATCAAAGCAGTTCTCTTCACGAAGGGACTAATCGCCCGAAGAGATGGATCCTAAGGGCAAGGGGATTGTGATCAATGATAAGGAGAAGGAGTCTTTCGTCAACGAGCCGAAAGATGACAAGCCTACCGACTCGGGCTCGGGTCACAAACGAAAAGATGGGAAGAAGAAGAAGACGAGGCGCATCAAGGAGATCGTCTACTACGACGACAGCGACGAGTCCTCTTCTTCCCAAAAGGACGACGACAACTACTACGAGAAAAAGAAGACGGTTAATTCAAACTTCTCTTTCGATTATTCTCGTATTCCATATAGTTCAAATGCACATTTGCTTTCCATTCCTCTTGGCAAACCTCCACACTTTGATGGGGAGGACTACGGATTTTGGAGTCACAAAATGCGTAGTCACTTGTTCTCTCTCCATCCAAGCATATGGGAGATTGTAGAGAGTGGAATGAAATTTGATAGCTCGGATAGTCCCATGTTTATAAATGAACAAATCCATAAAAATGCATAAGCTACTACTGTCCTTTTAGCATCTTTATGCAGGGAAGAGTACAATAAGGTGAGCGGCTTGGACAATGCCAAGCAGATCTGGGACACCCTCAGGATCTCACATGAGGGGAACGACGTTACCATGCTCACCAAGATGGAGTTGGTGGAGGGCGAGCTTGGGAGATTTGCAATGATAAGGGGAGAGGAGCCAACCCAAACATATAACCAGCTCAAGACCCTCATCAACAAAATAAGGAGCTACGGAAGCACGCGATGGACGGACCACGATGTCGTTCGCCTAATGCTAAGGTCTTTTACTGTCCTTGATCCACATCTTGTGAACAATATTCATGAAAATCCTAGGTACACCAAGATGTCACCCGAAGAAGTACTTGGGAAGTTTGTAAGCGAGAGAATGATGATCAAGGAGGCGAGATACGTGGACGACGCGTTGAATGGTCCAATCCATGAGCCTCAACCCGTTGCTCTCAAGGCAACGAGTAGCAAGGAGGCGCTACCTAGCAAGGTGGCGCAAGTTGAGGCGGCGGGACTAAATGAGGAAGAGATGGCCCTCATCATCAAGCGCTTCAAGATGGCGCTAAAGGGCCGCAAGGAGCATCCCAAGAAGAATAAGACGAAGAGAAAGCACTCCTGCTTCAAGTGCGGTAATATTGGTCATTTTATCGCTAATTGTCTTGATAATAATAGTGACCAGGAATAAGAGAAGAAAAGGGAAAAGAAGAAGAAGTACAAGAAGGCTAAGGGCGAGGCACATCTTGGCAAGGAGTGGGACTCGGATTGCTCTTCATCCGACGACGAAGGACTTGCCGCCTCAGCCTTCGACAAATCATCCCTCTTCCCCAACGAGCGTCACACATGCCTCATGGCGAAAGAGAAGAAGGTATGTACTCGAAACAATACCACTTATGCTTCTTCAAGTGATGATGAGTTGTGACGGAACCTCCCAAGTAATTAGGCCCACCTACAGTTGTCCTTGTCCAACGGACTTCCGACAACCCTGTAGGTGCCCCTGAGTTACTTGACAAGTTCGGTATCTTTCCTTACCTTACCAGGAACGATTCACCCGTCTTGCAGACATTACAGAACATCGGAGATAAAGAAATGCGGAAGCGATTTACATAACTTACATTTATTTTAAAAGCAAGCTCAAGTTGTTTTATTACAGACCAGAACTAAAAACGAGTGCAGAGTAATAATATTATACAAACCAAGGGAGGCAAAAACCCCTCCCGATAAGTTTTAAGTAAAAGGTCTATACGGAGGACCAAGTCCTCCCGCACTTCAGTCTTGTCTTTCTTCCTTGGGAACCACCCTGGCACAGAAGCAGCAGAAATCTGCTACTTCCTCACCTAAAAACAACGAAGGGATAAACCCTGAGTATGGAATTACTCAGCAAGACTTACCCGTCTAAAGAAAAGACTCTCAAGGGTATGCTGGCTTTTAGGGAGTCAAGGTAAGGCTTCTCAATACTCAAAGACTCTGTTTTGCAGAAATGCTTACTAAAGTGGATCCTTAAAAATCCAATTTTATTTGTCAAGTTAAGTTCAATTACCTGCAACTAGAGTTCTTTCTACCCTAGTTCAATCGCTGGTCCTGCACTAGCCAATTTCTTAACAAATACCCATCATCTTTAGTGGAATGCTACGTGTAGGGTAGTGACCAAGTCTTCATAACTGCGAAGGTACGACGATCCGAATCGATTATACTCAGCTGAGGATCTCCAATCACACGACATATGTAGCACTTAACCCTTGCATATGTCAACCCGCCACCGAGGTTCTTAAGACCGGATCAGGTTCACGCAAACCGAGAGCACAGATACACCACCGTCCAGCCTCTTGCCACGGAGGGTACACGCTACTCTCGCCACCGCTCCACGCCCATTTCGTGTTATCTTATTCCGGCCTTAGTCTGCCCGAGGCAAGGCTTACCCATGACGAGGCATGTGACCAGCTAAAGGGTCCTCGATCAACAAGCCTACATCGAGACGGTCCTTAATCGACTCAGACGGAGACACTACACCGAGACTCCTTTCTCGTGCAAGTCACCCGCCCGGTCTCAGCTTAATCTTTTCAAACCCAAAGTTTGGTACCTGGCAGAGGTACATCTTTTCCAGATGTTGAATCCATCACGGCCCTGATGGATCCACCATCAAATTTTATTTTCAAAAACATCCCACCCACTTTTGCCACATCATCTTTTGTAAAAACAAAACATTTTGTTTTTCTAAAGCAAGGCTAAGCATCAAAATCTTTTGTAAAACGGGTGATCAAGGAAGGTAATCAAATTCAAGGAAGGTAATGCAGGAATTGTTTTAGCAATCAACTCCTATCACCTAATGCATCAATCAAGTGAGAAAGATTTTTAAAAACATCAAGGAAGGTGGAAAATGCACCGGGGCTTGCCTTTGTTAACAGGTGAGTCCTGCTCGGATCCACAAATATCGAAATAAAAGCAGTTGCCTGCTGGAGGATCTGAGGTTGGTGGTGTCCCCTCTTTAGTGACTTCTTCTTCTTCTTCGTGTTCTAACATAACCATATATATGCATAAGAATGGATGCCATGGGATGCTCATTAGGATGCGAAGATAATATAAACTTATTATCTAAGTCTTGAGTACAACTTTCCTTCACGGTACTCCGAGAACCTAGGGTTTCCGGAGTCAGTAAAGGAGTTCATAGGGCAGGGGGGTGGTTTTGGGTTCTAGTTATCAAACATGGTCCAAATCAACTCAAATTCTACCCAAGGCTTCTAAATATTTCATTAAGTTCACATAAAAAGTTTGGGCATTTTTGGACTTACCAATTATTTTCTAAAAATCTATAACTATTACCTTTAACCACTTTAAATACCCTAAAATTTCTTATTTCCACTAAAAATCACAAAACTATTTTTATTAAATTCTAGAGAAAATAAGGAGCCTAGGAAAATTGGTTTCACAATTTTAGGATTTTTCTACCATTTTTAACAGATTTCTAAAGCTGGCTAAAAATAGAAAAAGGAAAATAATGAACAGACTTGGGCTGAAATCAGTCCAAGTCGGCCCAACAACAGCAGAAACATGCCCACGCGCGCGAGCCTGAGGTAGTTTTGCACAGAGGCCCTTGGTTTAATAGCTAACTCGAATCAGGTTTGTTTACTGTTTCACTGGGCCACTGACGGTTTACAGAAAACCCTCCGACTCCTATTTCTTCGCATGGCTAGGTCCCCGACGCCGTTCACGCGCGGCCGTGCTCCAGCGAGCACCTGTACCGGCCGAACGGGGCAACGGCTGGGTTCTCTGAGCGGCAGACATGAAATTGGGGCTACCCTAACCATTTCCCCCAACCTAATTGCAACTAAGACCAACTACGTAGCTCTGGCCACGGTGGCCGTGATCATGGCGGCTATACGGTTGTGTTCCCGGCGATTGGTGGCGATATAATTCAATTAAGTGGGGCAGTGAGCATTGTGGACATACAAGAATGTACGAACAACACAAACAACGACAGGATTGGACCTGATTTGCGTTGGCCGCGGCGGGTTGTTCTTCGTGGTGGCGGAGAACGAAATTGGGGGAAATTGGAAATTCAAGCTCGCTGGTAGATGATTGTGGCTGATTAGCGGTGGCTAGTTAGCTGACGACCTCACGGAGCTAGTCACGGGCTCAATTTATAGGGGGAGTGAGCGGTGGCCGCGAATTTTGGACGAGCACGCGGCAGCCGGAGGTGAGGAAGAATACTGGGCGTGGTGAATACGTGTCCAGAGGCGTGGCGGGTGTTCCGGTGATCGACAGGGAGTTAGAGTAAGTCGTGGCGGTGCGGTGGAAAGTGAGAGCCACACGGAGCACGGCCGGGAGGCGGCGGTTCACCGGCGAGCCTATCGCTCCGTCGCAAAGCAGAGGGGGAGGCACGGGAGGGGTCACCGGAGTGGAGCCCAGCTCACGGCGGTGAAGATTTTTACTGGGTGATGCTTATCTGATGTCCACGGCGCACGAATCACGGTGAGCGGTAATCGACGGCGATGGTCACCGGCGATGGGCAGGAGGGGTGAATCGTGATCTTCTTCAGTTGAGCTCTACTGTACCATGGCGAGTTTGGTTCAGACAGTCTGACAGAGCGATTTGCAGGGGGTTTTCCTTCCAATTTCATGTGGCAACAAGTCTAAGTCTCTGCATCAAAGTTGTAGTGCTATGTACCAGCTACAATTCGACTATAGAGATTGAACTCATTAGGGCACTGGATCATGTCTGGAATTGGGTTTGAAGTTGGTGATAATTCACTGCTAGTCTGAAAATTCAGACCAAATTAGTCTGACAGCCTGACTTCAGGCTTAAATATCTCTGGATTTTTCTCAACAAGTGAGCTTGCAACCTTAAGCTAAGTTGTTCTCTTTTGATAGATCTTCAAATTTGGTGTGGTTACCTAGGGCAAAATCTCCTTTGTTTAGAAGTTACAAGGTCACAAAGATGAGTACAATACACTGGAATTAGACTTAGTCAAAAGAGTTCAAATGTGACTTTTTTGCAAATAAGTCCAAAATCAAATATTTGGCTTTCAAGTCCACACATTTGGGAACCAAGGGACTTAAGAACCTTATTTGACTTGGTTTTTGCACTTTAGTCCAAAAGTGGACCAATTTTGCACATAGACCCCTAAGGTTTAGTTTTAGGGTTTTCCAGGGTTTCATTTAGGGTTTCTAGTATCCCAGGGGTATAAATGAGACTCAACTTTGTTTTTGGGGATATTTTATAGCTATTTCACTAAAGCCTTTAGGTTTTCTCAATTTGGGTTAAGTTTTAGCCCCTTTAATCCTTGTTTAGGGTAAAGCTTCCTATCCAGGGTCCTATTTGCAAAACCTTAAAACAATACAACTTGTTTGAAATTTTTGCCTAGTGAATGCACTCTAGGTGTATCAAACATATGCAATGTCAATGCTTATGATACCATGCTCAAGTTTTAGTCATAGTAACACCAGGAGTGTTACATGAGTCTAGTGATGATGATGAAATAGATTACTCTAGTTTGTTCAAGGGATTGGATAGAACTAAAATAGATAAGATTAATGAATTGATTGATGCCTTGAATGAAAAGGATAGACTTTTAGAAAAACAAGAGGATCTCTTGTATGAAGAATATGATAAATTTGTAGAGGCACAAAAATCTCATGCTTTAGAAGTTAAAAGGAATGAAATGCTTTCTTGTGAACTATCTACTTGCCCTGAGACAATTTCTAGTTTAAAAGATGTTAACAATGATTTAAATGCTAAACTAGAAGTAGCAAATAGATCTAACTCTTGTGTAGAACATGTTGTGATTTGCACTAGGTGTAAAGATTTTAGTGTTGATGCTTGTAGTGAACACCTAGTGTCTATTGCAAAGTTAAATGATGAAGTGGCTAGTCTTAATGCCCAACTTAAGACTAGCAAAAATGAATTTGATAAACTAAAATTTGCGAGGGATGCCTACACGATTGGTAGACACCCCTCAATTAAGGATGGGCTTGGCTTCAAGAGGGAAGCCAAGAACTAACTAGTCATAAAGCTTCCATTCCCGCCAAGGAGAAAGGGAAGGCCTCTATGACTAATAGTGTTCAAAAGAACCATGCTTTTATTTATGGTGATAGAAAATTTTCTGGAAATGCGTATAGGACCTGTGCTTATGATTCATATGCTATGACTGCTTCTAGTTCCCATGTTGTGCATGGTAGAGATATGCCTAGGAAAAATATTCATCATGTGCCTAGAAAGAATATTGTTCATGTTCCTAGGAAAGTAATTAATGAACCTTCTACAATTTTTCATACTTGCAATGCTTCCTTTGCTATTTGTAGAAAGGATAAGAAGGTAATCGCTAGGAAGTTAGGGGCAAGATGCAAGGGAGATAAAACTTGCATTTGGGTCCCTAAGACCATTGTGACTAACCTTGTAGGACCCAACAAGAGTTGGGTACCTAAAACCCAAGCCTAAATTTGCCTTGCAGGTTTATGCATCCGGGGGTTCAAGCTGGATTATCGACAGCGGATGCACAAACCACATGACGGGGGAGAAGAAGATGTTCACCTCCTACGTCAAGAACAAGGATTCCCAAGATTCAATCATATTCGGTGATGGGAACCAAGGCAAGGTGAAAGGGTTAGGGAAGATTGCTATTTCATCCGAGCACTCTATTTCTAATGTATTTTTAGTTGAGTCACTTGGATATAATTTGTTATCCGTTAGTCAATTATGCAATATGGGATATAATTGTTTATTCACAAATGTAGATGTGTCTGTCGTTAGAAGGTGTGATGGTTCACTAGCTTTTAAGGGTGTATTAGACGGCAAACTTTATTTAGTTGATTTTGCAAAGGAGGAGGCCGGTCTAGATGCATGCTTAATTGCTAAGACTAGCATGGGCTGGCTGTGGCATCGCTGCTTAGCACATGTGGGGATGAAGAACCTTCACAAGCTTCTAAAGGGAGAACACGTGATAGGTCTAACTAATGTTACTTTCGAAAAAGATAGACCTTGTGCAGCTTGTCAAGCAGGTAAACAGGTGGGAAGCTCTCATCATACCAAAAATGTGATGACCATATCAAGACCTTTGGAGATGCTTCATATGGACCTCTTCGGATCCGTCGCCTATCTAAGCATAGGAGGAAGTAAGTATGGTCTTGTTATAGTTGATGATTTTTCCCGCTTCACTTGGGTATTCTTTTTGCAGGATAAATCTGAAACCCTAGGGACCCTCAAGCGCTTCCTAAGGAGAACTCAAAATGAGTTTGAGCTCAAGGTGAAGAAGATAATGAGCGACAACGGGTCCGAATTCAAGAACCTTCAAGTGGAGGAGTACCTTGAGGAGGAAGGGATCAAGCACGAGTTCTCCGCTCCCTACACACCACAACAAAATGGTGTGGTAGAGAGGAAGAACAGGACGCTCATCGATATGGCGAGGACGATGCTTGGAGAGTTCAAGACTCCCGAGCGCTTTTGGTCGGAAGCCGTGAACACGGCTTGCCACGCCATCAACCGGGTCTACCTTCACCGTCTCCTCAAGAAGACTTCATATGAGCTTCTGACCGGTAACAAACCCAATGTGTCTTACTTTCGTGTATTTGGGAGCAAATGTTACATTCTAGTAAAGAGAGGTAGAAATTCTAAGTTGGCTCCCAAAGCTGTAGAAGGGTTTTTATTAGGTTATGACTCAAATACAAAGGCGTATAGAGTCTTCAACAAATCATCGGGTTTGGTTGAAGTCTCTAGCGACGTTGTATTTGATGAGACTAATGGCTCTCCAAGAGAGCAAGTTGTTGATCTTGATGATGTAGATGAAGGAGACGTTCCAACGGCCGCAATACGCACCATGGCGATTGGCGATGTGCGACCACAGGAACTCGAGGAGCAAGATCAACCTTCTTCCTCAACAATGGTGCATCCCCCAACTCAAGACGATGAACAGGTTCATCAAGAGGAGGCATGTGATCAAGGGGGAGCACAGGATGTCCAAGTTGAAGAGGAAGAAGCACCTCAGGCACCTCCAACCCAAGTTCGAGCGACGATTCAAAGGAATCATCCCATCGACCAAATTTTGGGTGACATTAGCAAGGGAGTAACTACTCGTTCTAGATTAGTTAATTTTTGTGAGCATTACTCTTTTGTCTCTTCTATTGAGCCTTTTAGGGTAGAAGAGGCCTTGCTAGATCCGGACTGGGTGTTGGCCATGCAGGAAGAGCTCAACAACTTCAAGCGTAATGAAGTTTGGACACTGGTGCTGCGTCCCAAGCAAAATGTTGTGGGAACCAAGTGGGTGTTCCGCAACAAACAGGACGAGCACGAGGTGGTGACGAGGAACAAGGCTCGACTTGTGGCAAAAGGTTATGCCCAAGTCACAGGTTTGGACTTTGAGGAGACTTTTGCTCCTGTGGCTAGGCTAGAGTCCATTCGTATTTTGCTAACATATGCCGCTCACCATTCTTTCAGGTTGTTTCAAATGGATGTGAAGAGCGCTTTCCTCAATGGGCCAATCAAGGAGGAGGTGTACGTGGAGCAACCCCTTGGCTTCGAGGATGAACGGTACCCCGACCACGTATGTAAGCTCTCTAAGGCGCTCTATGGACTCAAGCAAGCCCCAAGAGCATGGTATGAATGCCTTAGAGACTTTTTAATTGCTAATGCTTTCAAGGTTGGGAAAGCCGATCCGACTTTATTCACTAAGACTTGTGATGGTGATTTGTTTGTGTGCCAAATTTATGTCGATGACATAATATTTGGTTCTACTAATCAAAAGTCTTGTGAAGAGTTTAGCAGGGTGATGACACAGAAATTCGAGATGTCGATGATGGGCGAGTTGAACTACTTCCTTGGGTTCCAAGTGAAGCAACTCAAGGACGGCACCTTCATCTCCCAAACGAAGTACACGCAAGACTTGCTAAAGCAGTTTGGGATGAAGCACGCCAAGCCCGCAAAGACTCCGATGGGAACCGACGGACACACCGACCTCAACAAAGGAGGTAAGTCCGTTGATCAAAAGGCATACCGGTCAATGATAGGGTCTTTACTTTATTTATGTGCTAGTAGACCGGATATTATGCTTAGCGTATGCATGTGTGCTAGATTTCAATCTGATCCAAGGGAGTGTCACCTTGTGGCCGTGAAGCGAATCCTTAGATATTTAGTCGCTACGCCTTGCTTCGGGATCTGGTATCCAAAGGGGTCTACCTTTGACTTAATTGGATATTCAGACTCCGACTATGCTGGATGTAAGGTTGATAGGAAGAGTACATCGGGGACGTGCCAATTCTTAGGAAGGTCCCTGGTGTCATGGAACTCTAAGAAACAAACTTCCGTTGCCCTATCCACCGCTGAGGCCGAGTATGTTGCCACAGGACAGTGTTGCGCGCAACTACTTTGGATGAGGCAAACCCTCCGGGACTTTGGCTACAATCTGAGCAAAGTCCCACTCCTATGTGACAATGAGAGTGCTATCCGCATAGCGGAAAATCCTGTTGAGCACAGCCGCACAAAGCACATTGACATCCGGCATCACTTTTTGAGAGACCACCAGCAAAAGGGAGATATCTAAGTGTTCTATATTAGCACTGAAAACCAGCTAGCCGATATCTTTACCAAGCCTTTAGATGAGAAGACCTTTTGCAGGCTGCATAGTGAGCTAAATGTCTTAGATTCGCGGAACTTGGATTGATTTATAGCATACATGTGTTTATGCCTTTGATCATGTTCCTTATGCATTTTGTTGCTTACTTGTGGTGCTCAAGTTGTACAAACACTCCCCGGACCTCACAAGTCCTTTTGCAAGTGATGCACATATTTAGGGGGAGATGTGCTACAACTTGACCCTTTTGAGACTAACCGTGTGCTTGAGTTTGCTTGATTTAGTCTCAAAGGAGGTTTGAAAGGGAAAAGGTGGACTTGGACCAAGAAAGACTTCCACTGCACTCCGATGAGAGGGTAACTTATTCCAAGTTCATCTCATGTACTCTTATTGCCTTTGTACTCTTATTTGAAGATTTTGGTGAGGCAATGGGGTTAAAGGGGCCAAAATTGATCCCGTTTTGGTGCTTGATGCCAAAGGGGGAGAAAATAAGGCCAAAGCAATAAATGGATCAGCTACCACTTGAGAAATTTTGAAAATAGTAGAATAGAGCTTTTGGTTTGTCAAAACTCTCTTATTGTCTCTCTTGTCAAAAGTTGGCCTCTTGTGGGGAGAATGGTTGATTATGGGAAAAGGGGGAGTTTTTCAAATCTTCGATCAATTTCTCTTGGAACAACTCTCTTTATGTCTCTACAATTGTGTTTGAATTAGAGATAGGAGATTGAGGTTGATTTGCAAAAACAAAACCAAGTGGTGGCAAAGAATGATCCATATATGCCAATTTTGAATCAAAACAATTTTGAGTTCTCATTTGTATTGATGTTGCACTTCTTTTAGTTGCTTTTTGTTGTGTTGGCATAAATCACCAAAAAGGGGGAGATTGAAAGGGAAATGTGCCCTTGGGCTATTTCTAAGTATTTTGGTGATTGAGTGCCAACACAAGTGCTTAAGTGAAAATATATGCAATTGATGGACAAAGTGCAAATCAAGTCTAAAGGTATGTTTCTAGACTTAGTACATTGTTTTGAGAACTATTGTATTGTGTCTAAGTGTTGGAAACAGGAGAAATCAAATTGGAAAAGAGATAGCTTCTTTCAGCCGAAGTCTGCTAAGTCTGGGTGCACCGGACTGTCCGGTGCCAGGCTGGCTCTGGCGAACTTGCTGCTCTCGGGACTTCGACGACGGTGTACGGCTATAAATCACCGGACTGTCCGGTGGTGCACCGGACTGTCCGGTGAGCCATTCACAGGTGAACTCATCGCTCTCGGGAGATGATTAACGGCGTACGGCTATAATTCACCGGACTGTCCGGTGAGCCAACGGTCGGCCGGGCCAACGGTCGGCCGCGCAATCCGCGCAGGACACGTGGCCGAGCCAATGGGTAGAAGGGGGCACCGGACTGTCCGGTGTGCACCGGATAGTGTCCGGTGCGTCAACGGCTCTCAATCTGCAACGGTCGGCTTCTCCAAATAAGGAAAGAAATCCGCACCGGACAGTGTCCGGTGGTGCACCGGACTGTCCGGTGCGCCAGGCGACTGAAGGCAAGAATTGCCTTCCTGGAATGCTCTCAACGGCTCCTAGCTGCCTTGGGGCTATAAAAGGGACCCCTAGGCGCATGGAGGAGTACACCAAGCATTCTCTAAGCATTCCTAAGCACCAAGACTTCGATTCCGCGCATTTGATTCTTTGTGATAGCAACTAGAGCTCTATTTGAGTTGAGAACTCGTCGGGTTGTGTTGTGAGCTCTTGTTGCGACTTGTGTGCGTGTTGTCGCTCTGATTTTGTGTCTTGTGTGTGTTGCTCATCCCTCCCTTACTCCGTGCTTCTTTGTGAACATCAAAGTGTAAGGGCGAGAGACTCCAAGTTGTGGAGATTCCTCGCAAGCGGGATATAGTAAAGCAAAGCAAAACACCGTGGTATTCAAGTGGGTCTTTGGACCGCTTGAGAGGGGTTGATTGCAACCCTCGTCCGTTGGGACGCCACAATGTGGAGTAGGCAAGCATTGGACTTGGCCGAACCACGGGATAAACCACTGTGCCATCTCTGTGTTGATCTCTTTGTGGTTATTGTGTTTTGCTAAGACTCCTCTCTAGCCACTTGGCATTATTGTACTAACTCCTAATCAAGTTTTGTGGCATTAAGTTTTCAAGTTTCACAGGATCACCTATTCACCCCCCTCTAGGTGCTCTCAACAATCCTGTTGAACACAGCCGCACAAAGCACATAGACATCCGGCATCACTTTTTGAGAGACCACCAGCAAAAGGGAGATATCGAAGTGTTTTATGTTAGCACCGAGAACCAGCTAGCCGATATCTTTACCAAGCCTTTAGATGAGAAGACCTTTTGCAGGCTGCGTAGTGAGCTAAATGTCTTAGATTCGCGTAACTTAGATTGATCTATAGCATACATGTGTTTTATGTCTTTGATCATGTTCCTTTATGCATTTTATTGCTTATTTATGGTGCTCAAGTTGTGCAAGGGATCCCCGGACCTCACAAGTCCATGTGTGAATGATGCACATATTTAGGGGGAGAAATGCTACAACTTGACCCTTTTGAGACTAACCGTGTGCTTGAGTTTACTTAATTTAGTCTCAAAGGTGGATTGAAAGGGAAAGGTGAACTTGGACCATGCAAGACTTCCACTGCACTCCGATGAGAGGGTAATTTACTCCAAGTTCATCTCCATGCTCTTATTGCCTTTTTACTCTTCATTGACGATTTTGGTGAGGCAATGGGGTTTAAGGGCCAATAATGATCCCGTTTTGGTGCTTAATGCCAAAGGGGGAGAAAAATTAAGGCCAAAGCAAATGGATTAGCTACCACTTGAGAACTTTGAAAATAGTAGAGTTAGAACTTTTGATTTGTCAAAATACTCTTATTGTCAAAATTTGGTCTCTTATGGGGAGAATTTATGATTATGGGAAAAAGGGGGAGTTTTTGGATCTTGATCATTTTCTCTCTTGGATTATCTCTCTTTATGCCCAAACAAGTGAGGTTGACTTAGAGATTGGAAAATGAATTTGATTTGCAAAACCAAGTGGTGGCAAAGAACAATCCAAATATGTCAAATCTTGTAAAAGACAATTTTTGTTCTCAATTGCATTGATGTTGCACTTCTATTTGTTGCTTTTTGATGTGTTGGCATAAATCACCAAAAAGGGAGAGATTGAAAGGGAAATGTGCCCTTGGGCCATTTCTAGTATATTTTTGGTGATTAAGTGCCCAACACATATTGACTGAGTAATTATGTGCCAAATGATGGATGAAGTGCAAATCAACAAGAAGGTATGATTTTGGACTTAGTACATTGGTTTTTGTGTACTAATATATTTGTCTAAGTGCTAGAATCAGAGAAAAAAGAAAAAGGAAAAGACTTGGTTGGAGCAGCCAAGACCCAGCGCAGTCTGGCACACCGGACTGTCTGGTGGTGCACCGGACAGTGTCCGGTGCGCCAGGCTGGCTTCTAGCGAACTGGCCACTCTCGGGAATTCGTCGGTGGCGTACAACTATAATTCATCGGACTGTCCGGTGGTGCACCGGACTATCCGGTGAGCCAACGGCCGCCAGCGCAATGGTCGGCCGCCAAATCCGCGGGCGACGTGTGGCCTGCTCCAACGGTCGGCAGGAGGCACCGGACTGTCCGGTGTGCACCGGACAGTGTCTGGTGCGCCAACGGCTACATTTCTGCAATGGTCGGCTGTGCCATTTCAGGAAGGCGATCTGCACCGGACCATGAACAGTGCCTGTCCGGACTGTCCGGTGCGCCACCCGACAGAAGGCAAGAATTGCCTTCCCAGATTGCCTCCAACGGCTTCTAGCTGCCTAGGGGCTATAAAAGGGACCCCTAGGCGCATGGAGGAGTCACCCAAGCATTCTTTGATCATCTCTAAGCACCAAGACTCCATTCTCGCGTATTTGATTCTTTGTGATAGTGACTTGAGCTCTATTTGAGTAGAGAACTCCTCGCATTGTGTTGTGAGCTCAAGTTGTGGCTTGTGTGCATGATTGTGCTCGTGCTTTGAGTCTTGTGTGTGTTTCTCTCCCCTCCCTTACTTCCGTTCTTCTTTGTGATCATCAATTGTAAGGGCGAGAGGCTCCAAGTTGTGGAGATTCCTTGCGAACGGGAGATAGTAAAAGAAAGGAAAACACCGTGGTATTCAAGTTGATCATTGGATCACTTGAAAGGGGTTGAGTGCGACCCTCGTCCAGTGGGACGCCTGTTGGGGCGAAGGCGAAGACGCCACCCTTTGCTCAAGGCCTTCGTCGTACTCGCTGCACCAACGGTGACAAGACAACGGGCAGACTTACCCTTCGTCTCATACGCCGCCGACGAAGACCTGTGACGAGGTCCTCTCATCTCGCGACCTCGTCTAGAATGGAGGCCCGCGTGTGATCCGGCCCATTGTAACAGGCCCTGCGTGGCCGTTGCGCGTTACGGGCCTAAATTGTAAAGGCCTCCCTGTAATTACGGTCTGTAACCCCGCTTTATGGGAATATTCCGGGGATAACCTAGGTGTCTGAGGGCACATGCGTCCTTAACACAGGACGCCGGGCACTCAGATACCTATAAATACTCCCGCACAGTGCCCTTGAGGGACTGGATGAAGAGAGCCATTGCCAACACGTGCAAAAACCCTGTTTGCGTTACTACACTTCCCCGTTGGATCAACTTGCGCCAATGAGCAAGTTCCAACATTTGGCGCCCACCGTTCGTGCTACGAAAAAAAAACCACCCGCGATGGCACCCAAGAAAGCTAGCTCGAAGGCTGACGAGGCTGCGAAGGCAGCACTGCTGGCCGCAAAAAAGGGCAAGGCCCTCGCCCTCACCCACTCCACCCACCAAGAGGCTACTGAAGACGACGCTCACCGCACCTACGAAGACGACGCTCACCGCACCTGCGAAGACGACGCTCACCGCACCTGCGGCCCTGAAGGACAGCCGCAACCTCCCCCAGGCTTCGCTCCACCAGAGGGCACGGACTTCACCGAGGACGGCAAAGTCATCGGCGTCTCCGCAGAAGAACAGCTACAGCTGCGCGCCCTGCGCATCAAGAACCGCAATCTCCAGAAGCAAAAAGAGATACTTGAGGCCAAGCGCCAAGGTGTGTCTGCACAAGCCAAGGTGCGGCAAATGATACGAGACGAAGAGCAGAAGGCCCAGGAGCTCGAGCAAGAGATCGCACTAATGCAGCGCGAAGGCCACTTCGACCTGCAACAAGGGCCACCCCTGCAACAGCGCGCACAAGTCGAAGACCTGCACTTTCCCCACCGCGACCGCGCCATCCCACACGCCGCGGCATTCCAAGGTGTCAACTACCTCAACGAGCGAAGTCCCCTGGCGCCACACCTGCAAGTGACACCCTGGCCTGCCAACTTCCGGGCAGGCACCTATCCCAAGTACAACGGCAGCACTGACCCATCACAGTACATCATGAGTTATCAGGTCGCCGTTGCATCTTCCGGAGGGGACGACGCCACGATGGCCAAGTCTTTCATCATCGCCCTCGAGGGCCCATCTCTCACCTGGTTCACCAGGTTGCCCCCGCTGTCCATTGACTCCTGGAGAAGCCTTCGGGACAAATTCCTGCTCAACTTCCAAGGGTACCGCCCAGACACCGACGCCTTGGCCGAACTCTCACTCTGCAAGCAGCTGGAAAAGGAGACTCTGCGGGAGTACTACCGCAAATTTCTGACACTCAAGTCACATCTACCCTCGGTCGATGACCAAATTGCTATCCACTACGCCATCAGTGGCCTTCGGGCCGGCGTCCTCTACAGCCACTGCATCAGGGATCCGCCCAAAAACCTCCAGGAGTTGTACCAACTATTTGAAAAATATGCCAAATCCGAAGAACTCCACCAGCGCAAAATTGAGTCTCAGAGGAAACCCAAAGATGCTCCACAGTCCAGCCGCACGTGGACGAGGACTCCGCAGCCAGACTCCGATCGGGACGGCCGCAATCAGCAGCAAGTGCACAACATCGCCAACCAGCACCCCGCTGGTGAGGCCCCTCACCGCCAGGAATATCCCCCCAGGGCCACGGAAACAGAACTCGTGGACGAGGCCGGGGACGTGCGCAACCGCCGCGCCAATTTTACTGCCTGTTTCACGGCGAAGACTGCGCCCACCAAACCAGAGACTGCCCAGAGACGAAGGCCACTAGAGACAGGATGGCACGGGCGCAACCAGCCGACAACCCTAGAGTTGTCGCACACACATATCAGCAGCCCCCTCCACCATACATCCACGCCCCCGCTCCGCATCCACCGCACCACGCATACCAACACCACCAGGAAGTACAAATCGTACCTCCCCCACCCCCTCTTCCACATCAGCAACAACAAAACATCCACCACCCCCATGCCCCGAAATAAGAGGACTTGGCCGATCAGCCGTATCGCGGAGTCATACATATGATCACCGGGGGGTCCAGCGCCGACTTTGACACAAAGCGGCAGAAGAGGGATCACTACCGCAGCATCAACCACGTCGCCATCACCAGCCCGGTCGTGCAGACAAAGTGGTCCCACGTGCCATTCACCTTCGATGCCCGAGACGTCGATCTGCGCAGCGCCCCCCACATCGACGCCATGGTCATCAACTGTAGCGTGGCAGGCTGGGACTTGCACAAAGTCTTGGTTGACAATGGCAGCCAGGCGGACATCATCTTCCTCCATGCCTTCGATCGCATGGGCATAAGCCACAGCCTGCTCAAGCCCTCGGACAACCCCTTGTACGGCTTTGGCGGCAAGTGCACCTTTCCCGTCGGCAAAATAGAGTTGCCCCTCTCCTTCGGTGTAGCACCCAATGCCCGAAGCGAGCAGATCACGTTCGACATTGTCGATATGGTGTACCCGTACAACGCCATAATGGGCCGGGGCTCCATCAATAAGTTTGAGGCAGCTATCCACGGACTCTACCTGTGCATGAAGATCCCGGGTCCCGGAGGCGCCATCACAGTTTATGGCAACCAGCAGGTTGCGCGTAACATAGAAAGAGACTTCGTCCCTAGGCAAAGAAACGTGCACTGCCTCACGGCCCAACGCGAAGTCCCCGAGCCCACCAATCCAACCACCAATGTGCATGAAAAGGCACAACTACAGAGCAACGACGGGACCAAGACCGTCCCCCTTGACCAGGCAACGCCCCAGCAGATGGTTACCATCAGCGAAGACCTCACTTCGCACGACGAAGAGCGGCTCCTCTGCTGTCTATCCAAGAATAAAGACGTCTTCGCCTGGTCCGCCCTCGACCTGGTCGGAATCAGTCGCTCCATCATCGAGCACGGCCTAGGCATTGACCCTTCGGTGAGGCCGAAGAAACAACAACTACGCAAGATGTCTGATGAAAAGACAAAAGCCGCCAAGGCCGAGGTGCATCGCCTGCTCGAATCCAAGTTCATCGAGCCGATTGCCTACCCCACATGGCTCGCCAATGTGGAGATGGTGCAGAAAAAGAGCGGAAAATGGCGGATGTGCATAGACTTCACCAGTCTTAACAAGGCCTGCCCCAAGGACAACTTCCCGCTGCCCCGAATCGACAAAATCGTCGATAGCGCAGCCGGGTGCGAAGTCATGTCACTCCTCGACTGCTTCTCCGGCTACCACCAAATATATATGAAGGAGGAGGACAAGGCAAGCACCAGCTTCATAACACCCTTCGGCACATATTGTTTCATTAGAATGCCGGAGGGACTCAAGAATGCCGGGTCCACTTTCTCTCGACTCACCAAGACGGTGCTCGAGAGCCAGATCGGCAGAAATATCTTCACATATGTGGACGACATCGTCGTTGCCAGCAGAAACAAGGCAGACCACCTGGCCGACCTCGCCGAAACGTTCGCAAGCATGCGAACCGCACGACTTCGCCTCAATCCTGAGAAGTGCGTTTTCGAGGTCCGCCAGGGAAAGATCTT
Source organism: Zea luxurians (assembly GCA_029449295.1). Lineage (NCBI taxonomy): Eukaryota > Viridiplantae > Streptophyta > Magnoliopsida > Poales > Poaceae > Zea > Zea luxurians. The sequence continues at coordinate 97,956,864 of JAOPSE010000011.1, forward strand.
GGGCTACCAAGTATCACACCGCGGAATTGAGGCCAACCCAACCAAAATCCAGGCAATCATCAATATGACGCCCCCGCAGTCAGCCAGAGAGGTGCAACGACTGACAGGCAGGTTGGCCGCCCTCAATAGATTTATCTCCAAGTCCACGGAACGGAGTCTACCGTTCCTCAAAACACTCCGCGGCGCAAAAGACTTCACATGGGGGCCAGAACAGGCGGCGGCCTTCGCCGCACTAAAACAGTACTTGTCGAAGCTGGCGGTTCTCACGAGCTTTGGCCCTTCGCTACCCCTATTGCTCTATGTCGTGGCTTCGCCACATGCGGTTAGTGCAGCACTGGTTCAAGACCAGACTAGAGAGGGCTTAACCAAGCAGCGTCCAGTTTATTACGTCTCTGAAGTGCTCACAACATCAAAATGCAACATGACAGAGCTGGAAAAGATCGCCTACGCAGTCGTGATGGCCTCGCGCAAATTGCGCCATTATTTCGAGGCATTCAAGGTACGGGTTACCTCAGACAGAGGACTCGGCGAGCTGTTTAGAAACCCGGAGGCGTCAGTACGGATTGCCAAGTGGGCAGCCGAACTCTCCGGCTATCACATCACATTTGAACCCAGGACAGCCATCAAGTCGCAAGTCCTGGCAGACTTCGTCGTAGACTGGACTGGTCCAATAACGCAACCGGAGCCGTCCGCAGAAAAAATGTGGACAATCCATTGTGATGGCGCATGGTGCCATGCGGGGGCAGGCGCCGCTGCAGTTATTACTTTGCCCACCGGGATCAAGCATAAATACGCAGCGCGCCTCAGCTTTGCGTTGGAGTCTGATAAGTGCACCAATAACATAGCATAATACGAGGCTGTCATCCTCGGCCTTCGCAAGCTAAGGGCACTCGGCGTCACCGCCTGCATCATCAAAACAGACTCCAAGGTAGTCGCTGGCCAGGTCGAGAAAGACTATGCAGCGAGGGACCCCGCACTCATGCAGTACCTCGCGGCCATCCGCAGCCTCGAAAGGCAATTCAAGGGCTTCACGCTACAGCACGTGGACCGAGCCAAGAATGAGGAGGCCGATGCTCTAGCCAAGGCAGCCGCCAGGGGCGAAGCCCTACCCTCTGACGTGATCTACCACGTCATCGGCACGCCAGCCGTCCGCAGCCCTGAAGGGCTCCAAATAACCAACGACAGCGAGGGCCACCGCATAATCAACCTCATCATGACCGAAGACTGGCGGACACCAATAACCCTGTACCTGCAGGGGTACTATCACCCAATCGACAGTAATGAGGCCAAGCGCCTCAAACACCGAAGCCGGGACTTCGCACTGATCGAGGGCCAACTTTACAAGAAGGGGGTCAGTCAACCGATGCTTAAGTGCGTCACTGAGACCAAAGGCGTCCAAATTCTGCGTGAAGTCCACAATGGGACCTGCGGCTCCCACGCAGGGCCTAGGGCCCTAGCGGCAAAGGTGATTCGCCAAGGTTTCTACTGGCCCGCCATGATTTGCGCCGCAAATCGGGTCGTCAGATCCTATGAAGCCTGTCAGAAATTTTCCCCACGCTCGGGACGCCCCTCGCAGTTCACGAAGCTGATCGCCCACACGTGGCCCCTTCAGCGCTGGGGCCTAGACATTGTCGGGCCCCTGCCCACGGCTCAGGGGAACCTCAAGTTCACCTTCGTCGCCGTTGAATACTTCACCAAATGGATTGAAGCGAGGGCAGTATCCACTATCACATCGAGGACAACTAGGAAATTCTTCTGGCAAAATATTGTTTGCCGCTTCGGAGTACCGTTCGAACTCACGGTCGACAACGGCAAGCAGTTCGACAACCAAGATTTCAAAGATTTCTGCTTCTCCATCGGCACCAAGCTTGCCTTCGCCTCCGTGTACCACCCCCAGTCCAACGGAGTCGTGGAGCGCGCCAACGGCAAAATTTTCACAGCCGTCAAGAAAATGCTCCTCGACGACAAAAAAGGCAAGTGGCCCGACCTGTTACCCGAAGTGGTCTGGGCGCTGAACACAACTGAGTGCAGGGCGACTGGGTTCACCCCCTTCCGCCTATTATACGGATCGGAGGCCATGACTCCGCAAGAAATAAAACATGGGTCGCCTCGGACAGCCGCGTCTGCCGTCCCCGACGTAGACGAGCTGACTTCGAAGGACCTCATCGACAGAGACCGTGTCTTCGCCCTACAGGCTCTGGACAAATACCAAGCCCAGACAAAAGCATGGCGCGACCACGCAGTCATCCCGAGGGAATTCAGCGAAGGGGACCTCGTACTCGTCCGGACAGCTCGGACAGAGTCCAGGGGCAAACTGGAGCCCAAGTGGGAGGGCCCTTTCATTGTCAAGACGAAGGCATCCCCTAGCGCATACAGGCTCGCAACGCCAAACGGCGAAGACTTGGAGCATTCCTGGAACATCGACAATCTCCGCAAATTTTTTGTTTGACTCATCAGGGCTAGCTCGCCCTTGTAATTCGCAAAAACAATTTTATTCTGGCCCGCACTCTTTTCCTCCCGGGGGGTGAGGTTTTTAACGAGGCAGAGTCATGTAGTATACGAGTGAAAAATCCCCCGCAAAAATCTACGTCGAAAAAAGACCGCGCCGACGGTCTTCGACATTCGACCAATACAAAGTCACCGCGAGGCCAAGCGCTAGCTACCCTCGCGTGCGACAATCCGCGCAGAAGTCGCCTAAGGGTGCAGCCGGACTAGCACAACAAGTGCGAAAAATCGAAGTCTTCCTCAAAAAAGACTATCCGCGCAAAAGTCACCTAAGGGTGCAGCCGGACTAGCACAACAAGTGCGAAAAATCGAAGTCTTCCTCAAAAAAAGACTATCCGCGCAAAAGTCGCCTAAGGGTGCAGCCGGACTAGCACAACAAGTGCGAAAAATCGAAGTCTTCCTCAAAAAAGACTATCCGCGCAAAAGTCGCCTAAGGGTGCAGCCGGACTAGCACAACAAGTGCGAAAAATCGAAGTCTTCCTCAAAAAAGACTATCCGCGCAAAAGTCGCCTAAGGGTGCAGCCGGACTAGCACAACAAGTGCGAAAAATCGAAGTCTTTCGCGAAGACTATCCGCGCAAAAGTCGCCTAAGGGTGCAGTCAGACTGGCACAACAAGTGCGAAAAATCGAAGTCTTCCACGAAGAGTATCCATGCAAAAGTCGCCTAAGGGTGTAGCCGGACCAAGCACAACAAGTGCGAAAAAGACTACACCAAACTGTCCGCGCAAAGACCGACTACAAGCACGCCAGACAGACATAACAAATACACCAGACCAAGTGCGCAACGCCTTCGTGAGCATAGCCGAATGTGCGAAGGCACACAACCTCATCATACAAGCCATTACATATGTACAGCGAGGGCATCACACTTTACATCGGCTCAACCTTCGGAATAATTCCCATCTCCCTATAGTTAAACAGCATTATCCTCAGCTCCTCACCCGCAAAAAGACCTCGTAGCTCCCCCTCACCTACACTCGCAGCGGCCGGCAAGGACAACAGTTCCTGCCTGCTAGCCCTGCCCACATGAAGCCGACCGCCGTCTGCCTCACTCACTCTACGCTTCGCAACCGCCCTTCGCCGCCTATGCCCCGCACTTGGACCAGGCACAACTTCAGCATCCACAGCACGCGGCGAAGCCTCCGCCGCTGCCACATCCAAGGCCGCAAAGTAATCCAAGTCCTCATCCGACGACTCTTCAGTCCACCCAACCGAACTCCCAGAGTCACCAAAATCAGAAAGCTTAGACGCAAATTCATTCGATTCATTCCCATCATCCACGGTCGAAGCCGCCAAAAATTTAGCAGTAGCGGCTGCGTGCGCAGGCCCAAAATCTTGAACCTGCGCAGCAACCAAGGTTCAGCAACATATGCAAAATTCCCTAACTACCCACACCCACTAAGCCACCTGCGAAGACCCAGCCGTCGCAGGATCCTCCGCTGCCGCCTCCGCTGCCATCTTCACAGGATCCTGAGCCCTCGGCGCAACAGTTGGCGACGAGCCACCGCCGGCCGCAGCGGCTGCGGGGGCATCAGGGGCGCCTTCGACGGTTTCTGGGGGCGGCGCCGGGGCGACCTCGGACACAGCCGCCACCGGGTTCGACTCCGAATCAGGCTGCGCGCTGTTCAAAGCCCCGAAGTCCTCCACTTTCTCGTTACACGTCGCCTGAGACACAGCACACAGATTCAGCAAGCCCACATATAGCCCACACTCAGCAACACTAAATAAGAGTCAAACATTACCTGACCCCTCGCCGTGTCGGACCGCTCCCTGACCACCTCCCGACCGTGGGGACCCCACATCCGGTCGAAGAGGGCTCCCGCGGATTCCTTCACCACAGGGTCCTCAACCTTGTAGATCTCGCGCTCGAAATCCTCATCAGCTTGGTCGAAGACCTCATAGTGCCGGCACCCTTCGCGGGACAGCGCGTTCATCACCCCTTCGCAGGTGACCAGGGAGGCATAGGACATAAACCCCTCCACAATGGTGGGGAGCGCCAACAACTCCTCCTACAGCCACTCGAGGCAGCGAAGTCCGGGCTCTTGGTCTAGCACTTCGAAGTCAGCGGTTCGCGCGCCCAGCTCGTGGTATGAGTCCATAAGCTGCTTGCGCGTCCGCTCAGCCTCTGAGCGCGTCGAAGCCACGGCCCTCTCCACACGGGTCTGCAGAGCATTGAACCGCTCCTCCCATTCCTCGGCGCGCTGTCTGGCAAGGCTACCCTCCACCGACGCCAAATTGGCCTTCGCCTGCGCAGACTGCGCCTTGGCGAGGGCCTCATTAGCCTCCCTTCTCTCCTCCGCCAGTTGGCGCCGGAGGTCAGCCCTCTCGCCCTCCAGCGCGGCCACCTTCTCCGCCATCTTGTGGCACTTGCTGTCGGCGGCCGACTTTTCCCGGACGGCGTCAGCATGTTGCGCCCGAAGTCTCTCGACTTCGGCAGACACAACCGCCGTAAGGGCCCCCGACGCCACGCGGTCAGCGAAGTCAGCCGCCTACAAGACACACATAAGACCACAATCCCAACGAAACTGGTAAAAACCGAAGTCTAGCTCAACTTACATGACTCAATGCCTCCTTCAGCCGGCGGGACACAGCGCCAGCCTCGTCCTCGACGGCAGTGAGCGCCGGAATCTCGCCACCAGCGCTGGGAGCGCTACCCCTCACCGTAGGCACCACGGCAGCCGCCGCGGTCGCCACCGCAGGCGGAACAACAACAAGTTGCCCTTCACCTGACCCTGCAACGCATCAACAGTTAAAAAAAACTCGGGCTAACGACTTACCAACGAGATAATCGTCCACGCTAATCTCGGTGGCGAAGTCGGCAACGCGCTTGCCCGGCGGAGGCAATTCTCGGGCCTTCGCAGCTCCGGCCGGGGCAGGCTTGGTTCCGCCGGCGCTGGCCGCCTTCACGGCCTCCGGCACCCTGCTGGACCCGGCGACGGCAGTCTTCGCCGCCAGCGTCGGCTGGCTGCCGCCGGGGGCAGCAGCCTTCGCAGTCCCCCGCGACCTCTTCGGCCTAGCCTCAGGCAGCCTGACGATCGCCTGGCGCTTCTGCGCAGCTCCCTGACGATCCTTGTCCATCACTGCCGACACAACAGCAGCAATATTCCGTCCATAAGGAAACACTCTCCAGTCACGAACCATACGAGATGTAAAAAAGTCTTCGTCGGCCGCGCGGGGGACAGGAACATTCTTAGGCCACCAACCCCCGGTAACCTTCAGCATCCGCGCCGAAGACTCCTGGAGCTCGGGCGAAGACATCCTCCCCCCAGGGGCCGCGCATGTCCTCATCAATTCCCTAGAAAAACCATCGGAAACCCCCAGTCCTCCCGTAGCAGTACCTAGCTTCCTCTTCTTAGAGGATGGGGCGGCCGCCGGCGCGGAGTCGTCTCCAGTCTCTGCCGCCGGCTTCTTCCCGCGACGATCCACATCGTCTTGCTCGGAATAACCACCATACGGCAGACGGTTCAACTCGAAGACCCTGTTCAAGCGGTCGTTGGACCCGCGTATATCCCAGCTACGCTGGCCCATTTATTGCGGACGCAAGGAACTAACTCAACTACCTCCATCGAAGTCTTGCCGGTCTTCGGCGTAAATGTACAGGACCCAAACTGAGCAACCTTATTTCCGATCATCCTTTTCTGCCAGTGCAGACAATAGTACTTCGCGAAGACTTCGACCGATGGCTGTCCGCCATACGAAGTCGTCGCCCAGACATATTTCGACAAGGCCACCACAGCATTCGGCGTCAGCTGGTGGATCTGGACGTTGAATCTGCGCAGGACTTCTCCGACGAATCGATGCGCAGGCAGGCGGAGACCAGCGGCAAAGAACGCCTCGAAGACAACCAACTCGCCTTCCGGCTCGGGGACCTCCTCCGCCCCCGGGACACGAGCGACTCCGCCGCCAAAGTAACCAAGCCGCTGCATATCTTGCACGCGGACCGAGGACATCCGCGACACACCGAAATCCACCGTGTCGCCGGCGCGCAACTCCTCCACCGCCACAGTGCTCAGCGTCTCCTCAGACGACGCGTCGGCCGGCGGCGTAGCGACAGCAGAAGAAGAAGAGGTCGGCATCGCTACGTACCATCGGCGGCGGCGGGCGGTCTGCTTCACACGAGCCAGATCTCCGACGAACAAGAGCAAGGAGGGCAGACGAGCAGCGAGAGGTTTGAGAAGGCGGTTAGGGTTTTCGCGGAGCGCAGAAAGATAAAGTTCAAAACGCGCCACCCCCCGTCCCCTTTTATACATAGGGCGCGGCGCTTCGGGAAACCCGCAATCCAACAGTACGGCGTCAATCAACGGTCATGTCAAAAACCCCCGCGGAACCACTTCGAGCGAGGGCAGCGTCTCCGCCATCTAGCGATGTCTTCGGCACTAGATGACTTAGTCGAACTGGTCCCTCGGAGGGCAAATGTTGGGGCGAAGGCGAAGACGCCACCCTTCGCTCAAGGCCTTCGCCGTACTCGCTGCACCAACGGTGACAAGACAACGGGCAGACTTACCCTTCGTCTCATACGCCACCGACGGCAACCTGTGACGAGGTTGTCTCATCTCGCGACCTCGTCCAGAATGGAGGCCCGCGTGTGATCCGGCCCATTGTAACAGGCCCTGCGTGGCCGTTGCGCGTTACGGGCCTAAATTGTAAAGGCCTCCCTGTAATTACGGTATGTAACCCCACTTTATGGGAATATTCCGGGGATAACCTAGGTGTCTGAGGGCACATGCGTCCTTAACACGGGACGCTGGGCACTCAGATACCTATAAATACCCCCGCACAGTGCCCTTGAGGGACTGGATGAAGAGAGCCATTGCCAACACGTGCAAAAACCCTGTTTGCGTTACTACACTTCCCCGTTGGATCAACTTGCGCCAGTGAGCAAGTTCCAACATGCCACAACATGGAGTAGGCAAGTGTTATACTTGGCCGAACCACGGGATAAATCACCGTGTCTCTTGTGCTTGTTTTCTTCGTGACCATTGTGTTTCACAAGAGCTTGGTCCTTAGCCACTTGATTCTATTGAGCTAACACTTAACCAAGTTTTGTGGCTACAAGTATTTGATTTTTACAGGATCACCTATTCACCCCCCTCTTGGTGCTCTCACTTTTGCAATATGCACGAGCTTTTATATGAGACGAAGGCCACTGGCAAAGAACAATATCACAACAACTTCGGTTGTTATGGATTCATCGCTCGCCCCAATGCTAGCCATCCGGTGCCAACATTCTGGAAGAGATGGCCCGGAGCCTGGATGGAAGAATGGTTTTATGTGAAGAATGATGTTGGTGACTTGTTCTCAAATGCTATAAATTAAGAACAAGGCAACATAGAATGTTAAATATTAAGGCCCTTCGTCCTTTGAAACATTATTTCCCTTAGGATATAATGATCTTCAGACGAAGGCCATGAAGAGCATACCTTCGAATATCGAAGGTAAGATGGTAATAGAAGAAACGTGTAAAATACAAGAGATAATATGAACAATCATATAGCATTATAAATTCATCTCCATTATGTTATCATGAGAAAATAAAAACAATATTGAATTACATTTGATACCTTCGACTTGGTAGACAGCAAAGGTACTAGCGTGATGCAAAAGCAAATGCCCAGTCCGCGTGAACAGTACGGGGGTACTGTTCATCTATTTATAGGCACAGGGTGCAGCCTGTGAGAAATTACATTCATGCCCTTTACAAATGCCAATCATAATACAAGCTATCACGGGTCGAATGGTCATTTCATCTTTAAGTTGGTTCACGCCTTCGTCTTGGGACATGTTACTTATGCCAAAGCTTCATGGATGATAGCTTCGGCACTGCTTTTTGAGAGAATCGGCCGAAGGTGTTTCTTCTTACAGGATCTTCGGCAACGAAGCATACCCCCAACAGTAGCCCCTTCGCGGTGCTAGATCGTTTTTCGTAACGAGCTTGATCCGTGAAAAAGTCTCCTAGGCTTCGGAGAGCCGAAGATCCGAAAAACACCTTCCCTGAGCTCGTTGCCGAGAAACGATCACAAAATTTCGAGCACGAGGTGGTCCCACCATGCAGCGGGTAAACGCGTCCTGGCGATTCACCTTCTCGGGTTCTGTGGCCACCACTCAGTGAGTGCGGGCGGCTATTCGTCCAGTGCGGAAGACTTGACGATTCACCTCCCCACCTGCGGCACTATATAAACAGATGGGTAGGTGTGAAGTTACCACAACATTCATTGCTATTGCCCTGTTTTGCTGCCAAAAATTTGACTATAGCTGAAGCTTGTTCATCACACTCAACTGAAGCACCGCTGTTGACTTTGCTTCGTCACAAGAGGAAGAGCTTCGAGAAAATTAAAAAGTCAACAATTTCATCAAAAATTGTGAGGAATTCATCATCAAATGGCAAGGGTACGGTCTACGGCTAGGGTTATACGTGACGGAGAGGAAGCCGAAGCTGCTGAAACTGCTCCGATTTCTGAAGTGATGAAACGGTCAGGGTTGGCAGTGCCGGAGGAAGCTTCTAAAGGTACCCCCGCTGCCGAAGCTGAGCAGATTGATGTTGAAGAAGGTGAAACTGAAGATGAGTACAACACCATGCCATCTAAACCTAGCCACTTGGAGTTTGGGAAGTCTACTATTACCAAAGATGATATGCCTAAGTTGATAAAGCTAGGTTATATCAGTGAAGCCAAGAAGAAGCTAGTTCATTTTGGTGGAGGGGAAATTACTCCAAAGCCAGAAAAGGATGAGGTGGTTGTCTTTAAAAGCTTCTTTAAAGCAGGATTGAGATTTCCTTTGCATGAGATGATTGCGGATGTGTTGGAGAAGTTTGGGATTTATCTTCATCAGCTAACTCCTAACGCCATCGTTAGGCTTAGCGTTTTCATTTGGGCTCTCTGAAGTAAGGGGGCGGAACCGCTTGCCGAAGGTTTCTGCCGGGCACATGAGCTTCATTATCAGACAAAAGCTAGAGAAGATGGGCTGCACGAGAATTTTGGCTGCTACAATTTTGCTTATCGCAAAGATGCGAAGTCTCCGGTTATTAGCTATCGTACCAAATGGCCCACCGGCTGGAAGACCGAGTGGTTTTATGTTAAGGTTGACGAGAAGAAGGAGAAGCTGGTTCAGAGCCCATTGGAGTTAGTCTTTGGAGAAACTAGGCCCCAGTGCAACATGTTGCCGGAATCACCATGCTAAATTGCCTTGGGTGAATTTTGAGTTGTTTCAGAGCATATTGGCACTAGAGATTTGGTGCAAGAATTCTTAGCTTTCAGGGTATTCCCGACTTTGAAACAATGGGACATGCCGAAGCTCAAAGGGGAAAAGAAAAAGAAGGAACTTGTTCGGTTGCCCTATTATTATCAATTCAAGAAACACTTCAAAGAACCTTGCCAAGAATGGTTAGACACGATTGAAGTTATGTGCAACGAGATCCTTGGCAACTATTCTAAAAAAGAAGATCAACTAATGACTGCAGCCTTCGACACTCGACCGAAGCGAAGGTTAAACCAGGTCTTGGATGCACTAAATTTTGAGTACCCTGACTATGAGCGATTGGACAGAGGGGCCGAAGGTCAAAAAAGAAAAAGAGTTGTTAGTGTTCTGAATAGAGAAGCTGCTAAATTGGTGAAGAAAGATGAAGAAATTTTGAAGAAAAGAAAATTGAGCCCTGAGCCAAAGATGGCTGCTCCGAAGAAAAGAAAGGCTGCTGCTCCAAAATAAAAAACGACTGATATAGAGGAAGAGGCTCCTCCAACGCCTTCTGCTGCCGACGTGGAAGAAATTTTAAAGGTAATGACTGAATCTTTGCCTGTCTAGCTTAGTCCACTAGGGCCACATCTGACGAAGCTTTTTCAGAAGGAAAAGGAGCCTTCGGCAACGAAGAAACCTGCTGAGCCGAAGAAACGAAGAATCATTCATGTAGTTGAAGTTATCGAGCAGACACCGCCGGTGGCCTCGACATCAAAGACTCTAGCCGTGGAGAGCACTGTTGCTACTGAAGCTGTAGCCATTGAAGCTGAAAGTGAAGCTGAAACTGCCAAAGCTGAGGCCGCCGAAGATACAAATCTAGAAACCACACTAGCTGATATTGATAACATGCTTCTGAATGAGCCCGCGGAAGAAGCTGCTAGAGTTGCTGAAGAAACTCTGGCCATAGCGCCTGGGAAAGGAAAAGAGAGAGCCGAAGATATCTCGAAAGAAGAATACTTCAATTTTCAGGACATACTTGGGCAAGAATTATCGAAGGCTGAAAAAGAAGAGTTGAAGGATTATGCCATATCTTGCGGGTATAGACCCGGGGCGTTGCTCTTCAGGGGAGTTAACGAGGAAAGTCTAGGATGCCTTCGGGACCACACTGGGGCGAAGGTCGTCGACACTCTATCGAAGAGTATTGGCCTTCCGAAGATTGAAGCAGACCTCAGTAGCTACCGGCGGCAGCATATCGCTGGTAGTCTATTCTATGCCAACTTTAAGGTAAAATTCTCAACTTTTTATTGTTTTGTTATGAAGATGTTATCTGATGAAGGTTATTTTGTCGGAGCTTACTGCTAAGCAAAGTCCTGAGGATGCAACAAGACTTGGAGGACAAAAAGAACGAAGTTATAATTGAGGGCCTGAAGAAGAAGATAAAAGACCATGAGGCTACTCTGGAAGAGAAAGACTTCATACTTCAAACTATGGAAGGTTCATTGGAAGAAGCCTAGGCCGAAATTGCTAGATTGAATAATGAACTTTCCACAGAAAAGAAAAAATCTCAAAGCCAAACTCGAAGCCGAAGCCGAGGAAAATTCAAATTTACGGAAATCATTAAAAGAACTTCAAGAAAAATGTGTGGACTTCAGCAACCGGTGCCTGCAGCGGCTAAAACAAGTTTTCAACTCGGTCGGAGTTGGTGCTGAGAAATTCAGTCCTTCGGTTGAGAACCTGCCGCAAACCTTCGAACATATTGAGGGCGAAGTTGACGCTCTTGACGAAGTTATATGTGGACATGCCGATTTCTGCGCTCTACTGGCTTCTCGGGGCACCGCTGTCGTCTTCATGAAATCTGGATGTGAACATGGAAAAATTGTCAACAGACCAAATTTTAGCTTATCTCCGACAGATTTAATTGATATCCCTAGCCTAGCTCGGAGTATAGGGAACAGATTCATAACTCAAATTTGGGTAAAAGGCGGGCGAAAAATGGCTGGCGACGAAGCTCGAAGCCACCTTAAGCCGGTAAAAAATTTATGCCTGTTTTTTTACCTTCTCTTTGAAGTCTGCACTTCTCTCATACCGTTTTAATATGTACAGGATGATGATGCTGAAGAAAAATGAGCCGAAGCTTGACAGGTGATCCGAAGCTCAGATGGTTTGAAGCTTAGATGATCCGAAGCTGAATGATGTCAAAGCTGAAGACGTTGCTAGAAAAATTCTAGAAAAATCTTGTAATATTATTGTAAAAAATCTTTGTAAATTAAGAATCAGATACTAATTTTGTAAATTCATGCATACTTTGTAATATATCTTTACCTTTTTGAGCATGTATGGAATTGCTTTGCTGTGGACGAAACTATCATTTTTTGAGCCGAAGGCGAAAAACACCTTCCCTTCTTTTCGTACACAACGAAGCATGAAACTGCTTCTTTTTCTGTTTTCCGAAGCCTTATCTTTAGAGCCGAAGCACCCGCCTGTGTTATGATAATGATGATCCTATGTATGTCTAGATGAATGTTTATGAATATAGATGTATGATGTAATGTATCGTGCAAATGAATGTCCAAACACACGCATACAAAGCCACAACCATAGCCTTGATTCCCTTGGGAATGACCGAAATCTCTTTGCCGTTTATTTTTTGGCTTCACCGCTTATTTTTCGGTGTATCAGCGCTGACTTTTCGCTGTAAGTTCTGCATCCCCTTAGGAACGTCTTTTGAACTTCTTTGCCTTCTATTTCAGCGGTATCACGTTGACTTTTCACGCTTCGCCTTATATTTTGGCGGTATCAACGTTGACTTTTCGTTGTAAGCTCTGTATTCCCTTGGGAATGACTATTAAGCAGAAAACTTACGCTGCGCTCCCTTAGGAACGGCTTTTTGTAGTTTCGTCGTGCTCTGCATCCCCTTAGGGACGACTTTCGAGCTTCTCCCCTTTTTTTCTTTCTCCCTACACTCGATGGTGCATGCTCAGTTTTTACATTTACATATTTGGGGGATTTTGCTCTCGTAGAGCTGAATAAGAAAAAGAGAAATTACATAGTATGGCTCCATTAAAAACCTTTCTCCCCCTTTGGAAAGGAAAAGGGTACCACAAAAAAGAAAAAGGATTACATCAAGCTAGACATAATATCATCGAAGCTCATCCGCATACCAAGATCTAGGAATGTCGTTGCCGTCCATATCCTTCAATCTGTAAGAACCGGTTCTTGATGAAGATACTACCAGAAAAGGTCCTTCCCACTTGAGTCGTAACTTGCCTACTGTATCTGGGTTGGCCACTCTCCGAAGTACCAAATGTCCTGGTTTAATGCTTTTTAGCCGGACTTTTCTGTCACGCCATTTTATTGTTTCGGCTTGGTATTTATTGATATTCTCCATGACCTGAAGCCTGATCCCTTCTATAGCATCTTTTGCCACAGAATAATCAGCTTCGTCTTCTACCAAAGCCACTGTACTTATTGATCCTTCCTTAGCTTCTTCTGGGGTGATTGCTTCATCACCAAACAATAGTTTGAATGGTGTAAAATCTGTTGACCTTGATATTGTTGTGTTGTGGCTCCACACCACTTTGATCAATTCATCGGCCACTTTCCCATGGGCTGGTTGAAGATTAACTTCATTATTCCCGTCATTATAATGCCATTGGCTCTTTCAACAAGTCCATTTGACTCCGGATGTCTGACCGATGCAAAATGAATCTTCGTGCCAATTTGTTCACAGAATTCCTTGAAAGCTTCAGCATCGAACTGCGTTCCATTGTCTATAGTAATAGCCTTCGGTACTCCGAAGCGACAAACAACGTTTTGCCAAAAGAATTTCTGGACAGTGACCGAAGTTATCGTTGCTAAAGGCTTCGCCTCAATCCACTTGGAAAAATACTCTATCGCAACCACAACATATTTTAGATTTCCTTGTGCTGGTGGGAGTGGGCCTAGCAAATCGAGGCCCCACCTTTGCAACGGCCAAGTGGGCTGTATTAATTGAGTGAGGGATGAAGGTTGCTTCTGGTCCCTTGCACATTTTTGACAGCCTTCACATTTTTGGACTAATTCTGCTACATCCGAAGCTGCCTTTGGCCAATAAAATCCTTGTCGAAAAACTTTTCCCAACAAGGGCCTAGATCCAATATGAGATCCACACAGACCTGCATGTATCTCTTTCATTAATTCCACACCTTCAGTTCTTGATAAACACTTAAGGAGTGGTGAACAAACTCCATGTTTATACAATTCCCCTTCTATTAACACATATGGTCTTGTTCTTGCCTCCATTCTCTTGTTATAAGCTTCGTCACTTGAAAGATAATTGCCTTGGAGAAAAGATATTATTTCAGTTCTCCAGTCTTCACTGTGTACTGGAGAAATAGTAAGTACTGCTCTCTCCATGAGCTCAACTGAAGGTGCTTTTATTATTTCAAAAAATACTTCGGAGGGTAGTGGGAGCCCCTGAGCCGCTGATTTGGCTAGCAAATCTGCATGCTCATTTTCACCTCTTGGAATGTTCTTGACGAAAAAACCTTCAAAGGAAGCTTCCAACCTTCGAACTGCATCCAGATATTTTTCAAGCTTCGGATCTCGTGCCTTACTACTTTTATCCACATGGCCAACAATAACTTGAGAATCAGTCTTTAGGATGGCCCTTGTTATTCCCATTGCCCTTAGTTTCTGAAGCCCCAATAGAAGTGCTTTGTAATCAGCAATATTATTTGTACAACTGAAATCCAATTTTACTGCATAACATGTTTTGACTTTCGAAGGTGCAACTAGGACTGCAGCCGCTCCTGCACCGAAGGCTCCCCAAGAACCATCACAAAACACTGTCCAAGCTTCGGCATCTTTGCTTGTCCCTTCTTCGTGAGCCCCTAGCATCCAATCAGCGATAAAATCTGCTAACGCTTGAGATTGAATTGAAGATCTGTGCACGTAATCAATAGTGAATTCATTAAGCTCCGCGACCCATTTGCCAATCCTTCCAGTTGCTTCTTTATTCCTCATGATATCCTTCAGGGGTTGTGATGAAGGTACAATTATGTGATATGCTTGAAAATAATGCCGAAGCTTCCTGGATGCCATTAACACAGCATACAACACCTTCTCCAATTCTATATAGTTTTTCTTTGATAAACTCAAAATTTCAGAGACAAAGTATACTGGGACTTGCTTTTTAACTTGTCCTTCGAGCTTCTCTTGTACAAGTGCCGCACTCACTGCAGAGTGCGAAGCTGCCACATACAATAGCAATGGAGCCCCTAGCACGGGTGGAGTTAATGTTGTTAACTCGATTAGATATTGCTTCAGCTCTTCAAAAGCTTTCTATTGAGTTGGGCCCCATTGAAAAACTTCAGCTGACTTTAATACTTCAAAGAATGGTAAATTTCTTTCTGCTGATCTAGATATAAATCGGTTCAAAGATGCCAGCCTTCCGGTCAACCGTTGGGCCCCCTTCTTTGTGCTTGGTGGCTCCATTCGAAGGATAGCTTCGATCTTGCTTGGGTTGGCTTCGATCCCCTTCGTTGAAACTAAACAGCCAAGGAACTTGCCCTTCTTTACTCCGAATACACATTTTTCTAGATTTAATTTCAGGCCAGCTTGCCTAAAATTAGCAAATGTTTCCTGCAGATCAGTAATGTGGTTTTCTTGCTTCGTGCTCTTCACTATAATGTCATCAACATATGTTAGCACATTTCTGCCTATCTGAGAGTGAAGGACCTTGGCTGTCATCCTGCTGAAGCTTCTCCCAGCATTCTTGAGCCCCTCAGGCATCCGAAGATAACAATATGTACCACTGGGGGTTATGAAGCTGGTCTTTGGAGCCTTCTTCATCCAGATTTGGTCGTAGCCTGAATAGCAATCTAGCAGACTCATGAGCTCTGACGAAGCTGCTGCATCTACTAAAGAGTCTATTCTTGGTAATGGGAACTCATCCTTTGGACAAGCCTTGTTCAGATCAGTAAAATCAATGCAGATTCTCCATTTACCATTAGCCTTTTTTACCATAACAGTGTTGGCTAGCCATTCTGGGTATTTCACTTCTCTGATGACACCAACACTTAGAAGTCTTTTTACTTCATTCCGAGCACCTTCGGCTTTATCGTCAGACATTTTCCGAAGCTTTTGTTTCCTAGGTCGGAAGGATGGATCAACATTGAGTGAATGTTCAATGACGTCCCTATTGACACCACAGAGATCGTTGGCTGACCATGCAAAAACATCTTTGTTGTTGAATAAAAACCTTATCAAGGTTTTCTCCTGCTCTTCAGATAATTGGGATCCCAGCAATACCTTCTGCTCTGCTATGTCTTCACATAGAAGCATGGGCTTCGGCTGATCAGCCAAAGCAGCCTTCTCTCTTCTATACTTATACTGTTCACAAACTTCGGCTTCATCTATATTGTGGATTGCTTTTGAGTCTGTCCAATTTCCTTCAGCCTTTCTGGCAGCTTCCTGACTTCCATGAATAGCAATGGGACCTTGATTCGAAGGTATCTTCATGCATAAATATGCTGGATGAAGAATTGCTTCGAATGCATTGAGTGTTCCACGACCAATGATTGCATTGTAAGGATATTCCATATCAACAATATCAAACACAACCTGTTCAATTCTTGTATTGTGGACAAATCCGAAGGTCACTGGCATTGTGATTTTGCCAAGCGCTACAATCTGCCTTCCTCCGAAACCACAGAGAGGATGTGTAGCATCATGGATCGTATCCTCTGGCTCTTGCATCTATCTGAAGGCCTTAGCAAATATAATATCTGCTGCACTGCCTGTATCCACCAAAACATTATGAACTAGAAAGCCCTTGATGGCACAAGATATGACCATAGCATCATTGTGAGGATAATCCTTGAGCTGAAGGTCCTCTTGGGAGAAGGTAATTGGGATGTGAGACCATTTTGACTTGATGAAGGGTCCCTGCACCCCAACATGTTGTACCCTTCTCTGGGCCTCCTTCTTCTGCTTCTTGTTGGCCGGCTCTGAGCATGAACCACCTGTTATCGGGAGCACCAGCTTCGTCACCGAAGCAGCTTCAACTTGGTTGTTGAACGAAGCCATTAGCTCAAAAAGTGGACGTGAGTTCACCGGAGGTGGGCGTCAATGTTGGTGACTTGTTCTCAAATGCTATAAATTAAGAACAAGGCAACATAGAATGTTAAATATTAAGGCCCTTCGTCCTTCGAAACATTATTTCCCTTAGGATATAATGATCTTCAGACGAAGGCCATGAAGAGCATACCTTCGAATATCGAAGGTAAGATGGTAATAGAAGAAACATGTAAAATACAAGAGATAATATGAACAATCATATAGCATTATAAATTCATCTCCATTATGTTATCATGAGAAAATAAAAACAATATTGAATTACATTTGATACCTTCGACTTGGTAGACAGCAAAGGTACTAGCGTGATGCAAAAGCAAATTCCCAGTCCGCGTGAACAGTACGGGGGTACTGTTCATCTATTTATAGGCACAGGGCGCAGCCTGTGAGAAATTACATTCATGCCCTTTACAAATGCTTACAATCATAATACAAGCTATCACGGGTCGAATGGTCATTTCATCTTTAAGTCGGTTCACTCCTTCGTCTTGGGACATGTTACTTATGCCGAAGCTTCATGGATGATAGCTTCGGCACTGCTTTTTGAGAGAATCGGCCAAAGGTGTTTCTTCTTACAGGATCTTCGGCGATGAAGCATACCCCCAACAAATGATATGAAGGCATGGGAAGATATTAAAGAGATCATCCAGCGCCCCATCTACTCACGCTTCAGCCTTCGAAGGCTGAAGGTGTAAATTGATGATGTTGTTGAAGCATGCCAGAGGGCCTTCAGCACTGTTTGCTCCTTCATTGGCACAAGAGATTTGATTCAAGAACATATATCTTTCAGGGTATGGCCGCTTGTCGAAGGCTGGGAAATGCCAAAGGAGACCACCACTGATTCTAGTGATGGTGGTCTGGTCCGATTGAAATATACCTTCAGATTTAGGGAGAAGTTTGATGAGCCAAACGACGATTGGCTAAAGTGTATTGAAGCTACCAGCGATGAGTTTCTTGGAGCTTACTCCAAGGTTAAAGATAACGCTCTGTTCGCAGCCTTCGGAGGTCGGGGGAAGAAAAGACTGAACAGAGTTTTTGATGCGATCGGCTTCATATACCCTGACTATCACTACCCGCTGCGAGGGCAAGAGAAAAAGAGGAAGATTGCTTCGGTCACCCTAGATGAGCCTGTGCTGAAGAGCAGAAAGGTGAAAGTTCTGACCCACCGGCCACGTTATATTGAACCGTCGTGGTTCCTGACTTTGGCTCAGGGTCCTCTTCAGCAGTCGAAGCAACACAAACTGCTCCGATTGCACAGAGCACTGTAGAACCAACTGTAATGCCGAAGACGCATACAATTGAACTAGTCGAAGATAAGGTTGATAAGGCTGAAGAGCCAAAAGTTGAAGAAATAATAAAAATGCCAAAAATTCTAAGCCCTCCGACAGAGGCAAATCTGCCGAAGGCGCAAAAAACTTCTACCACGACCCCCAAAAGGAGAAGGATGGCCAATGTGCTAGATGTTGTACTGGAGACTACAAAGGTGTTGAGCCCTGCTCCTACAAAGAAAATTGTTCAAGTTGAAGCCAAATCGCAGGCTAGAGCCGAAACTGGGCAAGCAGAAGCCGAAGCTACACAATCTCAAGCTAAAGCCAAAGCTAGGCCTTCAGTGCCCATCGAGACGGAGCGTGTCGTGTCTGAAGAAAAATTGGCAGAGCAAATTGCTCCTGAAAAAATCAGGACCTTTACTTCCGAAGCTTTGAATGAAAATATTGACTACATCATTCGACACGCTTCGGGGAAGAAGCTGTCTGAAGAAGAAATTCTGGAAGCCAGGCACTATGAGCGAAAGTTGAAATATCCGAAGGGAGCCTTGGTTTTTAACGGGAGTAATGAAGATGATTTCTAATACTGTCTCTCGGACAACAAATAAATATCCGTTTACCGGGAGATAGGTAAAAGCATGGGATTCCCGAAGCTGGAAGACGACCTTTCACTTTTGTCGAAGGATGATCTTGCTGACAGCCTAGCGCACAACACTATAAAGGTATAGAAGTTAACTTTGAATTTGAGAATGAAATATTTCATTTGTCATACTCAATTCTTTCTTCCTATTGTAGGGTTTAATTCTAAGTAACGCCCTTAGGGCACAGAAAGATATTGAAGACGAAGGGTATACGATGGCTCTGAACAATCTTCGTTCAGAGGTGATTGAATTGAGAAACGAAGGTCTTGAAAAAGTCAAAATCTTAATTTCTCTGGTAAACAAAGTGAAGGAAAACGAGTCTAGTTTCAAAGCTCAGGCCGAAGCCCAAAGGACTAAAATTGAAGACCTTCGGAGGCAACTGGCCGAAGCTAAGGAAAAATGTGCACTAGCACAAGCTAACCAAGAAATTAGCGAATATTGGAAAAATCATCTAGAGAAAATGTTGAAGAACTTCACACATCCCAGGAAAGGTGCTTTGAAAAATCCTTGGATTGCATAAATAAAATAAAAGCTAGCTTCGCCAAAGTGGGTGCCTATTCTGCTGAAGAAAATTTCATAAGAGGCGACCCCGAAGGCTTCGTTGAATGGATAAGTAGAGAGGCCGAGACCTTCGAAGAAATTTTAAGTGATCGCGAGGATGTTTGTGCGTTTTTTGGTTCGCGAGGAATTTCAGCCATCTTGGAGAAGGCAGGATGTGGTCACATTAAGGCCATGGCCCAGGCCAAAGCTGCCTTCTCCGTAGATGATACAAAGGATCCTTCAGCTGAAGCAACCTTGATGGGCGGGAAATTTTTCAATGATGTCTAGGTGAATGGTGGCCGAGAGATGGCCCATGAAATTATAAAGAAAATTGAAAAAGACGCCCATGACGCCCGAGCAGAAGCAAGGCGAGCTGAAGAAGCTGCACAGCGCGAAAAGCGTATAGGTATTATTTTTGGTTTTTAGCTTCGGCGTTTGTTTTTGTTGCTTTGGACTGATTAATTTTTCTTATTTCAGCTGAATTATCTCCGCCGCCAGAACCGTTCGATCCCCTAGCTGATCCAAAAATGAAGGAAGCACTGGACATCATAAACATGGCTGAATCCATTATCGACGAAGTCGTCAACAAGTTGCTGAACGAAGTTGCAGAGAAGGTCCTTAAAGAGGAATTGTAATAAACATTTTGGAAAGCCTGATGTATACTGTGGCAAAAACTATGTAATATTTGGAGTATGTAATTTTGAATTGAATATGTAAATTATTGCAGTTTATTTCTTTACGATGTATGAAATTTACGCACATACCGTTTTTGAGCCTTCGGCGAAAAAACACCTTCTCTTCTTTTCATGCTTCGTAAAGAAAAAGATCCATGCTTCGTAAAGAAAGATATCCTTGCTTTGTAAAGAGAGATCCCTTCTCGTAACAAGACTGATAAAATTGTACTTTCCGAAGCTTACTTCGTGCCTTAGCACACTTTCATTTTGACGAAGCGTTTTCCGAAGATTAGCTCCATATTCGATTCTTGTGTCTGTTGATGCAATATGATGCATGATGTATGATATGACATGATGACATGATGCAAAATGATGGGAATACTGAAGACACATAGCCACACGCCCATACACAAAACTCTGCATTCCCTTGGAAATGACTTTGGAGTCTCTTTGCCGTTTATTTTTCGGTATAAGTTCTGCATCCCCTTAGGAACGTCTTTTGAACTTCTTCGCCTTCTATTTTGGCGGTATAAGTTCTGCATCCCCTTAGGAACGACTTTTGAACTTCTTCGCCTTCTATTTCGGCGGTATTTGGCTCTGCATTCCCTTTGGAACGACTTTTGAGTAGAAAACTTACACTGCGCTCTTTAAGAATGACTTTTTGTAGCTTCGTCGGTTTTGGCTCTGCATTCCCTTAGGAACGACTTTTGAGCTTCGTCGGTTTTGGCTCTGCATTCCCTTAGGAACGACTTTTGAGCTTCGTAAATCTGTGACGAAGATATATTTTATTCTGATAGAAGCAAAATCATTACAAGAATTTAAAACTAAATTTACATTACTTGTTCCTTATTAAAAAGCAAAATGGTATAGAACACAAAAGCATTTCAGAAGTAGGATATCGCTCAGTATATGTGCTTTGATTCTGGTACAGTACTGTTTACTGTACGAGCTTCGGACTCCTCCCTGAAGTCACGTTGTTGTTGGGAGTGTTGGCGCCCTTCTGGCTGCTGACTTCGGGAATAAGTAGGTTGCAGTGGTGGTGGCGGTGGAAGCTGAGGCTAAGAAGCTTGTGAATGGCTTGCCGAAGCAACAGAGGCTGCAGGTTGATTGCCCACGTATTCTGGTATGTAAGGAGAGTGGCACGAAGCAGTGTGTAAGACCTGCTTCGGCTGATTCTGCCGAGCTTCTGCTTCGGCAATTTCCTTTTGCTTCAGAATAGTGATTTGGCACATTCTTGTAGTGTGGCCGTTGTCCTCACCATAGAATAAACAATAAATTTTCCTGGGTTGATCCCCATATCTTCCTCCGAAGCCCCTGCCGCCTCTGCCCCTTGGAGCTGGTGGCCTGAAGGAGCTTTGCTGCTGTCCCGAAGACTGTGAGGTGTGTTGTGGCCTCTGAAGCTGGCTTCCTTTGTCATCATTCTGATTGGAGCTATGGATTAATCTGACATGCCTAGGGTGGATTCTTCCTCCGAAGCCCCTAGTCATCTCAGAGAATCTATAAGCTTCTTCCCTTCTTTGGCGGAAGTCGTTGTCCGCTCGGATGTACTCATCCATTTTATGAAGCAGCTTCTCCAGAGTCTAGGGGGGTTTCCTGGTGAAGTATTGGGCCATAGGCCCTGGTCAAAGACCCTTGATCATTGCCTCAATGATGATCTCATTGGGCACTATGGGTGCTTGTGCTCTGAGTCGCAAAAACCTTCGGACATACGCCTGAAGGTATTCCTCATGGTCTTGTGTGCACTGGAACAAGGCCTGAGCTGTAACTGGCTTCATTTGAAAGCCTTGAAAACTGGTGACCAGCATGTCCTTTAGCTTGTGCCATGACGTGATCGTCCATAGCCGAAGAGAAGAGTACCATGTCTGGGCCACGTTTCAGACTGCCATGACGAAGGATTTTGCCATGACTACAGTGTTGCCTCTGTACGAAGATATAGTTGCTTCGTAGCTCATCAGAAACTGCTTCGGATCTGAGTGCCATCATACATGGGGACTTGAGGTGGCTTGCATGATGGGGGCCATGCTGTAGCCTGCAGTTCTGCTGATAGAGGAGAAGCATCATCAAAAGCAAAATTTTCATGATGGAAATCTTCATACCAATCATCATCACTGTAGCAATTGTCTTGACGAAGCTCTCTCTGTGGAGGTCTTCGGTCCTGGTCATCTTGAGTGAGATGACGCATTTCCTTAGCAGCTTCATCAATCTTCCTCTGTAATTCGGAGAGGCGAAGCTTCTTCTCCTTCTTCCTCTAGACCTGTTGATGAATAGCTTTGAGGTCCCTTATCTCCTGGTCCAGCTCGTCCTCTTGGGGGGTTGGACTTGTAGCCTTCCTCTTTTGAGTTCGGGCTACGTGCAGCGTGTCCTGGTTGACGTCTAGTGGCTGCAGTGCAGCCCCTAGCCTTGAAGCTTTCTTCGGTGGCATGACGAAGGTCACAGCTTGCCAAAGGTGGTCGAGTGAGTTCACCGGAGGTGGGCGCCAATGTTGTGGACTTGTTCTCAAATGCTATGAATTAAGAACAAGGCAACACAGAAAGAAGTTAATGGTTAATGCCCTTCGTTCTTTGAAGCATTATTTCCCTTAGGATATAACGATCTTCGGACGAAGGTCATGAAGGACATACCTTCATCATCACAGTTTACATTAATGAAAGAAGAAGCATACGAAACATGAGAAATAACATGAATAATCATATATCATCATTTATGTGTCTTTTCTACGTAGTCATGAATGAATAAGAGCAATATTGAATTACATTTATACCTTCGGCTTGACAGAAGGCAAAGATACGGGTGTGACGCATGAGCGAATACAAGTCAACGTGAACAGTACGGGGGTACTGTTCATCTATATATAGGCACAGGACGCAGCCTGTGTAAAATTACATTCATGCCCTTTATATTTACTATTGACATAAGGTCAACCTAAGAAGGACTAGATAGCCTTTTCCCCTTTAAGTCAGTAACTTTTTCTCCACTGAACCGAAGCTCCCTTGTGCATAACTTCGGAGCTGCATCAACCTTCATCTCAACCATACTTTCCATGTCGTGTACAGCTTTAACCCAAGTCCGAAGGTACCTGCTCATATTTTATACTTGGGAAATATTGTTAAATCATGTTTTTGAGGACCTTCGGAAGACGAAGGCCCCCAACAAGCATATTTCATTCTTCATTTATCTTAATTTATTGACATGGCAATACTATAAATGGTGTGATGAAACTACGACTCAGAATGACCTTATGGTCTTTTTTTGGAATGCATTAGATAGTTCAAAATTTGGCCCAACTTAGACACTCTTATTATTGTTACACGGGGGTCGTACGTGACATCGCGCTGACCATTATAACAACATTTACGCTATAGTTGACAATATTTACGCTCAAACTTGAGAATTTTACGCTCAAACCTGACGGTGCGGCACCAGTGTATTGCATGCCATATTTTTCGCGTGCATAACAAAAAGAGAATCCTATGATTTGTGGTGTATGTAACTACCATAAAAATATCAAATCCCCCAATGAACTTTTCTAATCAACTCCCCTAAATTTCTACATGGATGTGGGTGGGCGGTGGGTTGGGCGACATTTACGCTATATCTTACACTATTTACGCTCAAACTTGAGAATTTTACACACATATTTGCTCGATATTTATGGTAACTATCATGACTCACACACCTCTATTATGAGGGTGTCGTACTTGACATCTTGTTGACCATTGCAACAACATTTACGCTATATCTAACATTATTTATGTTCAAACTTGAGGATTTTTATGCTCAAACTTGATGTGCATCAACTAGTCTACCGCATGCCATATTTTCCACGTGCACAATAAAAGGGAATCACATGATTTATGGTGTCTGTAACTGCTATAAAAATCAACTACCTAACCAACTATCACGACCTGTCATAATTTTTGAATCTAAGACCAATCAACAAACCGTACATGCCATATAAATAAGACCTGCATGCACACTAGTGGGGTGACTTCCCCTCGTTAGGGCTTCCTGTAACTATTGGAAGCTCTAGGATACCAATATCCCTTCCCTATAT
Organism: Zea luxurians; assembly: GCA_029449295.1. Taxonomy (NCBI): domain Eukaryota; kingdom Viridiplantae; phylum Streptophyta; class Magnoliopsida; order Poales; family Poaceae; genus Zea; species Zea luxurians. The sequence goes on from JAOPSE010000011.1 coordinate 97,980,829, forward strand.
ATAGTGAAAGTCGCCTAGAGGGGATGAATATGCGAAACCTGAAAATTATAAACTTTGAACACACACTTCACCTAGGGTTAGGGTTAGAAATAAATAATAGTGAATTCGGAGTGTGGAAGATAGTTTTTCTTGCTATGAGTTGCTCAATCAATACAAATAACTTTGGGAGCTAACTCAAAACAATATGAGCAAGAGAACTTTTAGTGAGAGGGGAGAGGGAAGAAACAAATCAAATAGTGAAGACCAAGACAAATGGACACGGTGATTTGTTTCCCAAGGTTCGGTTCCAAAGAACCTATTCCCTGTTGAGGAGGCCACAAAGGCTGGGTCTATTTCAACACTTTCCCTCTCTCAATCGGTCACTCAGATCGGTTGATTGCTTCTTCTCAATCTCACATGTCACTAAGACCCCGCAAGGATCACCACATAATTAGGTGTCTCTTGGAAACTTTACAAAACACTTAGGGAGTTTAGAGAGAGATGAAGAAAGAAACCAAGCAACAAGAGCAACAATTGAAACACAAATCACCCTCTCTCGAGTCACTAAACACTTTGGATCACTTGACTTGATTTTGGCACTTGGAGAGGATTGAAGGCTTTGAATGTGTCTTTGAAGTGTATTCTTTGCTCTTGTATTGAATGTAGAGAGTGGGAAGCTTGGATGGCTTGAATGGTGGTGGTTGGGGGTATTTATAGCCCCAACCACTATTCTAGTCGTTGGCTGAGTTCTCTGTTGATGGGCACACAGGACAGTCCGGTGGTGCACCAGACACTCCACTGTTCACTGTCTGGCGAGTACCACGTCAACCAACCATTGGGGTTTGGAGCTGTTGACCATTGAAGTCGTCTATCTTTTTGGTGCACCGGACAGTCTGATGGCACACCGGACAGTTCGATGGCACACCGGATAGTCCGGTGCGGCCTGACACCGTAGACTGTCTCTGACCTTCTAACGCTTCATACTGCGGTGCACTTCACTGCAGTCGATCATTGCTCGTTGGTTCACTGGACAGTCCGATGGCACACCAGACAGTCTGGTGATTTTTAGCCAAGAAGCGCTGCAAATTCCCGAGAGCGGCCAGTTCACGAAGTGCTCCAGCCTGGGCACTGGACACTGTCCGGTGCACACCGGACAGTCTGATGCACCTCAGGCTGCAGCAAGTCAGTTTTGCTCCAAACTTATAGAATTGCCCCAAGGTCATTTTCCTAATCTATGAATGTGAACTTTATGCACCTGAGAAAAGATCAACTTGGCAAACTAGTTAGTCCATAAGGTTTGTGATGGTCGTCAAACACCAAAATTGATTATAGGAAATGGTTAAGGCCATTTCCCTTTCAATCTTCCCCTTTTTGGTGAGTGATGCCAACACAAACCAAAGCAAATACAAAGTGTAGAAATGTAGCTAGTTTGCATTTGACAGATGTGCATAAGTTACTTTGAAATGAAAGCAGTTCTAAGCAAATATGATTGTTTTGATATATTTAACATTTTGGACCACATTTGCACCACTTAGCTTGTTTTTGCAAATCTTTTGGAAAAGTCTTTTCAAAATCTTTTGCAATTAGCCAATGGTATAAGAATATGATTTCAAATGCATTTTCAAGTTTTGAAAGATTCTCCCCCTTTTTCAAATGCTTTTCCTTTGGCTAAATAATAGCCCCCCTAAAAAAGTTCTCCCCTTAGCTGTCAAGAGGGTTTTTACAAAAGCAATTTTTGTAAAAAGTTTTCAGAAAATAGGGTGGTGGTGTGGTGCTTTTGCTTTGGCCTATTAATTTCTCCCCCTTTGGCATTAAGCGCCAAAAACAGAGAAAACTAGAGGCCTTTTACAAGAAAGATAGGAATGTAAATACATGAGTAGGGCAAAGGATAGATGATACCGCTAGAGTCGTAGTGGAAGCCTTGCCTTTTCCTATTACTCTATTTCCCTTTCAATCTGAGACTAAGGATAGAAATACACTTGGAAGCACATTAGTCTTAGCCTTGGCACAAGAAGAATAAGAAATATACATTTGTACCAAATGAAAGCGACATGATCAAAGGTATATAAATGAGCAATGTGTGCAAGATTTCAATCAAAGTTCCAAGAATCTAAGATGTTTAGTTCATTCCTAAGCTTGCTAAAAGTCTTTTCATCTAGGGGCTTGGTGAAGATATCAGATAATTGGTTGTGGGTGGTAACATAAACAATTTTGATATCCCCCTTTTGTTGGTGACCTCTCAAAAAGTGATACCAGATGTCTATATGCTTAGTGTGGCTGTGTTCAATGGGATTATCCGCCATGCGGATTGCTCAATTTGTAGCCATCTGGATTTTGTTTCTTTGAAGCCCAAGACACCAGGGATCTCCCCAGAAACTGATAAGTCCCTGATGTGCTCTTCCTATCAATTTTACATCCGGCATAATCAGCATTAGAATACCCGACTAGATCAAAGGTAGATCCCTTGGGGGTACCATAGCCTAAGCTTAGGAGTGTAAACTAAATATCTCATGATTCTTTTCACAGCCCTAAGGTGGATTTCCTTAGGATTGGCCTGGAACCTTGCACACATGCATACTGAAAGCATAATATCCAGTTGTGAAGCACATAAATAGAGTAAAGAACCTATCATCGACCGGTATACCTTTTGATCTACAGATTTACCTCCTGTGTCGAGGTCGAGATATCCATTTGTCCCCATGGGAGTCTTGATGGGTTTGACATTCTTCATTCCTGTTGGGGACTTGTTCTCAAATGCTATGAATTAAGAACAAGGCAACACAAAATGTTATATGTTAATGCCCTTCGTCCTACGAAGCATTGTTTCCCTTAGGATATAATGATCTTCGGATGAAGGTCATGAAGGACATACCTTCATCATTGCAGTATACATTAAATCAAAGAAGAAGCATATGAAAACTTAAAAAACAACATGAACAATTATGTATCATTATTAGTTCACTTTCTATCATATTATCATGAGTGAATGAAAACAATATAAAATTACAAATTGTACCTTCGGCTCAACAGAAAGCGAAAGCACAAGAGTGACATGAGTACAAGTCAACGTGAACAGTACGGGGGTACTGTTCATCTATTTATAGACACAGGACGCAGCCTGTGAGAAATTACATTCATGCCCTTTACATTTACTATTGACTTTAAGACAATTCATTGAGGTCCATATTGCCTTTTCCCCTTTAAGCCGGTTCCTTTTCCTGCTGCTATGCCAAAGCTCTCATGCACGTGGCTTTGGGACCGCATCACCCTTCGTATCGTTCATGCTTCTCACATTGTATATGGTCTAGATCCGAGTCTGAAGGTACCTGTTCATACACCACACTTGGAAAATATTGTCAAATTATATTTTTGAGGACCTTCGGAAGACGAAGTCCCCCATCAGTAGCCCCTCACAGTATTAATTTGTTTAAGATAACGAATTCAGACTGTGACATGGACAAAGGCCTTAAGCTGAAGGTCCAAAAAAACACCTTCCCTTTGCTAGAATAGCAACAGTCAATGACGGATGGGACCCCCCAATTTGGGGCGTGCTGAGCGTATAAATAAGAACTCGCACCAGCCACATTTGATACGCTGCCTGCGCCATTTGCTTTGTTTTCTCAATTTCATAGCTCTTGCTCACTTTCACTTGCTAGTTTTCCAAGTTTTCTGAGCTTCGGTTAAAAAGACGCATTTTGGTCATTTCTAAAGGAGAAATGTCTGAAGACAAAAAGATTGTTGTTGAGACAAAGGTGACTGAAGATACAAAGCTATTTGAAGAGAAGAAGAATATGGATCCTTATATTGCTGGTTTTATCGAATCGATGGCAAAGACAAACACAGAGAAGATTGTTAAAGAGATGCTTGAAGGTTTGTCTGAAGATACTGGTCACAGTGATAGTTATGATGCGGAAAGCGGGGGCGAAGATTCTGAGGATTGGCCCTAGAGGCCAAGTCATACAATCTTTGGGAAATCAACGATTAAGCAGAGCCATCTTGATAATATGAGAGGAAGGTATTTTCGGGATATGTCTATTGTAAGGGCTGGCGGAGACAACAAGGTCCCTGCTCCTGAAGAAAACGAAGTTGTGATTTACCGAAGCTTCTTCAAAGCCGGGCTTCGGTTCCCTCTAAGCAGGTTTGTAGTTGAAGTGCTGAAGACCTACCAAATCTTCATTCATCAGTTGACCCCCGAAGCCATATTGAGGATGGGAATCTTCGTCTGGGCAGTAAGAAGCCAAGGGATAGAGCCAAGCGTGAAGTGCTTCTGCAGCATGCACGAACTTCTATATGCGACAAAGGCCATGGGTAAAGAACAGTACCACAACAACTTTGGTTGTTATGGATTTGTCGCCTGCGCCAATGCCAGCCATCCAGTGCCAACATTTCGAAAGAGATGGCCCGGAACTTGGATGGAAGAATGGTTTTATGTGAAGAACGACTTGACGGTGAGGGAGGACATCAAAGAGGTTATCATGTGCCCCATATGGTCTCGCTTCGGTCTCCGAAAACCGAAGGTTGAAATTGATGATGCTACGGAAGCGTGCCAGAAGGCCTTCGGCACTGTTTGCTTTTTCATTGGTACAAGAGATTTAATTCAAGAGCATATAGCATTTAGAGTGTGGCCGCTTGCGGATGGCTGGGAAATGCCGAAGGAAATCATCAATGATCCCAGCGAAGGTGATTTGGTCCGGCTGAAATACACCTTTAGGTTTGGAGATAAGTTTGATGAACCAAACAATGATTGGCTAAAGTGTATTGAAGTTACAAGTGATGAACTGCTTGGATCATATACCAAGGCAGAAGATAATGCATTATCCGCAGCCTTCGGAAGTCGGGGAAAAAAGAGATTGAATAGAGTTTTTGATGCTATTGGCTTCGTCTACCCCGACTACCGCTACCCGCTGCGGGTACAGGGGAAGAAGAGAAAAGTTGATGCAACGGCTGCCCTAGCCAAGCCTGTTCCGGAGGCTGTAAGCAAAAAGTTGAAGGTGCTTACCCACCGATCGCGTTACATTGAACCGGCCGTGGTTCCTGAGTTTGGCGCAGGGACATCTTCTGCTGCCAAAGCAAAGCACGCTGCCCCGACTGTGTAGAGTACTGAAGACGAAGGCCCCCAACAATTCCAAACTTCTTGAGAATATCTTGAATGTACTTTGTTTGGCAAATGAAGGTGCCCTCTTGGAGTTGCTTGATTTGGAATCTAAGAAAATACTTCAACTCCCCCATCATAGACATCTCAAATTTCTGTATCACAATTCTACTAAACTCTTCACAAGATGACTTGTTAATAGACCCAAATATAATATCATCAACATAAATTTGGCATATAAACAAGTCTTTGTCAATTGTTTTAGTAAAGAGAGTAGGGTCAGCTTTTCCGACTTTAAAACCATTAGTGAGAAGAAAGTCTCTTAGGTATTCATACCATGCGCTTGGGGCTTGTTTAAGCCCATAAAGCACCTTTGAGAGCTTATAAACATGTGAAGGATACTCACTATCTTCAAAGCTAGGAGGTTGCTCAACATACACCACTTCCTATATAGGGCCGTTGAGGAAAGCACTCTTCATGTCCATTTGATACAACTTAAAGCCATGGTAAGTAGCATAGGCAAGTAATATTCGAATTGACTCAAGCCTAGCTATGGGTGCATAGGTTTCATCAAAATCCAAACCTTTGACTTGTGAATATCCCTTTACAACAAGTCGGGCTTTGTTCCTAGTCGCCACACCATGCTCATCTTGTTTGTTGCGGAATACCCATTTGGTATCTACAACATTTTGGTTAGGACGTGGAACTAAATGCCATACCTCATTCCTCGTGAAGTTGTTGGGCTCCTCTTGCATTACCACCACCTAGTCCGGATCTCTAAGTGCACCATCTATCCTATATGGCTCAATAGAAGACACAAAAGAGTAATGTTCACAAAAATGAGTAACTCGAGATCGAGTGGTTACCCCCTTGTGAATGTCACTAAGTATGGAGTTGACGGGGTTATCTCTTTGAATTGCTTGATGGACTCTTGGGTGCAGTGGTCTTTGATCCTAAATCTCTTGTTCATCCTCCTTTTCTTGATCAACTTCATCTCCCCCTTGATCAATATCTTCTTCTTGAGGTGGCTCATTTTCTTGATCTTGATCCTCTTCTTCTTGAGCCAGTTCCTCATCTTGAGTTGGTGGAGATGCTTGTATAGAAGATGATGGTTGATCTTGTGCTCGTGAAGGCTCTTCAGATTCTTTTGGACACAAATCCCCAATGGACAAGTTCCTTAGCGTGACGCACGAAGCCTCTTCATCATCTAATTCATCAAGATCAACTTGATCTACTTGAGAGCCATTAGTCTCATCAAACACAATGTCACAAGAAACTTCAACTAATCCAGTGGATTTATTGAAGACTCTATATGCTCTTGTGTTTGAGTCATAACCAAGTAAAAAGCCTTCTACTTCTTTAGGAGCAAATTTTGAATTTCTACCTTGTCGGTGTTTAGAGTCCGACCGCACACCCAAGGTTACCCTTGCGGTGCTTTTGGGTAGGACGATGTTGTTGACTGTAACTCAATGGTTCGTGCTGGAGGCGCGAGAGAGGGGCAGGCGATTTTCTGCAGGTTTGGGTCGCTTGGAGAGGCGTAATACCCTACTTCCTAGGGTGGATCTATACATGATGGGTTAGAAACGATGTCTCCTGAATGGGGAAAAGCTAATGAGATTGGTCGATGGTCGATTAAAATGATGGGGTACCCCCCGGGCCTTATATACACGACCGTGGGGCACTCCATACGCACATGAGGATCACATGTCTCCTATTAGTGAACCGACTGAACTAATCTTCCGAAAATCTCACCGACTCATCCCTAATCCGCCCTGTCATTTGAAGGCGCCGTGCGCGGGAAAGTCAGGTGGTTTCTTTGGATGGCGCACAATTCAACAGATTGCTTGGGCTTGAATCCGTTGCCTCCTCAAGTTGGCCCATCCCGCCGATATCTATAGCCCGGCCCATGAAGGGATGGCCTTGCAGGGTAACTGGTCCTTGGCCCCACACGAGGCCTTCTCGCCTGCTAGTGGATCCGAGGGATATCTGTCCCCCACATACCTCTTTTAATAAGAATAAAGCACTTGCTCCCAAAAACTCTAAAATAAGAAACAATGGGCTTTTTACCGATGAGGAATTCATATGATGTTTTTTTGAGGATTTGGTGAAGGTAGAGTCGGTTGATGGAGTAGCAAGCGGTGTTAATCGCCTCTGCCCAAAACCGATCTGATGTCTTGTATTCATCAAGCATGGTCCTTGCCATATCCAAAAGAGTTCTATTCTTTCTCTCCATAACACCGTTTTGTTGCGGTGTGTAGGAAGAAGATAACTCATGCTTGATGCCCTCTTCCTCAAGAAATCCTTCAATTTGAGAGTTCTTGAACTCCCTTCCATTATCGCTTCTAATCTTCTTGATTCTCAATCTGACCTCGTTTTGAGCCCGTCTCATAAGGTCTCTTGGGTTTGAGATTTTTCCTGCAAAAAGAACACCCAAGTGAAGCGAGAATAATCATCCACATTTACAAGACAGTACTTACTCCCGCCGATGCTTATGTAAGCAATCGGGCCGAATAGATCCATGTGGAGTAGCTCAAGCGGCCTCGGTCGTCATGATGTTTTTGTGTGGATGATGGACTCAAACCTACTTCCCTTCTTGACATGCACTACAAATCCTATCTTTCTCAAAATGAACATTGGTTAGTCCTAAAATGTGCTCCCCCTTTAGAAGCCTGTTAAGATTCTTCATCCCAACATGAGCAAGTCGGCGATGTCATAGCCAGCCTATATTTGGCTTAGCTATTAAGCAAGTGTCTAGTTCAGCATTGTTATCATTGAAATCAACTAAATATAGCTGACCATCTAACACTCCCTTAAAATCTATTGAATCATCACTTCTTATAAAGACGATAACACAAACATCAGTAAATAGACAGTTGTAGCCCATTTTACATAATTGAGAAACATAAAGTAAGTTCTAATCTAAAGAATCTATAAGAAAAACATTAGAAATGGAATGGTCAGGAGATATAACAATTTTACCCAATCATTTGATCAAACCTTGATTTCCATCCCTGAATGTGATTGCTCTTTGGGAATCATCATTTTTCTCATATGAGGAGAATATCCTTTTCTCCCCTGTCATATGGTTTGTGCACCTGCTGTCAATTATCCAACTTATTCCGGCGAATGCATAAACTTACAACATAGGTTTAGGCCTTGTTCTTAGGTACCCAAACGGTCTTGGGTTCTTTTACATTAGAAACAAGCACCTTGGGTACCCAAACACAAGTCTTTGGACTCTTATGTTTGCCCCCAACATATTTGGCAACTACCTTGCCTGATTTGTTAGTAAGCACAAAGGATGCATCAAAAGTTTTAAATGAAATGCTATGCTCATTGGATGCATCAACAATCTTTTTCTTAGCATTTTGATATGAGTTGTATGCCTAGAACTAGAAGCCTCATTTATGTAAATATAAGCATGATGAGAAACATAATGAGATTTCTTAGCATGAATTCTTCTAATTTTGTGCTCAGGATAGTTTTCAGGATATAAAATGCAACCTTCCCTATCCTGAACCATGGGAGCCTTGCCCTTGACAAAGTTAGAAAGCTTGTTTCTAGGGGCATTAAGTTTGATGTTTCTTTGGCTACCATGTTGGAAACCAATGTCATCCTTAATGCCAGTGTGTCTCCCATTATAAAGCATACTATGAGCAAATTTAAAATTTCCATTCTCAAGTTCATGCTCGGTGATTTTAGCATTTAATTTAGCTATGTGATCATTTTGCTCTTTAATCATAGCAAGGTGATCATTCATAGCATCAACATTAATATCTCTACATCTAATGCAAATAGTAACATGCTCAATGATAGATGTAAAAGCTTTACAAACATTCAATTCTTCAATCTTAGCAATTAAACTAGCATTTTTAGTTCTAAGACAAGAAATTGAATCATTGCATGTATCTAGCTCTTTAGTCAAGTTTTGGCATTTTTCTACTTCAAGAGCATAAGCATCTTTTAGCTTAACAAATTTTTTATTTTGCTTAACGAGCAAGTCCTCTTGGCATTCCAAGATATCATCCTTCTCGTTAATGGATTCTATCAATTCATTAATTTTTTTTTGCTCTTTGGTAAGGTTTGCAAAAAGAGAAGTCAAATCATCATCATTTTCACTAGAGCTACCCTCATCATCGGAAGTAGTGTATTTTGGGGTATCTCTAGAATGTACCTTCTTCTTTTTGCTATCCTTGGCCATGAGGCATTTGTGGCCGACGTTGGGGAAGAGAAGGCCTTTGTTGATGGCGATGTTGGCGGTGTCCTCGTCGGAGGAGGAGTCGGTGGAGCTCTCGTTGGAGTCCCATTCTCGTCCCATGTGCGTCTCACCACCCTTCTTCTTGTTGTAGTATCTCTTCTTCTCTATTTTCTTCTTCCCTTTCTTGTCGTCGTCCCTGTCACTATCACTTGTATATGGACATTTAGCAATAAAATGACCAGACTTACCACACTTGTAGCAAACCTTCTTGGATCTTGGTTTTTAGTCCTTCCCCTTTTTGCTTAAGGATTTGTCGGAAGCTCTTGATGATAAGAGCAATCTCCTCATTGTCAAGCTTGGAGGTGTCGATTGGGAGCCTATTTGGTGTAGGCTCTTTCTTCTTTTCTTCTGTTGCCTTGAATGCAACGGGTTGCACCTCGGGTGTGGAGGTAGCGCCTTGCTCCAAGTTGAAAATATGTTTGAAGTCTTTGATTATAAGTTCAAAGTTCACAAACTTGCAAATCACCTCCTCGGGAGACATCTATTTATATCTAGGATCTCCATGAATTAATTGCACTTGAGTGGGGTTACGAAAGACAAGAGATCTTAGAATAACCTTGACCATTTCATGGTCATCCCACTTGGTGCTCCCAAAGTTGCGGACTTGGTTGACCATCGTCTTGATCCGGTTGTACATTGCTTGTGGCTCTTCTCCTTTGTTGAGGACGAATCGACCAAGTTCTCCCTCGATCGTTTCGTGCTTGGTGATTTTGGTCACTTCGTCCCCTTCATGCACCGTCTTGAGGACGTCCTAAATTTCTTTGGCACTCTTCAACCCTTACACATTGTTGTACTCCTCTCTACACAAGGAAGCATAGAGTATGGAGGTGGTTTGGGAGTTGAAGTGCCTTATTTGGACGACCTCATCGGAGTCGTAGTCCTCGTCGCCCACCTGTGGTGCGTGCATTCCAAACTCAACAATATCCCAAATACTTTCGTGGAGTGAGGTTAGATGCTGTCTCATTTTATCACTCCACATACAATAATCTTCACCATCAAAATATGGCGGTTTGCCTAGGGCAACAGAAAGTAAAGGAGCACGTTTAGAAATGTGAGGATAGTGAAGAGGCATCTTACTATACTTCTTATGCTCTTGGCGTTTTGAAGATGTGGACTCGGCGCTGGAGGTTGAAGGCGAGGAAGAATCAGTCTCGTAGTAGACCACCTTCTTCATCTTCTTTTTCTTCTTGCCACCCTTCCTATGTGACTTGATGGAGCTGGCGAATTCTTCCTTATGCTCCTTGTGCTTGTCACCGGCCTCCTTCAACGGAGTCCTTTCTTCATTCTTCTTTCCCGAAGATCCGGGCTTTTCCTCGGTGACCATCTCCCTTTTGGCGTGGTCTCCCGACATCACTTCGAGTTATTAGACTCTAATGAAATACCAGGCTCTGATACCAATTGAAAGTCGCCTAGAGGGGGAGGGGTGAATAGGCAAAACCTAAAAATTATAAACTTTGAACACGCACTTCACTCGGGGTTAGGGTTAGAAATAAATAATAGTGAATTCGGAGTGTAGAAGATAGTTCTTCTTGCTATGAGTTGCTCAATCAATACAGATAACTTTGGGAGCTAACTCAAAATAATGTGAGCAAGAGAACTTTTAGTGAGAGGGGAGAGGGAAGAAACAAATCGAATAATGAAGATCAAGACAAATGGACACGACGATTTGTTTCCCGAGGTTCGGTTCCAAAGAACCTACGCCCCGTTGTGGAGGCCACAAAGACCTGGTCTATTTCAACCCTTTCCCTCTCTCAATCGGTCACTCAGACCGGTTGAGTGCTTCTTCTTAATTTCACAGGTCACTAAGACCCCACAAGGATCACCACACAATTAGGTGTCTCCTGCAAACTTTACGAAACACTTAGAGAGTTTAGAGAGAGATGAAGAAAGAAACCAAGTAACAAGAGCAACAATTAAAACACAAATCACCCTCTCTCAAGTCACTAAACACTTTGGATCACTTGACTTGATTTTGGCACTTGGAGAGGATTGAAGGCTATGAATTTGTCTTTGAAGAGCAACAATTGAAACACAAATCATCCTCTCTCAAGTCACTAAACACTTTGGATCACTTAACTTGATTTTGGCACTTGGAGAGGATTGAAGGCGTTGAATGTGTCTTTGAAGTGTATTCTTTGCTCTTGTATTGAATGTAGACAGTGGGAAGCTTGGATGGCTTGAATGGTGGTGGTTGGGGGGTATTTATAGCCCTAACCACTATTCTAGTCATTGGCTGAGTTCTCTGTCGATGGGCACACCGGACAGTCCGGTGGTGCACCAGACACTCCACTGTTCACTCTCCTGTGAGTGCCATGTCAGCCAATCATTGGGGTTTGGAGCTGTTGACCGTTGAAGTCGTCTGTCTTTTTGGTGCACCGGACAGTCTGGTGGCACACCAGACAGTCCGGTGCGACCTGACATCGCAGACTATCTATGACCTTCTGACGCTTCATACTGCATTGCAGTTCACCGCAGTCGACTGTTGGCGAAGTCGACCGTTGCGTGTTGGTTCACCAGATAGTCCGGTGGCACACGGACAGTCCGGTGGCACGTGGATAGTCCGGTGATTTTTAGCCGAGAAGCGCTACAAATTCCCGAGAGCGGCTAGTTCACGAAGTGCTCCAGCCTGTGCACACTGGATAGTCCGGTGCACCTCAGTCTGCAGCAAGTCTGTTTTGCTCCAAACTTATAGAATTACCCCAAGGTCATTTTCCTTATGTGTGAATGTGAACTTTATGCACCTAAGAAAAGATTAACTTGGCAAACTAGTTAGTCCATAAGATTTGTGATGGTCGTCAAACACCAAAATCGATTATAGGAAATAGTTAAGGTCATTTCCCATTCATATAGAGAGAGGGGTATGTATAGGTCAAGTTATGAATCTTAATATTACTTTCATAAATCTAGTTAAAATTAAATAGGATCGAGCTTGTTTTTATAAATTAGTTTAAAATTTTATTTGGATGCACTCTGTCGGTACCCTAAATATGTGGTACCCACTCCTGCTAGGTCAAGGCAGGTCCACTGTGGCTGCCCATGGCCACGAGACTACTGGGTGGCTAGCCCAACTCAGGGCTGAGGCCCACCGTATGTGGCCGCGGGCCAGATGGGCTCATCTCGTAGGCTAGCTACGGTCGCTGCAAGCCTAGAGTAATCAACAACCTCGACTATTGATCCGAGCCCCCATGGGTAGGACCCGGAGCTTCGCATGGGCCCATCAGGTCCCAAGGGAGGGGGTCCGAAAGGGCTCCATGACCCAAGTATAAAGGTACTCTTCGACTACAAGATCTGCTCTGGACCCACGTATGCCACGCGGACCCTCAAGCCAAGTGAGGTCCAGAGCCGTCGCGTGCCGGGACCACCATGGCTAGGGCCCACCCCCCTGAAGCATGTTCTAGATACCGAGTAAGATATGGTCCGAGGGTGCCACATCACCATATGTTCTCAAGCTTGCCCCCTGCCCAGGCAGAGGTCCAGTACCGACACGTGGCCGGATACGCCTGGGCAGTGCCTGACGTCTGACGTCTGACATGGGGGTCGTTAGCACTAACTGCTGGAGGGATGCACACCGACCCATGCCAGGGGTAGGTGGCGTATCCTTTAGATTAAATGCGTGCATCGTGCCTAGTCTGCAATGTGTAGGTGAAAGTCGCCTAGAGGAGGGTGAATAGGCGGAATCTGAAAATTATAAACTTAAAGCACAACTACAAGCCGGGGTTAGCATTAGAATTAAATCCGAGTCTGAAAGAGAGGGTGAAAACAAATCAACCAAGAAATAGAGCGGATGACATGGTGATTTGTTTTACCGAGGTTCGGTTCTTGAGAACCTAGTCCCCGTTGAGGTGGTCACAAAGACCGGATCTCTTTCAACCCTTTCCCTCTCTCAAACAGTCACTTAGACCGAGTGAACTTTCTCCTTAATCAAATGGGTCACTTAGACCCCTACAAGGACCACCACAACTTGGTGTCTCTTGCTTTGATTACAAATGTCTTGAGAACGAGAATGGGGAAGAAGAAAGCCAAGCCAAGCAAACAAGAGCACAAGAAAACACAAATGATCCTCTCACAAGTATAAATGCGCTAGAGTGGATTTTGAGACTTTGAGCGAATCGATCTCTTGAATTGTGTCTTTGGAGTGGTGTCTATTGCTTTTGTATTGAATGTGAAGGAGTGAATGCTTGGATGGTTGGAGTGGAGGTGGTTGGGGGTATTTATAGCCCCAACCACCAATTCAACCATTGGGGAGGCTATCTGTCAATGGGCGCACCAGACAGTCCGGTGCGCCACCAGATACTATCCGGTGCGCCAGCCACGTCACCCAACCGTTAGGGTTCTAACGGTTTCGACCGTTGGATCTCTATCTTCATGGGGCACCGGACAGTCCGGTGACGCACCGGACAGCCACTATTCACTGTTCGGTGCGCCCTCTGGCGCCTGCTCTGACTCTGCACGAACTGTCCGCGCACTGTTCACGTTGTCAGCCGACCGTTGGAGTCGACCATTGCGCTGGCAGCCGTTGCTCCGCTGGTGCACCGGACAGTCCGGTGAATTATAGCGGAGCGCGGTCCCAAAAACCTGAAGGTGAAGAGTTTGAAGTCGATCTCCCCTGGTGTACCGGACACTGTCCGGTGGCACACCGGACAGTCTGGTGCACCAGACCAGGGAGCTCTTCAGTTTCTTTTTGCTCCTTTCTTTTAAACCCTAACTTGTTCTTTTTATTGGTTTGTGTTGAACCTTTGGCACCTGTAGAACATATAATCTAGAGCAAACTAGTTAGTCCAAATATTTGTGTTGGGCATTCAACCACCAAAATTATATTTAGGAAAAGGTTAAACTGACATTGTTACCTGTGCGTTACCGAGGCAAGACCATTGACTCAATGTGTCGCTTGGGCACCCTTCATTATGACCTTTACCGTTCCTCATGTGTTACTGAGGCATGAAGGGACATGCAGAAGAGACAAGATGACACCGTCCATACACCCTTACACACGATAGCGTATCAGTCTACACCGCAACCTACACCAAGGACTACACATACGTTCCAATTAGACAGTGCAGGAGGATAGGATGACATGAGCCAACACGACGACCAGGGGAAATACGCGCCTAGAAGATATAGTGCTTCCAGCTCTTACCTGACGCCTCACGCTTAATGTAAAAATAACTCCTTGGCCCATCTGTTGGGGCCCAGCTCCCTTATAACGTGCCCCTTGGACTATTGAAGGGAGGGCACTAGCGATGCAGAGGGAGAGGTCGACTCACGTCTAGACTCACGATACTCAGTCTCTCAAGCAATACAACTCATAGTGGATGTAGAGTATTATGCTCCAACAGCCTAAACCACTCTAAACTCTTGTGTCCTTCAGTTCATCTACTTAGTCACGCAAAATTCTAGGCCCCTCATCATAGGACAAGGGCAGGTGCATTTCGCCACCTGGCCGAAGGATTTCCCCTTCAACATTTGGCACGCCGAGTAGGGGGTCAGGGTTCCAAGCTTGGTCCCATGATTGGTATAACATCCCACTCATCCACTGACGACTTGGACTATGGCAAATTCGCTGACATTTGGCACACAACGGAGAAGCAACGTCTCAAGAGGTTCACCATCAACCTTAGACGGTGTCTCAATCGGCGCGCAACCACCATCAAGCGGAAGGCGGTGGGAGACTCACCCACGACAGAGCAGGCTATCGCTGCCACCTTCCCGCTAATCTCCACCATACCTGAGGTCGCCTCTGTCGACCCCTAACTTGAGATAACGGGGCTCGAGGCTCACACTTTCTGCCAACAGCCAAGCAAACATGTGAATGGCTCCATCAGTTAGCCACTGTGTTCCATGCTATGTGGAGTTATCTCCCCCGACCTTGGGGGATGGCTTCTTCTACCTACCAATGGGTTCTAGGAAGCCATGACAACAAGGGCTATGCCTTTGTTAACATGGCCTCCTTCTGGAAATCCATTGGTAGGGTCCCATGGGCCGCACCAGGGCCCACATGGTATGCTACGCTGGCCTACACCCTAGATCGTTGGTGCACGAAGAGGCTCTCACCAGTCATCGGTCGAGCCCTGTGGCATGCTCAGTCCCAACCATATAGGTGGAGCTCAGCAAACAAGCTAGTATAGGCTATGCCTTCGTCAACCACATCATGAAGAGCTGGTCCACCAGCTGCGGTGAGCAGTCCCACTCGCCTGGGGGCCTTACAAAAGCGAGGCCAAGCTCTGCATTGGCCCATGGTGACCGCTTCCTTCAACCATGCTCTATCCATGACCTCGCCAGTGGCAGCCGCTGGTTGTGATGGTCCCCCTTGGGGGCCCACCACATGCATCAGTGGTGTTTCGAGGGCAAAGTGGTGTTTCGAGGGCAAGGCAACACCAAGATCAGCACGATCCACTATGTTGGCCTACTGCTAGGCTCTACATCGCCAAGGCTTAGCTCGTTGACCATGACACAAGCCCACGGCATTAGGGGTACCCTATGTCGTCCAATAGCTCAGAACTCATGGCGTTCGGGGTAGCCACCGTCGGCTTCCAACATGCTCCGCCTCTGACTATCACCAAGCCGGCATAGGTTGCTACTTACCCTTCGAGTCTGAAGGGTAGCAACACACCATCAAAGCAAAAAACAAGACAGGGGCCATTAGTGGCTACGCCTACATCAACGTCGCCACGATAAAGGCATATCGTCGTTCGTGGGAGACCCTCAAGGGGACATTCCACGCGCTCCAAGACTCGACTCATCGGCCACAAGCTACATGGTGTTCGGGGTAGCAGCCAACAACCTCTGTTAAGCTCTGTCTTCGGCTATCGCTAAGGCAGAACGTGCCATTATTTACCCTTGGAACCCGACGCACAACAGAACCCAGGCTATTTAGGTCAGCCCTGTATCTCCTACTTACAAAGTAGCATAAGAATGAACTCTTCCTTTGTGTTAGGATATGCATTTATCTGTGGTCCGGTTGAGAGCACTTAGAGGGGGGTGAATAGGTGATCCTGTAAAAATAGCTCAACAAAACAAACTTAGACTAATATTGGATTAGTGAAAGCAAGATCCAAGTCCGAATGAAGAGGATGATAGGAGTGAACTTCTTCACTTGATTGCTCTTCACTAAGTGAGTTTTAAACTTAGAGCAATTACGTAAGTGAAGTGAATAGAGAAAAAATCGCAATAAGATGAAGACAAGTGACACAACGATTTTTATCCTGTGGTTCGGTCAAGTATAGAATACTTGCCTACTCCATGTTGTAGCATCCTAATGGACGAGGGTTGCACTCAACTCTTTTCAAGTGGTCCAAAGATCAAATTGAATACCACGATTCTCTCTTTATCTCAATAATAGCCCGTTGTGAGGAATCTCCACAATTTGGAGTCTCTCACGCCTTACACAAATGATCTCAAATGAACACAAGAGTAAGCGGGAGTAGAAACACATGCAAGAACTTAAGTTTCAGCAACAACACACACAAGTCAAGAGAAGAGCACATGAAAACAACACAACAGAGTCACAACTCAAAGAAACGCTCAAATCTCTATCTCAATGAAACAATTGTGTGCTTGCGAAGTATCGGCGTTGTAGAATGTTCAATGGGTGTTTGGTTTTTTGCTCCATGCACCTAGGGGTCCCTTTTATAGCCCCAAGGGACCTAGGAATCATTAGAGCTCTATTTGGTAGGCTCTGTTTGCCTTCTGTCCGCGGGTGCATTGGACTGTCCGGTGCACACCGGACTGTGAACAGTGCACGGGTAGAGAATCGTGTGATTGGCTGGTTTCCTGTTCTGGAGGCACTGGACCGTTCGGTGGGGGGCACCGGACTGTTCGGTGCACCACTTGACCGTTGGCCCTCGGCTTATGTTGCAGCTAGCCGTTAGCAGCTGGCACACCGGATTGTCTAACGCTTCGTGCGAGCGGTCCGGTGAATTATAGCCAACACAGACTAGAATTCCTGAGAGTAGGCAGATGGCCAGACCATTCACTGGACTGTCCGGTGCGCACCGGACTGTCCAGCGGTTGGTACTGAACCGTCCGGTGCTCTTCAATTCAGCACACCTTTTCCTTTTCCTTTCTTGTTCTCTTTTGCTCCTTTTGACTTGACTTCATAAAGTCCCTGACACTTAGACAAATATGATAAGCACATAAAACAATTGACTAAGTGTGCAGAGCTTACCTTTTTTACTTGGTCCATATAGATTTGCACTATGTCCTGTTCTGAGCTCACTTTGCTTAATGTACCTAGGCTCATTTATTATGTTAATCTAAACAATATGTGTTTAGCATCTAATCAACAAAACAATATAGAAATGGCCCAAAGGCACATTTCCCTTTCACCGGTCCGGTAAGGCCCACCAATGTAAATCCGGACTCTAGCACCATATGTGGTCCAGCCCGGTAGGGGCTGCCTTTGTAAACCCGACCTATAGTGTTCATCACGCAAATCCCATGTATCTAGTAATAAACAAAAGATTAACTCTCGTCCATTGATTTCTGTTCCTATTTGGGCATAATGTTTTTCCTTTGCCCCTTTCACGGATCTAAACTTCTAGTGTGATCATGAAAACCGGGTTATGTACCCAATCTTGCACATGTTTTGTGGCCCCCACTTGATGACAGAAAAGGAACATATCGCTAGGAACTTGGCCTAAGGGAAACAATCCACGTTCTCAAGGTTGGTCCGAAGCTAGTTAGCCACTTAGCTTGGTTCCATACCATAAGCCTACACCTTCCACTGCCCTAGAACAGCTATCCAAGTACCGTCAGCTAGGTAACTTGGGTTCTAGACCTAGTCCAGATTTAAGGGCAGACCCAGAAAATAGGCTTATCAAGGTTCGGATATATGATTCGAAGGATTGAGCACAACAAAATAGGGATCACGTGAGTACACCGCTAAGCTTTAGCCCCAAGTCGTGTCTAGGACTGACTCTCGTCTTGCCTTTCCCTCAAACAATTGAAACTACCTTATGGGAAACCAAAGTACCTAGGGGACAATGGAGGAAAAGTCTTGCCCTTAATCTAAGCTGCTCAGACCGCCTGTGTAAACTCGGTCTCTGGCACCATCTATGGTCTAGCCTAGTAGGGGTCGTCCTTGTTGAAAGCATCTAGGCCCTTGGATGGTTTTAGTGATTAATGACAACATAAGATTACATGTGACTAACGTGTGTTTTGCAGAGTGAAAGGGAATTAGGCTTATACCTAGTTCCTAGATAATTTTGGTGGTTGAATTGCCCAACACAAATAATTGGACTAACTAGTTTGCTCTAGTGTATAAGTTATACAGGTGCAAAAGGTTCACACTTAGCCAATAAAATGACCAAGTGTTGAGTTCAACAAAAGGGCAAAGGAGCAACCAAAGGCCCCTCTGGTCTGGCACACCGGACTGTCCGGTGTACACCGGACAGTGTCCGGTGCACCAGAGGACTTCAGCTCAAACTCGTCGCCCTCGGGAATTTTCCAGAGCTCGCGCGCTAAAATTCACCGGACTGTCCGGTGTACACCGGACAGTGTCCGGTGCTCATTTGAGACGCGGCTCCGGAACTCGCCAGTCTCGGGATTTCGCGAAGACTGCTCCGCTATAATTCACCGGACATGTCCGGTGTACACCGGACTGTCCGGTGCAACCTCGGGGCAACGGCTACTTCGCGCCAACGGTCACCTGCAGGCGCATTTAATGCGCGCCAGAACCGCGCAGTTGTCAGGCACGCGGGAGCAGGCACACCGGACATCAAACAGTACATGTCCGGTGTGCACCGGACATCCAGGCGGGCCCAGAAGTCAGAACTCCAACGGTCATATTGCAACGGCTTTGGTGACGTGGCTGTCGCACCGGACATGTCCGGTGTGCACCGGACTGTCCGGTGCGCCATCGAGCAGACGCCTCCACCAACGGTCATGTTTGGTGGTTGGGGCTATAAATACCCCAACCACCCCACCATTCATGGTATCCAAGTTTTCCAACTTCCAACCACTTACAAGAGCTAGGCATTCAATTCTAGACACACCAAAGAGATCAAATCCTCTCCAATTCCACTCAAGCCTTTAGTGACTAGCGAGAGAGATTTGCCGTGTTCTTTTGAGCTCTTGCGCTTGGATCGCTTTCTTTCTTTCTCACTTGTTCTTGTGATCAAAACTCAATTGTAACCGAGGCAAGAGGCACCAATTGTGTGGTGGCCCTTGCGAGGAAGTTTTGTTCCCGTTTGATTGAGAAGAAGAAAAGCTCACTCGGTCCGAGGGACCGTTTGAGAGAGGGAAGGGTTGAAAGAGACCCGGCCTTTGTGGCCTCCTCAACGGGGAGTAGGTTTGAAAGAACCGAACCTCGGTAAAACAAATCCGCGTGTCTCACTTCGTTATTTGCTTGCGATTTGTTTTGCTCCCTCTCTCGTGGACTCAATTATATTTCTAACGCTAACCCGGCTTGTGGTTGTGATTATTTTTGAGATTTTCAGTTTCGCCCTATTCACCCCCCCCCCCTCTAGGCGACTTTCAATTGGTATCAGAGCCCGGTGCTTCATTAGAGCCTAACCGCTCGAAGTGATGTCGGGAGATCACACCACGAGGGAGATGGAGACCGGCGACAAGCCCACTACAAGCCAAGGGAGCACTTCATCGGAAGAGTCCCGCACCAAGAGAAGGGAGAAGAAGAAGAACTCCTCCAAGCGGAAGGAGAAAAGATCTTCCTCTTCTCACCACAAGGAGAAGAAGGAAAAATCTTCTTCTCACAAGCCGCATCGGAGTGGGGACAAGCACAAGAAGATGAGGAAGGTGGTCTACTACGAGACCGACACTTCATCAACATCCACCTCCGACTCCGATGCACCGTCCGTAACTTCTAAGCGCCAAGAGCGCAAGAAGTTTAGTAAGATCCCCTTAAACTATCCCCGTACATCTAGACATACTCCATTACTTTCCGTTCCATTAGGCAAACCGCCAACTTTTGACGGCGAAGATTATGCTAGGTGGAGTGATTTAATGAAATTTCATCTAACCTCACTCCACAAAAGAATATGGAATGTTGTTGAGTTTGGAGTACAGGTACCATCAATAGGGGATGAGGGTTATGACACGGACGAAGTGGCCCAAATCGAGCACTTCAACTCCCAAGCCGCAACCATTCTCCTTGCCTCTCTAAGCAAGGAGGAATACAACAAAGTGCAAGGGTTGAAGAACGCAAAGGAGATTTGGGACCTACTCAAGACGGCACACGAGGGTGATGAACTCACAAAGATCACCAAGCGGGAAACGATCGAGGGGGAGCTCGGTCGCTTTCGTCTTCGCCAAGGGGAGGAGCCACAAGACATGTACAATCGGCTCAAGACCTTGGTGAACCAAGTGCGCAATCTCGGGAGCAAAAAATGGGATGACCACGAGGTGGTTAAGGTTATTTTAAGAGCACTTATTTTTCTTAACCCCACTCAAGTTCAATTAATTCGTAGTAATCCTAGATATCCACTAATGACCCCCGAGGAAGTTATCGGGAATTTTGTGAGCTTTGAATGCATGATCAAAGGCTCAAAGAAGATCAACGAGCTTGACGAACCTTCCACATCCAAGGCGCAACCGGTGGCCTTCAAGGCAACGGAGGAGAAGAAGGAGGAGTCTACACCAAGTAGACAACCAATTGACGCCTCCAAGCTCGACAATGAGGAGATGGCTTCAATCATCAAAAGCTTTCGCCAAATCCTCAAGCAACGGAGGGGGAAGGACTACAAACCCCGCTCCAAGAAAGTGTGCTACAAATGTGGTAAGCCCGGTCATTTTATTGCAAAATGTCCTATGTCTAGTGACAGTGACAGGGGCGACGACAAGAAGGGAAAGAAGAGAGAAAAGAAGAAATACTACAAGAAGAAGGGCGGCGATGCCCATGTTTGCCGGGAGTGGAACTCCGACGAGAGCTCCACCGACTCCTCCGACGACGACGAGGACGCCGCCAACATCGCCGTCACCAAAGGCCTCCTCTTCCCCAACGTCGGCCACAAGTGTCTCATGGCCAAGGACGGCAAAAAGAAGGTAAAATCAAGGTCCTCCACTAAATATGAAACATCTAGTGATGAGGATAATGATAAAAATGAGGAGGATAACTTGCGCGTTCTTTTTGCTAACCTTAACATGGAACAAAAGGAAAAATTGAATGAGCTAATTAGTGCCATCCATGAAAAGGATGATCTCTTGGACTCCCAAGAGGACTTCCTAATCAAGGAAAATAAGAAACATGTTAAGGTTAAGAATGCTTATGCTCTAGAAATGGAAAAATGTGAAAAATTGTCTAGTGAGCTAAGTACTTGCCATGAGACTATAGACAACCTTAGAAATGAAAATGCTAATTTGTTAGCTAAGGTTGATTCTCATATTTGCAATGTTTCAATTCCAAATCCTAGAAATGATAGTGATGATTTGCTTGCTAGGATTGAAGAACTGAACATTTCTCTTGCTAGTCTTAGATTAGAAAATGAAAATTTGATTGCTAAGACTAAAGATTTTGATGTTTGCAATGCTACTATTTCTGACCTTAGAAGTAAGAATGAAATATTGCATGCTAAGGTTGTAGAATTAAAAACTTGCAAACCATCTACATCTACTGAGCATATTTCCATTTGTACTAGATGTAGAGATATTAATGTTGATGCTATTCATGATCACCTAGCCTTAATTAAAAAACAAAATGATCACATAGCACAACTTAATGCTAAGATTAGTGAGCATGACTTAGAAAATGAAAATTTTAAATTTGCTAGAAGCATGCTCTATAATGGGAGACGCCCTGGCATTAAGGACGGCATTGGATTCCAAAAGGGAGACAATGTCAAAATTAATGCCCCTCCAAAGAACTTATCTAACTTTGTTAAGGGCAAGGCTCCCATGCCTCAGGATAACGAGGGTTACATTTTGTACCCTGTCGGCTATCCTGAGAGCAAAATTAGGAGAACTCATTCTAGGAAGTCTCACTCTGGCCCTAACCATGCTTTTATGTATAAGGGTGAGACATCTAGTTCTAGGCAACCAACCCGTGCTAAGTTGCCTAGAAAGAAAATTCCTAATGCATCAAATGATAATGCTATTTCATTCAAAACTTTTGATGCATCATATGTTTTAACTAACAAATCCGGCAAGGTAGTTGCCAAGATTGTTGGGGGCAAACACAAGGGCTCCAAGACTTGTGTTTGGGTACCCAAAGTTCTTGTTTCTAATGCCAAAGGACCCAAAACCGTTTGGGTACCTAAAGTCAAGAACTAAAATTGTTTTGTAGGTTTATGCATCCGGGGGCTCAAGTTGGATACTCGACAGCGGGTGCACAAACCACATGATAGGGGAGAAAAAGATGTTCTCCTCATATGAGAAAAACCAAGATCCCCAACGAGCTATCACATTCGAGGATGGAAATCAAGGTTTGGTCAAAGGTTTGGGTAAAATTGCTATATCACCTGACCATACTATTTCCAATGTTTTTCTTGTAGATTCTTTAGATTACAATTTGCTTTCCGTATCCCAATTATGTCAAATGGGTTACAACTGTCTATTTACTGATGTAGGTGTTACTGTCTTTAGAAGAAGTGATGATTCAATAGCATTCAAGGGAGTGTTAGAGGGTCAGCTATACTTGGTAGATTTTGATAGAGCTGAACTCGACACTTGCTTGATTGCTAAGACTAACTTGGGTTGGCTCTGGCACCGCCGACTAGCCCATGTTGGAATGAAGAATCTTCATAAGCTTCTAAAGGGAGAACACATTTTGGGACTAACAAATGTTCATTTTGAGAAAGACAGGATTTGTAGCGCATGCCAAGCAGGGAAGCAAGTTGGCACTCATCATCCACACAAGAACATCATGACTAGTGACAGGCCACTGGAGCTCCTACACATGGACCTATTCGGCCCGATCGCTTACATAAGCATCGGCGGGAGTAAGTACTGTCTAGTTATTGTGGATGATTATTCTCGCTTCACTTGGGTGTTCTTTTTGCAGGACAAATCTCATACCCAAGAGACCCTAAAAGGATTCTTGAGACGGGCTCAAAATGAGTTCGGCTTAAGGATCAAGAAAATTAGAAGCGACAATGGGACGGAGTTCAAAAATTCACAAATAGAAGGCTTCCTTGAGGAGGAGGGCATCAAGCATGAGTTCTCTTCTCCCTACACTCCACAACAAAATGGTGTAGTGGAGAGGAAGAATCGAACTCTATTGGACATGGCAAGAACCATGCTGTAAGACCCAAAATTAGTAGAAAAAAAAATATAAACAAAATATCATAATGCTTTGGAAATTAGGAAAATAAGAAAAATGATGAGAAAAGGGATTTTTCTTTTAAAGGAAACCATTTATACATCCCATGAAATAGATAACAAGGAGAATAAAACTTAAATTAGCAATATTAAAATAATATGGTTTATATTCACCTTTGGGTTTCAATTGATACGTTTGAAAAATCTGAAAACTAAAATAGAAGTATAAGTTTGAATTTGGAATAGAAAATAGAAAATAAAAGAGAAGGGAGGAACTAAGAAAAATACTACATAAAATAAAATAAAAATCAGAATAAACATCCTTCACACTTATATTATTAAATTATACCATTCAAACTGAGGACAAGTTATTCACAAAGTTTAAATTTAAACTTGAACTCAAATTGGATTTGAAAATGGAGAAAAGAAAATAGAAAATAAAAAGAAAAAGAATAAAAACCTTCATGGGCCGGCCAGATCCATTTCGGCCCACCTAAGGATCCTTTACCCGCGCGCAGCCCACTCCGCTCACGCGCCGACACGCGGGTCCCACCTGTCATCCTCTCGCGCTCGCGCCATCCTTTACTCTATCGCTGACCGGGTGGGCCATTTCGTCAGGCGTACTCGCGCCCGACCCGCACGCCCTGTCTCACTGACTGGTGGGCCTGCGCTGTCAGGATCTTCTTCTCCCGCGCGGACTCCGTAAACAGACCGGGATCTTCGCCGCGTTGATCTCGGGCCGACCTTACCGGTCACCGCCTCCTCCTCGCTCGGACTCTGGGGGGATAAAAGACCCACATGTTCTCCCCTGCTCCCTCAATCCTCCAAGCCGGACACCAAGGCGAGAAATCGCGTAGTCATTGCCGAGAGAGAAAGGAGAGGAGCGCCGCCGCCGAGGATAGCCGTCGTTGGAGGGTCTCGGCTCTCGAAATCGGGTCGTGGTGTATCGTCTTCGCCTGGGGAAGCTGTCCGCGCCTCCAATTCGAGTTGGACACCACCGTGACGCGAGGAATTGCTCGCCGGTGTGGCGTCTCCGCCGCAGACCCGCCCTTCGTCGTGGCTAGGGCGCAACTCGGCGTAATTCACGGTAAGAACCCCTCCTGTATATTCGCGATGACCTCAGCTTCGAGTAGGATTAGTCGACGGTGGTGTTTGGGGCACCAGGGCTTCGCTCACCGTGCTCCGGCGATGGCTCCACCGCGGTTGGTGGGCGGCGCCGCCGCCGTCGGGGTTGTTTTGGGGGAAAGCGTGTGGGCCGTTGATTCTCTGCGTAACGGCCAGGATTAGATCTCAGCGTACCCCTTCGATGGATTGATCTGGGCCGCTGGATCGGACCGAACGGTACCGATTGGTTTGCGCCTCATTAAATCTGGACCGTAGATCTTGGATCGTAGGGTCAGCAGAGCATACCGGTTCGCCAGGGACCTGATCTAATCTCAACCGCACATGTGTGATCGGACGGCCGACAACCACTGATACCCCTTCGCGTTGGTCTTTTTACTAAAGAAACCCTTGGCTTCTGTGAAACTAACCCGCCGTCCCCTCGGGGGGGTTTACTGAGTCTTAGGGAATCTTACACAATAAACCCTGACCTTTTGTGAATTTGAGGCCCAGTCCAGTGATTGATTAAATTGAATAAATAAAATAGGAAATAGATTTTTAATATGAAAATAATTGCTAAAACTTAGATAATTCATAGAAAATCCATTTTAGCTCCAAATTGAACCATTCCAGTTTCTAAAATTTTGTAATAATATTCTTCATCATTTAGTGTCTTTGTTTTGACATGAACTCTGTCAGAAAATTTATTTATCATTTAATCATATTTTAATCACATTAAACCTTAGGAAAATCATAACTTGAATTCTACAACTCCAAAATTAATAATTCTTTTTCCTGTGATCTTATTTTAATATGTAGATTATTAATATGTATTTTGCATATATGTTTGGTGTAATGTTAATTTTGCCTATACCATGTATGTTTGTATTGCTACGACTAGCAGTGAGGTCACGAGGATCTGAAGAATCATCCTGGTACCTGGATTCTCAAGGCCCAGGCAAGTTGTGCCCTTGATCACTTCTTTTTACCCAGCCATGTTCTGATTAATTATAATGATCTGCATAGGTTAATTTTGATGGGACCCAATAGGTTACCCTAGTTTGTCTATCTTTATACCTTGATTACCACTGAACTTTCTGGGTAGTACTTGCTAGTGCTATATGTGGTTTTGGGTATGGAGATACACTATTCATGATTACACTTTTGTTATCAGTTGTTATTTATTGTTCATGATAAGATCATTATGTTAATTGGAACATGGAGCGACCACTCGGGAAAACAGTGCTACCACAAGGGTGGAATGGGACGCCCTTGGCTGATTAATTAGGAAAGCTAGTGGAAGACTACCTTACCCGAAAGGGGCAAGGGCAGTAGGGGAGTGGTCAGTGTAGGGAGGCCCTCGGGAGGATTTTGCTGCGATGGCGGTCCTGCAAGGGATTCCTGCATTGGAACTTCCTATAAACTGTAGCGGGTTTTCTGAAGCTAGTGGAACTTTGTAAAGGCCTCGTAGTGTTACCCTGCCTCGCCTCCTCGGTAGAGGTGTATGGGAAGTCGCGATCCTTTGGCAGATGGGTAACATGACTTGTGGGTAAAGATGCGCAACCTCTGTAGAGTGTAAAACTGGTATACTAGCCGTGCTCACGGTCATGAGCAGCTCGGACCCTCACATGATTAATTTATGGAACTAAATTCAATTTGTCATATGCATTGCATTGCAGGTGATGTTGTTATTACTTCTGTTCTACTACTTAATTGGGTTGGTATTTACTTATACTTAGTAATTGCTAATAAAATTTTGACCAACATTAAAAGCAATGCTCAGCTCTAACTATCCTTTTTGGTAAGCCTTACACTTCACGTGAGCTCCCAGCTTTGGCGAGTTCATGCACATTATTCCCCACAACTTGTTGAGCGATGAACGTATGTGAGCTCACTCTTGCTGTCTCACATACACCACAGGTCAAGAACAGGTACCGCAGGATGAAGTGCTTGGAGGTTGCTGTGACGAGTTCGCGAGAGGTCTAGGTCGTCATCTCCCAGTCAACTTTTGGGTTGCTGGACCGTTGTCTCCTTATAATGTAATTATTTATTTTGTATAGAACTCCTGTTATATATAAAGATGTGACATTCGATCCTGTGCCACTATACATCATATGTATGAGACTTGGTCCCAGCATACCTGGTGTTTATGTTAACCCCGGGTTTTGGACCCCTAAAATCTGGGTGTTACAGAAGTGGTATCAGAGGAATGTTGACTGTAGGACGAAACCTAGATAGAACTGGACAACCATTATTTACTTACCTCTGCTACTCTGATTCTTTTCTAAACTCTTCTTAATCATTTCTCATCTAATTCCGCTTTACTCTGATTATTCTTACCTTTTCATTCTAAAGACAAACTTGGATTTCACACTTTGAAATCTTGTGCCTAAAGTGACTTTAGGAATAGGAGACCTAATCCTAGGAACAAAAAAAACAAAACTATTTTTATAAGTGTCTATGTATTTGAATGTTTGTTCTTATGATATCTGTCTGATTTGGATCTTTGATTGAGTGTGATGGGTTGTGGAGTAATGTCCACAATTACATCTGCATATACATCTAGGTATAAAGGATAGCATTTGTAAGATAACTAGACAAACTAGATTATCCCCTTAGAAGATATATGTAGTATTCCGTATCTATCTCATCTCGACATATTCTATCTTACCTTTGGACATTCACCTCGTACAACTAGTTACCCTAGTCTTGACATAGAATATCTGGCCCAGCCCTGCCAAAGAAGTTTCAGTACATAACCAACTATTAGCTTATTCATTCTGTCTACTAAATGATTCCCTTGCAAAGCTATCTTACCATATGCTTCTAACTTAGATGGTCAATACCAGGCGGGGTGGTGGAATTGATTTACCTGCTAATCGACAACCCCAACCACAGTCAGCAGAGATGAATCCTCCCAATCCTCCACCAGGCGGAGTTGATCCACTAGTCGCAGCTCAGATGAGAATGATGCAGCAAATGGCGGACACTATGGCAGATATGCGCACCCAAATGCGGCAAGAACGCCAAGAAATGCACCAGGAAAGAGAGGATGCACGTCGGGAAATGCGCCAAGAGCGGGAAGAAATACGCCAGGAGAGAAGGGTACAACAACAGCAGCTGCAACAACAACTTCAACAACAGCAGCAACAACAACAAATGCCATTGCCTCCACCTCCACCACCAGTTCCACCCCGGGACAAACACCGGGAATTCATGAGCCACAAACCACCAACCTTCTCCAACTCCGCAGATCCACTGCAAGCAGATGACTGGTTAAAGTCCATAGAGAAGATGCTCAACATAGCCCAGTGCTCGGACCGAGAGAAAGTACTCTATGCATCGGGTCGTCTTGCTGGTCCCGCTGCGGATTGGTGGGATGCGTACTGTGCAGCTCATGCTGCTGCCGATACCATTACCTGGGAAGAATTCTCCACACAATTCAGGAATTACCATATTCCTGCTGGACTCATGAAGATTAAGAGGAAGGAGTTTCTATCTCTCAAGCAAGGAAGTATGTCCGTGAGTGAATATAGAGACAAATTCATCCAGTTATCTCGATATGCTCCCAGAGATGTTGAGGATGATGAGCAAAAGCAGGAGCTCTTTCTGGATGGTTTGATTGGACCCTTGCAATATCAGCTGGTATCGCACACCTTCCCATCCTTCTAAAGGCTACTTGACAAAGCTATTGCTGTAGAAAACAAGAGGAGTATATTTGGAGAGAAAAGAAAGGCTGTCAACCAAGGGCAGGCTGGAAGTAGTTCCCGTCCTCGCTATACTACCACTCCCAATACACCAGCTAGTGGCAGTTCTGGACAACAAACTCAACAGACACCAACTGCTCCTCCAAAAGCAAGCACTCCGGGGGGAAACGTTGCTCCCAACACAACCGCCATCAGGACATGCTTCAAGTGTGGACAACCGGGACACTACGCCAACTACTGTCCCAACAGAGCTGCCTACACCACACCGGCTCCGATGAAACAAGGACAAGCCTCGGCAGGAAAGAGTCAGCCCCTATCTATCAACCGGGGATATGCCCATCATGCAGAAGTAGAAGCTGAACCCGGTGAACTTGAAATTCAAGAAGAAGAGCCAGTTGAAGATGAAGTAGTCGGTGAAGAAGTCAACGAGCAACAAGAATAGAGTGATAAACATAGATATAGATATATATATATATATATTTTACTATTTGTAAGACCTAAATATTAGTTTAGCTATTAATTAGTATTTTATTATCTTAGTGATAATAGTAAGGTCTATTAAACCTATGTTTTGTTAAGGGATGATGCATCATGCCGAGATTTCTTTGTTTGTGCATATGTTCCGAGAACAATATGAGTACACATTCCTTTTCTTACAAATCTCGAGGACGAGATTATTTTTAAGGGGGGTAGGATTTGTAAGACCCAAAATTAGTAGAAAAAAAATATAAACAAAATATCATAATGCTTTGGAAATTAGGAAAATAAGAAAAATGATGAGAAAAGGGATTTTTCTTTTAAAGGAAACCATTTATACATCCCATGAAATAGATAACAAGGAGAATAAAACTTAAATTAGCAATATTAAAATAATATGGTTTATATTCACCTTTGGGTTTCAATTGATACGTTTGAAAAATCTGAAAACTAAAATAGAAGTATAAGTTTGAATTTGGAATAGAAAATAGAAAATAAAAGAGAAGGGAGGAACTAAGAAAAATACTACATAAAATAAAATAAAAATCAGAATAAACATCCTTCACACTTATATTATTAAATTATACCATTCAAACTGAGGACAAGTTATTCACAAAGTTTAAATTTAAACTTGAACTCAAATTGGATTTGAAAATGGAGAAAAGAAAATAGAAAATAAAAAGAAAAAGAATAAAAACCTTCATGGGCCGGCCAGATCCATTTCGGCCCACCTAAGGATCCTTTACCCGCGCGCAGCCCACTCCGCTCACGCGCCGACACGCGGGTCCCACCTGTCATCCTCTCGTGCTCGCGCCATCCTTTACTCTATCGCTGACCGGGTGGGCCATTTCGTCAGGCGTACTCGCGCCCGACCCGCACGCCCTGTCTCACTGACTGGTGGGCCTGCGCTGTCAGGATCTTCTTCTCCCGCGCGGACTCCGTAAACAGACCGGGATCTTCGCCGCGTTGATCTCGGGCCGACCTTACCGGTCACCGCCTCCTCCTCGCTCGGACTCTGGGGGGATAAAAGACCCACATGTTCTCCCCTGCTCCCTCAATCCTCCAAGCCGGACACCAAGGCGAGAAATCGCGTAGTCATTGCCGAGAGAGAAAGGAGAGGAGCGCCGCCGCCGAGGATAGCCGTCGTTGGAGGGTCTCGGCTCTCGAAATCGGGTCGTGGTGTATCGTCTTCGCCTGGGGAAGCTGTCCGCGCCTCCAATTCGAGTTGGACACCACCGTGACGCGAGGAATTGCTCGCCGGTGTGGCGTCTCCGCCGCAGACCCGCCCTTCGTCGTGGCTAGGGCGCAACTCGGCGTAATTCACGGTAAGAACCCCTCCTGTATATTCGCGATGACCTCAGCTTCGAGTAGGATTAGTCGACGGTGGTGTTTGGGGCACCAGGGCTTCGCTCACCGTGCTCCGGCGATGGCTCCACCGCGGTTGGTGGGCGGCGCCGCCGCCGTCGGGGTTGTTTTGGGGGAAAGCGTGTGGGCCGTTGATTCTCTGCGTAACGGCCAGGATTAGATCTCAGCGTACCCCTTCGATGGATTGATCTGGGCCGCTGGATCGGACCGAACGGTACCGATTGGTTTGCGCCTCATTAAATCTGGACCGTAGATCTTGGATCGTAGGGTCAGCAGAGCATACCGGTTCGCCAGGGACCTGATCTAATCTCAACCGCACATGTGTGATCGGACGGCCGACAACCACTGATACCCCTTCGCGTTGGTCTTTTTACTAAAGAAACCCTTGGCTTCTGTGAAACTAACCCGCCGTCCCCTCGGGGGGGTTTACTGAGTCTTAGGGAATCTTACACAATAAACCCTGACCTTTTGTGAATTTGAGGCCCAGTCCAGTGATTGATTAAATTGAATAAATAAAATAGGAAATAGATTTTTAATATGAAAATAATTGCTAAAACTTAGATAATTCATAGAAAATCCATTTTAGCTCCAAATTGAACCATTCCAGTTTCTAAAATTTTGTAATAATATTCTTCATCATTTAGTGTCTTTGTTTTGACATGAACTCTGTCAGAAAATTTATTTATCATTTAATCATATTTTAATCACATTAAACCTTAGGAAAATCATAACTTGAATTCTACAACTCCAAAATTAATAATTCTTTTTCCTGTGATCTTATTTTAATATGTAGATTATTAATATGTATTTTGCATATATGTTTGGTGTAATGTTAATTTTGCCTATACCATGTATGTTTGTATTGCTACGACTAGCAGTGAGGTCACGAGGATCTGAAGAATCATCCTGGTACCTGGATTCTCAAGGCCCAGGCAAGTTGTGCCCTTGATCACTTCTTTTTACCCAGCCATGTTCTGATTAATTATAATGATCTGCATAGGTTAATTTTGATGGGACCCAATAGGTTACCCTAGTTTGTCTATCTTTATACCTTGATTACCACTGAACTTTCTGGGTAGTACTTGCTAGTGCTATATGTGGTTTTGGGTATGGAGATACACTATTCATGATTACACTTTTGTTATCAGTTGTTATTTATTGTTCATGATAAGATCATTATGTTAATTGGAACATGGAGCGACCACCCGAGAAAACAGTGCTACCACAAGGGTGGAATGGGACGCCCTTGGCTGATTAATTAGGAAAGCTAGTGGAAGACTACCTTACCCGAAAGGGGCAAGGGCAGTAGGGGAGTGGTCAGTGTAGGGAGGCCCTCGGGAGGATTTTGCTGCGATGGCGGTCCTGCAAGGGATTCCTGCATTGGAACTTCCTATAAACTGTAGCGGGTTTTCTGAAGCTAGTGGAACTTTGTAAAGGCCTCGTAGTGTTACCCTGCCTCGCCTCCTCGGTAGAGGTGTATGGGAAGTCGCGATCCTTTGGCAGATGGGTAACATGACTTGTGGGTAAAGATGCGCAACCTCTGCAGAGTGTAAAACTGGTATACTAGCCGTGCTCACGGTCATGAGCAGCTCGGACCCTCACATGATTAATTTATGGAACTAAATTCAATTTGTCATATGCATTGCATTGCAGGTGATGTTGTTATTACTTCTGTTCTACTACTTAATTGGGTTGGTATTTACTTATACTTAGTAATTGCTAATAAAATTTTGACCAACATTAAAAGCAATGCTCAGCTCTAACTATCCTTTTTGGTAAGCCTTACACTTCACGTGAGCTCCCACCTTTGGCGAGTTCATGCACATTATTCCCCACAACTTGTTGAGCGATGAACGTATGTGAGCTCACTCTTGCTGTCTCACATACACCACAGGTCAAGAACAGGTACCGCAGGATGAAGTGCTTGGAGGTTGCTGTGACGAGTTCGCGAGAGGTCTAGGTCGTTGTCTCCTAGTCAACTTTTGGGTTGCTGGACCGTTGTCTCCTTATAATGTAATTATTTATTTTGTATAGAACTCCTGTTATATATAAAGATGTGACATTCGATCCTGTGCCACTATACATCATATGTATGAGACTTGGTCCCAGCATACCTGGTGTTTATGTTAACCCCGGGTTTTGGACCCCTAAAATCTGGGTGTTACACATGCTTGATGAATACAAGACACCGGATCGGTTTTGGGCCGAAGCGGTCAACACCGCTTGCTACGCCATCAACCGGTTATATCTTCACCGAATCCTCAAGAAGACATCCTATGAACTCCTAACCGGTAAAAAGCCCAATATTTCATATTTTAGAGTTTTTGGTAGCAAATGTTTTATTCTTGTCAAAAGAGGTAGAAAATCTAAATTTGCTCCTAAAACTGTAGAAGGCTTTTTACTAGGATATGACTCAAACACAAGGGCATATAGAGTCTTTAACAAGTCCTCAGGACTTGTTGAAGTTTCTTGTGACGTTGTGTTTGATGAGACTAACGGCTCTCAAGTAGAGCAAGTTGATCTTGATGATATAGGTGAAGAACAGGCTCCATGCATAGCGCTAAGGAACATGTCCATTGGGGATGTGTGTCCTAAGGAATCTGAAGAGCCTCTACATGCACAAGATCAACCATCCTCCTCCATGCAAGCATCTCCACCAACTCAAATTGAGGATGAGGCTCAAGATGTTGAACAAGAAGTTCAAGAAGATGAGCCACCTCAAAATGACGGCAACGATCTAGGGGGAGATGCAAATGATGAAGACAAGGAGGATGAACAACCAAAGCCACCTCACCCAAGAGTCCACCAAGCAATACAACGAGATCACCCCGTTGACACCATCCTCGGCGACATTCATAAGGGGGTAACTACTCGATCTCGTGTTGCACATTTTTGTGAACATTACTCTTTTGTTTCCTCTATTGAGCCACACAGGGTAGAGGAAGCACTTCAAGATTCGGATTGGGTGATGGCGATGCAAGAGGAGCTCAACAATTTCACAAGGAACAAGGTATGGCACTTAGTTCCACGTCCTAACCAAAATGTTGTAGGAACCAAGTGGGTCTTCCGCAACAAGCAAGACGAGCATGGTGTGGTGACAAGGAACAAAGCTCGACTCGTGGCCAAGGGTTATTCACAAGTCGAAGGTTTGGATTTTGGTGAAACCTATGCACCCATAGCTAGGCTTGAGTCAATTCGCATATTATTGGCCTATGCTACTTACCATGGCTTCAAGCTTTATCAAATGGACGTGAAGAGTGCCTTCCTCAATGGACCAATCAAGGAGGAGGTCTATGTTGAGCAACCTCCCGGCTTTGAAGACAGTGAGTACTGAAAGGGAAATGTGCCCTTGGGCCATTTCTAAGGATTTTGGTGATTTAGTGCTCAACACAGGTACCTATTTGTAAAATGGAACAAGGTGCAAATCATGAAGTAAAGGTATGTTTCTAAGCCTTAGTACATTGGTTTTGTGGACTAACATGTTTGTCTAAGTGTTAGAAACAGCATGAAGAAATAGAGAAAAGGGGAGAGAATGACTTGGCTGTGTGCAGCCAAGTCCCAGCTCGGTCTGGAGCACCGGACTGTCCGGTGTGCACCGGACAGTGTCCGGTGCGCCAGACCTCCTCGGCGCGAACTGGCCGCTCTCGGGAATTCGCCGACGGCGTACGGCTAAAATTCACCGGACTGTCCGGTGTGCACCGGACTGTCCGGTGAGCCAACGGTCGGCCAGGGCCAACGGTCGGCCGCGCAATCCGCACGGGACACGTGGCCGAGCCAACGGTCGGGAAGGAACACCGGACTGTCCGGTGTGCACCGGACATGTCCGGTGCGCCAACTGAGCGCAGATCTGGAGCAGCCAGCAACGGTCAGAAGTGCTGTTTTTGGAAACAAATCGGGCACCGGACAGTGTCCGGTGTGCACCGGACTGTCCGGTGCGCCACGAGACAGAAGGCAAAGATGGCTTTCCAGATTTGTTCCCAACGGCTCCTAGCTGCCTTGGGGCTATAAAAGGGACCCCTTGGCGCATGGAGGAGGCACCCAAGCATTCCTTGAGCACTCTTGATCACTCACACATCAATCTTGCGCACTTGTTTGAAATTCTAGTGATTTGAGCTCTGTTCTAGTGTGTTAGCCTCTTGAGCTCAAGTCTGGGTTTTGTGTGTGCGTATTCGCTGTGATCTTTGTGTTGTGTGTGAGTTGCTAATCCCTCCCTTACTCCGTGATTCTTTGTGAACATCTTTTGTAAGGGCGAGAGGCTCCAAGTTGTGGAGATTCCTCGCAAACGGGATTGAGATAAGAACAACAAAACACCGTGGTATTCAAGTGGGTCTTTGGACCGCTTGAGAGGGGTTGATTGCAACCCTCGTCCGTTGGGACGCCACAACGTGGAAGTAGGCAAGCATTGGCTTGGCCGAACCACGGGATAAACCACCGTGTCCCTCTGTGCTTGATTCTTGTGGTATTGTGTTTTGTTGAAGACTTCACCTTAGCCACTTGGCATTAACTGTGCTAACGCTTAACAAGTTTTTGTGGCTTAAGTTTGAAGTTTTTACAGGATCACCTATTCACCCCCCCCCCCCTCTAGGTGCTCTCAATTGGTATCGGAGCCGTTCTATTCACAAAGGGACTAACCGCCCGAATAGATGGATCCTAAGGGGAAGGGTATAGTGATCAACGACAAAGAGAAGGAGACCTTCGTCAACGAGCCGAAGGACGACAAGCCTACCGACTCCGGCTCGGGTCAAAGACGAAAGGAAGGGAAGAAGAAGAAGACCAGGCGCATTAAGGAGATCATTTACTACGACAGCGACGAGTCTACTTCTTCCCAAAAGGATGAGGACCACAACGACTACGAGAGGAGAAAACCGGTTAACTCGAACTTTTCCTTTGATTACTCTCGTATTCCGCAAAGTTCACATTCTCATTTACTCTCCATTCCACTTGGCAAGCCCCCACACTTTGATGGAGAGGACTACGGATTTTGGAGTCACAAAATGCGTAGTCACCTATTCTCTCTCCATCCTAGTATATGGGAGATTGTAGAGAGTGGAATGCACTTTGATAGTTCGGATAGTCCCATGTTCATTAATGAACAAATCCATAAAAATGCACAAGCTACTACTGTTCTTCTAGCTTCCTTGTGCAGGGATGAATACCATAAGGTGAGCGGCTTGGACAACGCCAAGCAAATCTGGGACACCCTCAAGATTTCTCATGAGGGGAACGACGTCACCTTACTCACCAAGATGGAGTTGGTGGAGGGCGAGCTTGGACGGTTCGCGATGATAAGGGGCGAGGAGCCAACGCAAACGTACAACCGGCTCAAGACCCTTATCAACAAGATAAGAAGCTACGGGAGCACGCGATGGACGGACCACGACGTCGTCCGCCTAATGCTCAGGTCCTTTACCGTACTTGATCCTCATCTCGTGAACAATATTCGTGAGAATCCCAGGTACACGATGATGACGCCCGAGGAAGTGCTTGGAAAATTCGTGAGCGGGCGGATGATGATCAAGGAGGCAAGATACGTCGACGACGCGTTGAACGGACCACTCCACGAGCCTCAACCCATTGCTCTAAAGGCAACGAGGAGCAAGGAGTCGCTACCTAGCAAGGTGGCGCAAGTTGAGGCGGCTGGCCTTAATGATGAAGAGATGGCTCTCATCATTAAGAGATTCAAGACGGTGCTTAAAGGTCACAAGGGACAACCAAGCAAGACCAAAGCCAAGGGGAAGCGCTCATGCTTCAAATGCGGTAAGCTTGGTCATTTCATTGCTAACTGTCCCGATAATGAAAGTGACCAGGAAAAGGGGAACAAAAGAGAGAGGAAGAAGCAATACAAGAAGGCAAAAGGCGAGGCGCATCTAGGAAAGGAGTGGGACTCGGATTGCTCCTCCTCCGACTCCGACAACGAAGGACTCGCCGCCACTGCCTTCAACAAATCGGCTCTCTTCCCCAACGAGCGTCTCACTTGCCTTATGGCAAGGGAGAAGAAGGTGAGTATTCAAGACTCCACTTATGCTTCATCTAGTGATAGTGAGTCTAGTGATGATGACATAGATTATTCTTGCTTGTTCAAGGGCTTAGATAGATCTAAGATAGAGAAAATAAATGAATTAATTAATGCATTGAATGAAAAGGATAGGCTTTTAGAAAAGCAAGAAGATTTATTGTATGATGAACATGATAAATTTGTAGAGGCACAAAAATCATATGCTTTAGAAGTGAAAAGAAATGAAATGCTTTCTAGTGAAATATCTTCCTGTCATGAAACCATTTCTACCTTAAGAAGTGTTAATATTGATTTAAGTGCTAAACTAGAAGTAGCTAGTAAATCAAATTCTTGTGTTGAACATGTTGAAATTTGTACTAGGTGTAAGGATTTTGATGTTAATGCTTGTAGTGAACACCTAGTTCTAATTTCCAAATTAAATGATGAAGTGGCTAGTCTTAATACCCAACTTAAGACTAGCAAGAATGAAGTTGACAAAATAAAATTTGCAAGGGATGCCTACACGGTTGGTAGACACCCCTCAATTAAGGATGGGCTTGGCTTCAAGAGAGAAGCCAAGAACTTAACAAGCCATAAGGCTCCCGTCTTCGTCAAGGAGAAAGGGAAGGCCCCTATGGCAAATAGTGCTAAAAAGAACCATGCTTTCTTATACCATGATAGGAGACATGCTAGAAATGTTTATAATCATTTTGATTCACATGTTTATGATTCTCATGCCATGTTTGCCTCTAGTTCCTCTTATAAGCATGATAGGAGGAATGTTGTATATATGCCTAGGAGAAATATTGCTCATGTGCCTAGAAAGAATGTTATTCATGCTCCTAGAAAATTAGTGAATGAACCTTCTACCATTTATTATGCTTGTAATGCTCCCTTTGCTATTTGTAGAAAGGGAAAGAAGGTTGTTGCTAGGAAATTAGGGGCTAGATGTAAGGGAGATAAAACTTGCATCTGGGTCCCTAAGAATATTTGTGCTAACCTTGCAGGACCCAACATGAGTTGGGTACCTAAGACCCAAGCCTAAATTTGCCTTG
Source organism: Zea luxurians (assembly GCA_029449295.1). Taxonomy (NCBI): domain Eukaryota; kingdom Viridiplantae; phylum Streptophyta; class Magnoliopsida; order Poales; family Poaceae; genus Zea; species Zea luxurians. Next base: position 98,018,066 of record JAOPSE010000011.1, read on the forward strand.
CAGGTTTATGCATCCGGGGGTTCAAGCTGGATTATCGACAGCGGATGCACAAACCATATGACGGGGGAGAAGAAGATGTTCACCTCCTACGTCAAAAGTAAAGATTCCCAAGATTCAATTATATTCGGTGACGGGAATCAAGGCAAGGTAAAAGGGCTAGGTAAAATTGCAATTTCTAATGAGCATTCTATATCAAATGTATTCTTAGTGGAGAGTCTTGGATATAACTTGCTATCTGTTAGTCAATTATGTCAAATGGGATATAATTGCTTATTTACGAATGTAGATGTGTCTGTCTTTAGAAGATGTGATGGTTCACTAGCTTTTAAGGGTGTACTAGACGGCAAGCTTTATTTAGTTGATTTTGCAAAAGAAGAGGCCGGTCTAGATGCATGCTTAATGGCTAAGACTTGCATGGGCTGGCTGTGGCATCGCCGCTTAGCACATGTGGGGATGAAGAACCTCCACAAGCTTCTAAAGGGGAAACACGTAATAGGTCTAACAAATGTGCATTTCGAAAAGGATAGACCTTGTGCAGCTTGTCAAGCAGGGAAACAGGTGGGAGGAGCACATCACAGCAAGAACGTGATGACCACGTCAAGACCCCTGGAGCTGCTACACATGGATCTCTTCGGACCCGTCGCCTATCTAAGCATAGGAGGGAGTAAGTATGGTTTAGTTGTTGTTGATGACTTTTCCCGCTTCACTTGGGTATTCTTTTTGCAGGATAAGTCTGAAACCCAAGGAACCCTCAAGCGCTTCCTCAGGAGAGCTCAAAATGAGTTTGAGCTCAAGGTGAAGAAGATAAGGAGCGACAACGGGTCCGAGTTCAAGAACCTTCAAGTGGAGGAGTTTCTTGAGGAGGAAGGGATCAAGCACGAGTTCTCCGCTCCCTACACACCACAGCAAAATGGTGTGGTAGAGAGGAAGAACAGGACGCTAATCGATATGGCGAGGACGATGCTTGGAGAGTTCAAGACCCCCGAGTGTTTTTGGTCGGAAGCCGTGAACACGGCTTGCCACGCCATCAACAGGGTCTACCTTCATCGACTCCTCAAGAAGACTTCGTATGAGCTACTAACCGGTAACAAACCCAATGTATCGTACTTTCGTGTATTTGGGAGCAAGTGCTACATTCTAGTGAAGAAGGGTAGAAATTCTAAGTTTGCTCCCAAAGCTGTAGAAGGGTTTTTATTAGGTTATGATTCAAATACAAAGGCGTATAGGGTCTTCAACAAATCATCGGGTTTGGTTGAAGTCTCTAGCGACGTTGTATTTGATGAGACTAATGGCTCTCCAAGAGAGCAAGTTGTTGATTGTGATGATGTAGATGAAGAAGATGTTCCGGCGGCCGCTATACGAACCATGGCGATTGGAGACATTCGGCCACAGGAACAGGATGAACGTGATCAACCTTCTTCCTCAACTACGGTGCATCCCCCACCTCAAGACGATGAACAGGTTCATCAAAAGGAGGCGTGTGATCAAGGGGGAGCACAACACGATCAAGTGATGGAGGAAGAAGCGCAACCGGCACCTCCAACCCAAGTTCGAGCGATGATTCAAAGGGATCATCCCGTCGACCAAATTCTGGGTGACATTAGCAAGGGAGTAACTACTCGGTCTCGATTAGTTAATTTTTGTGAACATTACTCTTTTGTCTCCTCTATTGAGCCTTTCAGGGTAGAGGAGGCCTTGCTAGATCCGGATTGGGTGTTGGCCATGCAGGAGGAACTTAATAACTTCAAGCGCAACGAAGTTTGGACGCTGGTGCCTCGTCCCAAGCAAAATGTTGTGGGAACCAAGTGGGTGTTCCGCAACAAACAGGACGAGCACGGGGTGGTGACAAGGAACAAGGCTCGACTTGTGGCAAAAGGTTATGCCCAAGTCGCAGGTTTGGACTTTGAGGAGACTTTTGCTCCTGTGGCTAGGCTAGAGTCCATTCGTATCTTGCTAGCATATGCCGCTCACCATTCTTTCAGGTTGTACCAAATGGATGTGAAGAGCGCGTTCCTCAACGGGCCAATAAAGGAGGAGGTGTACGTGGAGCAACCCCCTGGCTTCGAGGATGAGCGGTACCCCGACCACGTGTGTAAGCTCTCTAAGGCGCTCTATGGACTTAAACAAGCCCCAAGAGCATGGTATGAATGCCTTAGAGATTTCTTACTTGCTAATGCTTTCAAGGTTGGGAAAGCCGATCCAACTCTTTTTACAAAGACATGTGATGGTGATTTGTTTATATGCCAAATTTATGTTGATGACATAATATTTGGTTCTACTAATCAAAAGTCTTGTGAAGAGTTTAGCAGGGTGATGACGCAGAAATTCGAGATGTCGATGATGGGCGAGTTGAACTACTTCCTTGGGTTCCAAGTGAAGCAACTCAAGGACGGCACCTTCATCTCCCAAACGAAGTACACGCAAGATTTGCTGAAGCGGTTTGGGATGAAGGACGCCAAGCCCGCAAAGACTCCGATGGGAACCGACGGACACACCGACCTCAACAAAGGAGGTAAGTCCGTTGATCAAAAAGCATACCGGTCAATGATAGGATCTCTACTTTATTTATGTGCTAGTAGACCGGATATTATGCTTAGCGTATGCATGTGTGCTAGATTTCAATCCGATCCTAAGGAGTGTCACTTGGTGGCGGTGAAGCGAATTCTTAGATATTTAGTCGCTACGCCTTGCTTCGGGATCTGGTATCCAAAGGGGTCTAACTTTGACTTAATTGGGTACTCAGATTCCGACTATGCTGGATGTAAGGTCGATAGGAAGAGTACATCGGGGACGTGCCAATTCTTAGGAAGGTCCCTGGTGTCATGGAACTCTAAGAAACAAACCTCCGTTGCCCTATCCACCGCTGAGGCCGAGTACGTTGCCGCAGGACAGTGTTGTGCGCAACTACTTTGGATGAGGCAAACCCTCAGGGACTTTGGCTACAATCTGAGCAAAGTCCCACTCCTATGTGATAATGAGAGTGCTATCCGCATAGCGGAAAATCCTGTTGAGCACAGCCGCACAAAGCACATAGACATCCGGCATCACTTTTTGAGAGACCACCAGCAAAAGGGAGATATCGAAGTGTTTTATGTTAGCACCGAGAACCAGCTAGCCGATATCTTTACCAAGCCTTTAGATGAGAAGACCTTTTGCAGGCTGCGTAGTGAGCTAAATGTCTTAGATTCGCGGAACTTGGATTGAATTGTAGCATACATGTATTTATGCTTTTGATCATGTTTCATTCTGCATTTTGTTGCTTATTATGGTGCTCAAGTTGTACAAACACTCCCTGGACCTCACAAGTCCGTTGCAAAGTGATGCACATGTTTAGGGGGAGATGTGTTACAACTTGACCCTTTGAGACTAACCATATGTTGAGTGTGTCTGATTTAGTCTCAAAGGAGAATTGAAAGGGAAAAGGTGGACTTGGACCATGCAAGACTTCCACTGCACTCCGATGAGGGGTAACTCATTCCAAGTTCATCTCATGACCTCTTATTGCCATTTGCTCTTAATTGACGATTTTGGTGAGGCAATGGGGTTAAAGGGCCACAATTGATCCCGTTTTGGTGCTTGATGCCAAAGGGGGAGAAAATAAAGGCCAAAGCAATAAATGGATCAGCTACCACTTGAGAGATTTTGAAAATTGTAGAATAGAGTTTTTGATTAATTTGTCAAAATTCTTAAGTTGTCTCTCTTGTCAAAAGTTGGCTTCTTGTGGGGAGGAGTATTGATTATGGGAAAAAGGGGGAGTTTTTGAAATTTTTGATCAATCTCTTTTTGAATGACTCTCTTTATGCTTAAACATGTGTGTTTAACTTAGAGATAGAGATTTGTGTTTGATTTGCAAAAACAAACCAAGTGGTGGCAAAGGATGATCCATATATGCCAAAATTGAATAACACCTAAATTTATGTCATTTGAATTGAGTTTGCACTTGTTCTAGTGGCTTTATGAAGTGTTGGCATAAATCACCAAAAAGGGGGAGATTGAAAGGGAAATGTGCCCTTGGGCCATTTCTAAGGATTTTGGTGATTTAGTGCTCAACACAGGTACCTATTTGTAAAATGGAACAAGGTGCAAATCATGAAGTAAAGGTATGTTTCTAAGCCTTAGTACATTGGTTTTGTGGACTAACATGTTTGTCTAAGTGTTAGAAACAGCATGAAGAAATAGAGAAAAGGGGAGAGAATGACTTGGCTGTGTGCAGCCAAGTCCCAGCTCGGTCTGGAGCACCGGACTGTCCGGTGTGCACCGGACAGTGTCCGGTGCGCCAGACCTCCTCGGCGCGAACTGGCCGCTCTCGGGAATTCGCCGACGGCGTACGGCTAAAATTCACCGGACTGTCCGGTGTGCACCGGACTGTCCGGTGAGCCAACGGTCGGCCAGGGCCAACGGTCGGCCGCGCAATCCGCACGGGACACGTGGCCGAGCCAACGGTCGGGAAGGAACACCGGACTGTCCGGTGTGCACCGGACATGTCCGGTGCGCCAACTGAGCGCAGATCTGGAGCAGCCAGCAACGGTCAGAAGTGCTGTTTTTGGAAACAAATCGGGCACCGGACAGTGTCCGGTGTGCACCGGACTGTCCGGTGCGCCACGAGACAGAAGGCAAAGATGGCTTTCCAGATTTGTTCCCAACGGCTCCTAGCTGCCTTGGGGCTATAAAAGGGACCCCTTGGCGCATGGAGGAGGCACCCAAGCATTCCTTGAGCACTCTTGATCACTCACACATCAATCTTGCGCACTTGTTTGAAATTCTAGTGATTTGAGCTCTGTTCTAGTGTGTTAGCCTCTTGAGCTCAAGTCTGGGTTTTGTGTGTGCGTATTCGCTGTGATCTTTGTGTTGTGTGTGAGTTGCTAATCCCTCCCTTACTCCGTGATTCTTTGTGAACATCTTTTGTAAGGGCGAGAGGCTCCAAGTTGTGGAGATTCCTCGCAAACGGGATTGAGATAAGAACAACAAAACACCGTGGTATTCAAGTGGGTCTTTGGACCGCTTGAGAGGGGTTGATTGCAACCCTCGTCCGTTGGGACGCCACAACGTGGAAGTAGGCAAGCATTGGCTTGGCCGAACCACGGGATAAACCACCGTGTCCCTCTGTGCTTGATTCTTGTGGTATTGTGTTTTGTTGAAGACTTCACCTTAGCCACTTGGCATTAACTGTGCTAACGCTTAACAAGTTTTTGTGGCTTAAGTTTGAAGTTTTTACAGGATCACCTATTCACCCCCCCCCTCTAGGTGCTCTCAAGTACCCTAACCATGTTTATAGGCTCTCTAAGGCGCTTTATGGGCTCAAGCAAGCCCCAAGAGCATGGTATGAATGCCTTAGAGATTTCCTTATTGCCAATGGCTTCAAAGTCGGCAAAGCAGATCCTACTTTGTTCACCAAAACACTTGATAATGATTTGTTTGTATGCCAAATTTATGTTGATGATATTATATTTGGGTCTACTAACAAATCTACATGTGAGGAATTTAGTAGGATCATGACACAGAAATTCGAGATGTCTATGATGGGGGAGTTGAAATACTTCTTAGGATTTCAAGTCAAGCAACTCCAAGAGGGCACTTTCATTAGCCAAACGAAGTATACTCAAGACATTCTAAGCAAGTTTGGAATGAAGGATGCCAAGCCCATCAAGACTCCCATGGGAACAAATGGGCATCTCGACCTCGACACGGGAGGTAAGTCCGTGGATCAAAAGGTATACCGGTCGATGATAGGTTCATTGCTTTATTTATGTGCATCTCGACCGGACATTATGCTTTCCGTATGCATGTGTGCAAGATTCCAAGCCGACCCTAAGGAATCACACCTTACGGCCGTAAAACGAATCTTGAGATATTTGGCCTATACTCCTAAGTTTGGGCTTTGGTACCCTCGGGGATCCACTTTTGATTTGATTGGTTATTCGGATGCCGATTGGGCAGGGTGTAAGATTAATAGGAAGAGCACATCGGGGACTTGCCAGTTCTTGGGAAGATCCTTGGTGTCTTGGGCTTCAAAGAAGCAAAATTCGGTCGCTCTTTCTACCGCCGAAGCCGAGTATATTGCCGCAGGCCATTGTTGCGCGCAATTGCTTTGGATGAGGCAAACCCTGCGGGACTACGGTTACAAATTAACCAAAGTTCCTCTTCTATGTGATAATGAGAGTGCAATCCGCATGGCGGATAATCCCGTTGAGCATAGCCGCACTAAACACATAGCCATTCGGTATCACTTTCTTCGGGATCACCAACAAAAGGGGGATATCGAGATTTCATACATTAACACTAAAGATCAATTAGCCGATATCTTTACCAAGCCACTTGATGAACAATCTTTTACCAGACTTAGGCATGAGCTTAATATTCTAGATTCTAGAAATTTCTTTTGCTAAACTTGCACACATAGCTCATATGTATACCTTTGATCATATCTCTTTTATATATGCTATGACTAATGTGTTTTCGAGTGTATTCCAAACCAAGTCATAGGTATATTGAAAGGGAATTGGAGTCTTCGGCAAAGACAAGGCTTCCACTCCACTCTACTACTCATCCTTCGCCGTCACTCCGAGCATCTCTCCAACTTTGGTATAGTCTTCACTCATTTACTTTATGACCAAAGGAGGAGAAAGTACTTTTAAGGGCTTATATCTCACTCAGAGTATCCGTTTTTGGCGATTCATGCCAAAGGGGGAGAAAATATGAGCCCAAAGCAAAAGGACCGCATCACCACCCTAATTTTAAAATTGATGATTTTTATTTGGTAAATTTCAAAGTTGGTATCTCTTTGTGTTCTAAAGGGGGAGTAAGTAGTATTTTCAAAGTTGATATCTTAAAACCCTCTTGAACACTAAGAGGAGACCTTATTTGAGGGGGAGTTTTGTTTAGTCGAAGGCAAAGCATTTTGTACAAAGGAAGAAAATTTCAAAACTTGAAAATGCCTTGCAAAATCTCATTCTTTTACCTTTGACTATCTTGCAAAAGGCCTTTGAAAAGAATTTACAAAAAGTTTGCAAAAACAAAACTTATGGTGCAAATGTGGTCCAATATGTCAAAAATAAAGAAAACTATCCATGCGCATCATGTAAGCATTTATATTGGCTCAATTCCAAGCAACCTTTGCACTTACCTTATGCAAACTAGTTCAATTATGCACTTCTATATTTGCTTTGGTTTGTGTTGGCATCAATCACCAAAAAGGGGGAGATTGAAAGGGAATTAGGCTTATACCTAGTTCCTAGATAATTTTGGTGGTTGAATTGCCCAACACAAATAATTGGACTAACTAGTTTGCTCTAGTGTATAAGTTATACAGGTGCAAAAGGTTCACACTTAGCCAATAAAATGACCAAGTGTTGAGTTCAACAAAAGGGCAAAGGAGCAACCAAAGGCCCCTCTGGTCTGGCACACCGGACAGTGTCCGGTGCACCAGAGGACTTCAGCTCAAACTCGTCGCCCTCGGGAATTTTCCAGAGCTCGCGCGCTAAAATTCACCGGACTGTCCGGTGTACACCGGACAGTGTCCGGTGCTCATTTGAGACGCGGCTCCGGAACTCGCCAGTCTCGGGATTTCGCGAAGACTGCTCCGCTATAATTCATCGGACATGTCCGGTGTACACCGGACTGTCCGGTGCAACCTCGGGGCAACGGCTACTTCGCGCCAACGGTCACCTGCAGGCGCATTTAATGCGCGCCAGAACCGCGCAGTTGTCAGGCACGCGGGAGCAGGCACACCGGACATCAAACAGTACATGTCCGGTGTGCACCGGACATCCAGGCGGGCCCAGAAGTCAGAACTCCAACGGTCATATTGCAACGGCTTTGGTGACGTGGCTGTCGCACCGGACATGTCCGGTGTGCACCGGACTGTCCGGTGCGCCATCGAGCAGACGCCTCCACCAACGGTCATGTTTGGTGGTTGGGGCTATAAATACCCCAACCACCCCACCATTCATGGTATCCAAGTTTTCCAACTTCCAACCACTTACAAGAGCTAGGCATTCAATTCTAGACACACCAAAGAGATCAAATCCTCTCCAATTCCACTCAAGCCTTTAGTGACTAACGAGAGAGATTTGTCGTGTTCTTTTGAGCTCTTGCGCTTGGATCGCTTTCTTTCTTTCTCACTTGTTCTTGTGATCAAAACTCAATTGTAACCGAGGCAAGAGGCACCAATTGTGTGGTGGCCCTTGCGGGGAAGTTTTGTTCCCGTTTGATTGAGAAGAAGAAAAGCTCACTCGGTCCGAGGGACCGTTTGAGAGAGGGAAGGGTTGAAAGAGACCCGGCCTTTGTGGCCTCCTCAACGGGGAGTAGGTTTGAAAGAACCGAACCTCGGTAAAACAAATCCGCGTGTCTCACTTCGTTATTTGCTTGCGATTTGTTTTGCTCCCTCTCTCGTGGACTCAATTATATTTCTAACGCTAACCCGGCTTGTGGTTGTGATTATTTTTGAGATTTTCAGTTTCGCCCTATTCACCCCCCCCCTCTAGGCGACTTTCACAGAGCAAATGGTAAGTTAGGTCACATTGAAGGGAGTTGCGCTACAATGGTGAAAACAATCCCTCAGATAAGAACTTGAAGCGTCAGTTGAAAAAGGCGAATCAAAAGATGAAAGACTTAATATCCTAAGTGTCGAAGGAGTTGTGGACACTTGGTATAGAGTTAGGACTTCTATTTTTGTTTTAGTCGTACTATAAAGAGGGGTTGTGGATAAATAGTTTGACCAAGAGAAATCTAGTGTGGTGTCGGTGCATGTTCACACTCACAACTAGTGATGGGTGTCACTCTATAACTCACTCACAAGTCAGAATTGAAAATAGTTTAGAAAAAACTAAGAAAAGAAAATGAGATTGCTGACCTAGGGGCACCGGACTGTCCGATGTGCACCGGACTGTCTGGTGCTCCCCCTGGCAGCGGGCCCGAGAGCGCACAGTTCGCAGACCCAACTTTCAGCCATACGGACAGGCACTATGCACTGTTCGGTGCGACATCAGAGCAACGGATAGTTGTCAGAACTAGTCGTTGGAAGCGCACCGTTGACGCACCGGACTATCCGGTGCGCCCATGCATAACAGCCTACAGTAACAGCTAGTTTTGGTCGGTGGGTGTATTTGTACCCCCTCCACCAGCCATTATGAGTGGCTTGCTTCCCCCAACCAACTTGTATTCATTGCTAGAGCATTGCAAGTCCATAAAGAATAGTGAGCTGATTAGCAAAGTCTTAATCCCATGTTAGGACCTCATTAGTGTGCATGAGAGCCACCTAGAGCACACACCACATGCATTAGGCTTCTCTTGGTCAAGTGAAGGTCTATGACTTATTACTCTTGATGATTGGCATTACCTAGATGGCTCGGTGGCGATTGGAGTTCAGTGATCACCTCGAAGGATTTGTTGGTGACCCAACTCGACGATTGTATGTGGTTGTGAGGGATCCACCACGCAGGAGAGGCAAATGATCATCTCATAGTGAGCACTTGGTTCTTGCAAAGACTAAGGGGGAGCGATACCCTTGCGCGGGTGCTCCAACGAGGACTAGTGGAAAGTGCTGACTCTTCAATACCTCGGGAAAAAATGGAGGAGTCTTCTTGTCCCTACCTTACTTTTCGCGTTTACTATGAGGATTTTACTTTGCGTATTTGCTTAGTTAGTATTTGCAATAATGACTTAGGATTGTTCTCTATTTCATAGCTTTTACTTATTGCTAGTAGTTTGGGTGAAGTTGGGCTCATGCTTAGAGTTTAATCTTTTGTTAGAATTTTAGAAAAGCCTAATTCACCCCCTCTTGGGCATCATGATCCTTTCACTTGTGAACCCAGTCCCTGGTGACTTTCACGCAAGAACTTTTATACCCAGCATTGACAAAAGGTTTTTCTCTCAAGTACAATCTCTATGCATCAGCTCTGTCACCATATTCCTAACCAAGGTATGATTCTCTTTCTACCCCCACTCGAGGTTCTCACTTTTGTTTGTTATCATGAAATCTCAATTGTGTAATTAGCATTATCGCTTAGTTTGTGATCCCTCTTAAATTCTGAACAATGTACAAGACTGGTAGGGGTATAGTCTAAGAGAAAAGTCCACATTCTCAGGGGTGGTCTAGAGCTGGGTAGCCACTTAGATTGGTCCCATACCATAAGCCTATACCTTCCACCACCCTAGAATAGTTGACTTAGTACCTTTCGGATGAAGTACCCAAAGGTCCGCACCTCGTCCAAATTTAAGGGCTGGATCTAGAAACTCTGCTCGATAAAAGCTTAGTTGCATAATTCGATTGATTGAGTACAACAAAATGAGGATCACGAGGGTACGCTGCTAAGCACTATTCCTGAACTATACTCAAGGATATCTTTCTAGTCTAAAGGTAGGCCCGGACATCTAGGACAACCTCTAGGGATCCTTTTATGCCAGAGGGGTAGTAGGAAGAGATTCTTGCCTTCGAGCCGAATAAGGCATACACGGGGGCTAGACCGTTTTCGTCTTTGCGGTAACAACAATGTACCACCAAGGAAACCGTTCAGCATGAAAACCGCAGGCACATAGTAGCTGCACAGGACTAGCATTTCTGAAGCAAGACGTAGGTATGGGCCCACCTACGGGTTTGCCACCTCACCCAAGGTGAGCCCGAGGGCCTTTGTCGGTACCCTAAATATGAGGTACTCACTCCTACTAGGTCAAAGCGAGACAACTATGGCTACCCATAGCCATGAGACTACTAGGAGGCCAGCCCAACTCAGGGCTGAGGCGCGCCATATGTGGTCGCGGGCCATTTGGGCTCGTCTCCTAGGCTAGGCAACGATCGTTGCAAGCCCTAGAGTAATCAGCAACCTCTACTATATGTCTGAGCCCCCACGGGCAGGACCTAGAGCTTTGCATGGGCCCAACAGGTCCCCAGGGAGGGGTCCAGAAGGGCTCCATTATCCAGGTATAAATGTACTCTTCAGCTACAAGACCTGCTCTAGACCCCATGTATGCCACCCGGACCTCAAGCCAAGTGAGATTCGGAGCCACTGCATGTCCAGACCACCATGGCTAGGGCCCAGACCCCCTCAAGCATGTTCTGAATCCCTAGTCAGATATGGTATAAGGGTACCATGTCACCACAGGTTCTCAAGCCTGCCCTTGCCCAGACAGAGGTTCGATACCAACGCATGGTCTGATACGTCTAGGTGGCGCCTGACGTCTGACCTCTGACATAGGGGTCGTCAGCACTAGCTACAGGAAGGATGCACGCCAGCCCACGCTAGGAGCATGTGTCGTATCACTCGCATTAAATGCGTGTGGCACGCGCAGTCTGCAACGTGTGAGAGACAATGTTACCCAAGCGTTACCAAGACAAAAGATCATTGACTCATTGCGCCGCTTGGGCACCCTTCATTATGACCTTTACCGCTCCTCATGTGTTACCGAGTCTGCAACGTAGCTAGAAGAAGACGCGAGAGTTCAAGCACACACGCCTAAAGCTTCGTAGTCATTCTCCGCGCTCGCAGGATGCGGGATAAGCCTCTGAACGATTTACATAACCCTAACTCTGTCGTGGTTATAAGGCGGAGTAGGGACCCCTACAAAATAATTCCAATTCCTGGTTAGGCATAGCTAGGCTCAAGCTTTCATCTTCATTGTACTTGTGATCATCAGAGCTAATCAGATTCCACCAAACACATGACATAGGGTATTACACATTTCAGTGGCCCAAACTTATATAAATCTTTGCGTGCGATGTCGTGCGAGAGCACGAACCATCGAGTTGTGAACAACTCCATCAGTCCATCAAAGCTATACGTGGGTAATAACCACGTAGGGGCACCGTCGACACCAAGCACCGACAAAATTCACGTTAAGCACATCTAACCAAGAGAACATATATATATCTTTATAAATGGAAACTGTGGCAATATACGGTCACCTTGCTAGCCTACTTTAATATAATAGATAGATATAAATAAATCCCAAGAGTTTCCGCGAAGGAACCAAAGGCAGAGCCAGCTATGCTGCCCAACAATTGCCGTAGCGTTGGAGCTTTCCAACAGTACGAGCCAGTCACTATGCTACTAGCTAGTAGCTAGCAACAACACAAAACCTCATGTTGTCCTTTTATCGATGTCACAGTGTGCACATTTGATAGCAAGAGGCGTTCGGCCCGCAACACCTTTCGTTTTACCCGCCGCTACCCTAGAATATCTGGCAGTGAAAAACTTGGTAAAAATGCCTCCAGCAGTACAATCATAGAATATGCATGGCTATACATGTGGCGTTAGAAATGTTGTTAGTTAGTGTTTCCAAACACGCCATCTTTTACCGCGCGAACGTGCGAGATATATTGTTGCAACAATAATATAACACGTTAAAAAATATATAATTTGTTTTTGCCAAACTTCATCTTGATTTATTGTACGACGAAAGCAACCCATCGTCCAAACCAGTGCTAGAAATATGGGCTACATTTTTTAGACTAGAACGAGTACCGTTTAAAAATAGGAACTCAAAGCATGATCCAGCATAAAATAATGAGTCAGGCTAACACAGTTCAAAGGCGAGCCTAAAATTCTAGCCCGTCAGGCCTAAAATCTCGTCCCGTCGCCGTCGCCCCTGGCACGGCTCGCACGTATGGGCTGAACTTGGGTTGGCATGGACTAATGAATCTCATATTGTTTTTTAGTTTAGTTAGCTATAGAGTTTATATGTTTGTAATATTTAGATTTTATGTGGTCAAATGATGCTTGCATTGTTTAATATTTTTAATTTAGTAAGATATGGACTTTATGTGATTGCAGTATTTGGATTTTATGTGGTTTAAATATATGGACCGGACATTGACCGACGCTGTTCAACAAACACACGACATGCTTTAGGATCGGGCTAGACCACTATTTCTACTCTTTAGACTGGCACGATACGACCTAAAATTTTTTAGACCTTTGTAGCTCAAATCTGTTTGTCACGAAGCACGAAGTGGACCAGGCCAATTCCCATCACTAGTCCAAACACACAATCCAGGACATACACTACACACACAGAGTCACGGACAGACCAGCGCTCTGCATGGGCATCATTCTGGTGACCACGCAAAAAGGAGCAGCCATTCCCGGGCAAGATGGTTGCAGAAGCCAGCGAGCGGCTCGGCGCGCATTGGCACACACTATACACACTGGTCGCTGATATTTCGATTCCCCACGTGCGACACGGCATCTACCGGTCGAGGAACTCCACATCTCTCCATGAAGCTCGCTATATATGTGAGCTTGGCACATTGGCACACCACAGAGCAGCCACTTGGATCCGGTGCTCAGCGAAACAGCTAGCTATAGCCTGTATCTAGCAGCTAGCTTCAGTCACAGCAGGACGGTCGGCTCACACACAGCTAGCCGCCGCCGCTGCTTAGCCACCAGTAGTCCGATCTGATCTACAGGCAGGGGGCCAGGGGCAACTAGCTAGCTAGCCGCGCGCCGGCGCCATGATGAACCTGAACCTGAAGCAGCCTCTGGTGCTGCCCGCGCACCACAGCAATGTCGTCGGCTCGCGCCTGTCGTCGTCGTCGCCCTCGGCGGCCGCAGCCAGCAGGAGGACCGGTGGCGGCGTGTCCTCCCGGTCCGGCTCCCGGCGGCACGTGCGGATCCCGAGGATCAGCTGCAGCGCCACCGAGGAGGTCAGCGGCGCCGTGTCGTCCGTCACCGTGGAGAGGATGCTGACGGTGATGGCGTCCGTGGAGGCGTCGCCGGCCATCGGGCAGATGTACTTCCAGCGCGCCGTCGACGACGTCGGCGACCTCCTCGGCAAGACGCTGCTGCTGGAGCTCGTCAGCTCCGAGCTTGACGCAAGTGAGTATAGTCACTCATACTGTCGGCCGTATGGAGGATGGGCGCCATGCATGCATGCATCCTGCTAGTATCTGAGCTAGATCCAACAATGGTGCATGGCTACTATATATCTATATATCCATGGCCATTAAATTGCTCAGCGACTAAACGAAAATCACTACTGAACCGTGGATATACATATATAGATGTGTGGATGATGATTATCATAACAATAATGAGAATATAGTTCGAATATATGTGTGCAAGAAATATAGATGCTCTCCACAATGGACAAAAGTTCTTGAACTGCAAGACGCCATACGTACGACTAGACGAGAGTTTAATTTGTCGTAGATGACTACGCGCGTACGTAGGAAATAAAGGGAAATATCTGAGCTGGTGAGCATGCACGCATGTGGTGGTGCACTGCAGAGTCGGGCGTGGAGAAGACGCGGGTGACGGCGTACGCGCACAAGACGCTGCGGGAGGGCCACTACGAGGCGGAGTTCAAGGTGCCGGCGTCGTTCGGGCCGGTGGGCGCGGTGCTGGTGGAGAACGAGCACCACAAGGAGGTCTTCATCAAGGAGATCAAGCTCGTCACCGGCGGCGACAACAGCACCGCCGTCACCTTCGACTGCAACTCCTGGGTGCACTCCAAGTTCGACAACCCGGAGAAGCGCATCTTCTTCACCCTCAAGGTACGTTGATCAGCACGGTGACTGCCATGCATGCGTGCTGACTGACACTCACGGCTGCTGCTGCTGCTTAATTTGTCTGTGCAGTCGTACCTGCCGTCCGACACGCCCAAGGGGCTGGAGGACCTGAGGAAGAAGGACCTGCAGGCGCTGCGCGGCGACGGGCACGGCGAGCGCAAGGCGTTCGAGCGCGTCTACGACTACGACGTGTACAACGACCTGGGCGACCCGGACAAGAACCCGGCCCACCAGCGGCCCGTGCTGGGCGGCAACAAGCGGTACCCGTACCCGCGCCGCTGCCGCACCGGCCGCCCCAGGACCAAGAAGGACCCCGAGACGGAGATGCGCGAGGGCCACAACTACGTGCCCCGCGACGAGCAGTTCTCGGAGGTGAAGCAGCTCACTTTCGGGGCCACCACGCTGCGCTCCGGCCTGCACGCGCTGCTGCCGGCGCTCCGCCCGCTGCTCATCAACAAGAAGGAGCTGCGCTTCCCGCACTTCCCCGCCATCGACGACCTCTTCAGCGACGGCATCCCGCTGCCGGCGCAGACCGGGTTCGACGCCATCCGCACCGTCGTCCCGCGCATGGTCAAGCTGGTGGAGGACACCACCGACCACGTCCTCCGCTTCGAGGTGCCGGAGATGATAGAGAGTAAGCTAGCTAGCACTCATCTCAGGAGTCAGGACTGCTTGTTTGCTTCCGTTATCTTAATCTTAAAAAAATAAATGATTTGCTTTGCCAGGGGACCGGTTCTCGTGGTTCAAGGACGAGGAGTTCGCGAGGCAGACGATCGCGGGGCTCAACCCGCTGTGCATCCAGCTGCTGACGGAGTTCCCCATCAAGAGCAAGCTGGACCCGGAGGTGTACGGGCCAGCGGAGTCCGCCATCACCAAGGAGATCCTGGAGAAGCAGATGAACGGCGCGCTGACCGTGGAGCAGGCGCTGGCGGCGAAGCGGCTGTTCATCCTGGACTACCACGACGTGTTCCTGCCCTACGTGCACAAGGTGCGGGAGCTGCCGGACTCGACGCTCTACGCCTCGCGCACCGTCTTCTTCCTGACGGACCTGGGCACGCTGATGCCGCTGGCCATCGAGCTGACGCGGCCCAAGTCGCCGACGCGGCCGCAGTGGAAGCGGGCGTTCACGCACGGGCCCGACGCCACCGACGCCTGGCTGTGGAAGCTGGCCAAGGCGCACGTGCTGACCCACGACACGGGGTACCACCAGCTGGTGAGCCACTGGCTGCGCACGCACTGCTGCGTGGAGCCCTACATCATCGCCGCCAACCGGCAGCTGAGCCGGCTGCACCCGGTGTACCGCCTGCTGCATCCGCACTTCCGCTACACCATGGAGATCAACGCTCTGGCCAGGGAGGCGCTCATCAACGCCGACGGCATCATCGAGGAGTCCTTCTGGCCGGGCAAGTACGCCGTCGAGCTCAGCTCCGTGGCGTACGGCGCGACGTGGCAGTTCGACACGGAGGCGCTGCCCAACGACCTCGTCAAGCGCGGGCTGGCCGTGCGCGGGGAGGACGGGGAGCTGGAGCTCACCATCAAGGACTACCCCTACGCCCACGACGGGCTCCTGGTCTGGGACTCCATCAAGCAGTGGGCGTCCGACTACGTCAACGTCTACTACAAGTCCGACGAGGCCGTGGCCGCCGACCCCGAGCTGAGGGCGTTCTGGGACGAGGTGCGCAACGTGGGGCACGGCGACAAGAAGGACGAGCCGTGGTGGCCCGTGCTGGACACCCGCGACAGCCTGGTGGAGACGCTGACCACCATCATGTGGGTCACCTCCGGCCACCACTCGGCCGTCAACTTCGGCCAGTACCACTTCGCCGGCTACTTCCCCAACCGGCCGACCACCGTCCGGAAGAACATGCCGGTGGAGGAGGGCGGGCCGGGCGTGGAGATGGAGAAGTTCCTCAAGCAGCCGGAGACGACGCTGCTGGACATGCTGCCCACGCAGATGCAGGCCATCAAGGTCATGACGACGCTGGACATCCTCTCGTCGCACTCGCCCGACGAGGAGTACATGGGGGAGTTCGCGGAGCCGTCGTGGCTGGCGGAGCCCATGGTGAAGGCGGCGTTCGAGAAGTTCGGCGGCAGGATGAAGGAGATCGAGGGGTTCATCGACGAGTGCAACAACAACCTGGACCTCAAGAACCGGTGCGGCGCCGGGATCGTGCCGTACGAGCTGCTCAAGCCCTTCTCCAAGCCGGGAGTCACCGGGAGGGGCATCCCCAACAGCATCTCCATCTGATCCATCCTCAGCATGCATTCGTCCAATTAAATCGGGGGTTGTACTATTATTGCATGCAGAGGCTGCTTGTCGAATAAAACGTACTGTATGTACGATTGTATTGTACATGTGTGTCAATGCAACAAGAGGGTTAATACCAATTAAGCTAGTAAGATGGCATTATTAACAGAGCCTTTATACATGCATTATTCTGAAACAACTTTATACATTTTGAAACGACTAGATATATATACAGTATAATTTTGAGATATATAGCTTCAAAGTACTAAAAGTAAAAATAATGACCCTGAAAGTGATAGAATAACAACCCACTGTTTACAGAGCAGCAGATAGCACGTAAGTACAAACGACAGGCTAGTCAGTTTCTCTCCGTGCATCATGAGCATCGTAGCCGAGATGATCGGCATATATGCTGGTTTCGTCACGTATCGTCCAAAAATATTCACGGGAAAACAGGTGGAGCCCAGTGCCATGGCCGGGCGGCGCTTCAGCATCAAGCCAAGTTGATGCCGCTGGAACCCACTGTCCACTGACTAGCTAACACCTGTTATCTCTCCACAGTTTCACAGACAGCGATATATATGGGCTCACTAGAGAAGACAATGGAGCTAGCTCGCTGCCGCTCGATCGCAATCTGGATGTGAATGGAGGAGGGTACAGTGTTGATGTTGGACACAAGCAGTAGTGTGTACATCTCCATGCACAGGACCTCAGGCATCTTACTTCTTTCGTTCTTTTTTATTTATCGCATTTTAGTTCAAAAATATATAACCTAACGGACGATAAATATTCGAGAACAAAGCTAGTATATTTTTTTAACAATAGATAAGATATCAACTCAGAATTGTTTTACGAATCTAGCTATCCATGGTAGGGGTTCAAATAGAGGGAAATGGGCTGGGCTTTGAAGAGGCTTTTGAAACATTAAGACAAGCAGAAAGAGATAGGGAAAGGAAAAAAGATAGTCCGAAAGAAAATTCCCTTCTTAAATCAATTAATGATCAGACAATTACTTAGAAAATAACCTGCTCGCACATTTCATCCAAGATATCCCTGAGATAGGCTATGAACATGATGATATATACATAAAACTATGTGATCTAGTGGCATCCAAAGGTAAGCATGAAACCTCGAGGGGGGGGGGCATAAGGGTCGGAAGACCAACAAGTCACATAGCTCTCAGTGAAAATAAATCTTTTTGGAAAAGCAGAGGTCTTTCAGACTTGGCTAAAATTCGATCTTTATTGGATGCAGAAAAGGAATATAATCTCGACTTCGTTGCGGTGATGGAAACTGATAAACAGGACATATTCGTTCGAATCTTGCATGACTCACAAGAGGTGTAGGTTTTGTTTGGCATAGTTTACCACCATGTGGAAATTAGAAAGTATTCTTATAAGAGTTAATGCTGGTATGTTTGATTTATCTCTAATTGTTGAGGGGGATTTTATATACAGTTCCATCCCATCGATAAATGGGATAAGTTCAGATTGAATCTAATGGCAGTTTATGGGTTGGCTCTGTATGAAAATAATATCTTATTGAACCTTTTTTAAGAAACAGATATAAAAGATGCTACTTTTAGATGGAGCAAAATAAGGCTCCATAGCCAGATGGATTCGTGGCAAAGTTTTACTAAAAATTTGAGGACATTATCAAATATGACTTGTTACAAATGTTCAAGAACATGTATAAATATATAGGGGTGACCAGTCATTGTTTGGCTTGAACTTTATAATAATAGTTGAATGGTGAAAACCCTAATCCTAACAGGGGTTGGGTGATCTATTAATAGAATGGAGTAACTGGGCCAGGCCCATTACAGAGAGGTGAGACAGTAATTACACGGGGAAAACCCCAAACCCTAATCGGGTATTCTAACACCCCCCCCCCCCGCAGTCACAACTCTATCCTGTATAGATGTTGAGACTAGAGCGAAAGTCTAAAAATTAACCCCTTGGTGAAGATGTCGGTGAACTGCAGCGTGGTGGGGACGCTGAGAACCCGAACGTCACCGGCGGCGACACGCTCCCGGACGAAGTGCAGATCGATCTCCACGTGCTTCGTGCGTTGATGCTGTACGGGATTGGTGGAGAGGTAGACTGCGCTGACGTTGTCGCAGTAGACGAGGGCGATGCGCTGGAGGGGACTGTGGAGCTCGTGGAGGAGCTGTCGCAACCAGAAGGCCTCTGCCACGCCATTGGCCACGGCGCGGTACTCAGCCTCAGCACTGGAGCGAGAGACGACGGGCTGCCGCATGGCGGCCTAGGAGACGAGGTTGGCGCCCAAGAACACGGTGTAATCGAAGGTGGATCGACACGTGTCTGGACAACCAGCCTAGTCATCGTCGGTGTAGACCACGAGTTCCGATGTCGGGGATGGTCGGAGTAGGAGGCTGTAGTCGAGGGAGCCGCGTAGGTAGCGCAGGATCCGCTTGAGAGCGGTGAGATGAGGCTCCCGCGGGGTGTGCATATGCAGGCACACCTGCTGAACGGCGTAGGCGATGTCAGGCCTGGAGAAGGTGAGGTACTGGAGCGCGTCGGTCAGGCTTTGGTAGGACGTCGCATCGGCGACCGGGGGCCCGTCGTCCTCTGAGAGCTTCGCTTGAGTGTCGACAGGCGTGGAGTAGGGCTTGCAGTCAGACATGAAAGCCTGCTCCAATATGTCGATGGCGTACTGGCGCTGATGGAGGAAGAGACCCTGGGGCCACCGCTCGGCGGTGATTCCGAGGAAGTGGTGGAGGGGCCCCAGGTCCTTCATCGCGAACTCCCGCTGCAGAGCGACGATCGTGCGCTGAAGAAGGTCGGTGGTGGATGCCGTGAGCACAATGTCGTCGACGTAGAGCAGAAGGAAGACGGTGTCGGCGCCGCATCGGTAGATGAAGAGGGACGTGTCCAACTTGGCCTCGACGAAGCCAATGGAGGCCAAGTAGGAAGCTGAAAGTCGCCTGGAGGGGGGTGAATAGGCGGAATCTGAAAATTATAAACTTAAGCACACACTACAAGCCGGGGTTAGCGTTAGGATAAAAATCAAGTCCGAAAGAGAGGGAGAAAACAAATCACAAGCAAATAGCGAGAGTGACACGGTGATTTGTTTTACCGAGGTTCGGCCCTCGAAGGCCTAGTCCCCGTTGAGGTGGTCACAAAGACCGAGTCTCTTTCAACCCTTTCCCTCTCTCTCAAACGGTCACTTAGACCGAGTGAGCTTCTCTTCTCAATCAATTGGGACACTTAGTCCCCACAAGGACCACCACACAATTGGTGTCTCTTGCTTTGATTACAAAGGTGTCAAGGACAAGAATGAGGAAGAAGAAAAGCAATCCAAGCGCAAGAGCTCAAATGAACACGGCAAAACTCTCTCTTCTAGTCACTATTGCTTTGAGTGGAATTGGGACTCAGAGAGATTTTGATTCACTCTATTTATGTCTTGTATTGAATGTACTAGCTCTTGTATTGAATGTGTTGGATGAAAACTTGGATGCCTTGAATGTGTGGTGGTTGGGGGTATTTATAGCCCCAACCACCAATATGGTCGTTGGGGAACTCTGCTGTCGACGGGCGCACCGGACACTGTCCGGTGCGCCAGCCACGTCACCCAACCGTTAGGGTTCGACCGTTGGAGCTTCTGACAACTAGGCCACCGGACAGTCCGGTGGTGCACCGGACAGTCATTGTTCACTGTCCGGTGTGCCTTCTGGCGCCTGCTCTGACTCTGCACGCGTAGTTCGCACTGTTCACTATTCATTGTTCACTTCTGTAGATGATCGTTGGTGCGCGAGCCGTTGCTCCCGCTGGCACACTGGACAGTCCGGTGTTACACCGGACAGTCCGGTGAATTATAGCGGAGAGTAATTTCTGGAAACCCGAAGCTGAGCAATTCAGAGTGATTCTCCCTGGTGCACCGGACACTGTCCGGTGGCACACCGGACAGTCCGGTGCGCCAGACTAGGGCAGCCTTCGGTTTTCTTTGCTCCTTTCTTTTGAACCCTTTCTTTTGACTTTGTATTGGTTTGTTGTGAACCTTTGGCACCTGTAGAGCATATATTTTAGAGCAAACTAGTTAGTTCAATTGTTTGTGTTGGGCAATTCAACCACCAAAATTATATAGGAAAAGGTTTGACCCTATTTCCCTTTCAATCTCCCCCTTTTTAGTGATTGATGCCAACACAAACCAAAGCAAATATAAAAGTGCAGAATTGAACTAGTTTGTATAAGGTAAGTGTAAAGGTTGCTTGGAGTGAAACCAATATAATTATTTCAATAGATATGCATGGATTGTTTTCTTCTTATTTAAAATTTTGGACCACACTTGCACCACGAGTTTTGTTTTTGAAAATTCTTTGTAAAATTCTTTTCAAAATCCTTTTGCAAATAGTCAAAGGTATAGGAATAAGATTGTGAGAAGCATTTTCAAGATTTGAAATTTTCTCCCCCTGTTTCAAATGCTTTTCCTTCGACTTAAACAAAACTCCCCCTCAATGAAATTCTCCTCTTATTGCTCAAGAGGGCTTTATAAATTTTTGAAGATACTAGAAGTTTCTCCTCCTTTTGAAAACACATTAAGATACTAATTTGAAAACTTCATTTCTGAAATTCGTGGGTGGTGGTGGCGCGGTCCTTTTGCTTTGGGCTAATACTTTCTCCCCCTTTGGCATGAATCGCCAAAAACGGATACTTGAGTGAAATATAAGCCCTTGTTACTTTCTCCCCAATGGCAAACAAATAAATATGAGTGAAAATTATACCAATGTGGAGAGACGGCGGAATACCGACAAAGAGTAAATAATACCGATGGAGTTGAGTGGAAGCGTCGTCTTTGCCGAATACTTCATTTCCCTTTCAATTCTATGACTAATCATAAGAATATACTTGAAAACACATTATTCATAGTCATAAAAGAGATATGATCAAAGGCATATAAATGAGCTATGTGTGCAATGTTTCAATCAAAATTCCTAGAATCAAGAATATTTAGCTCATTCCTAAGCTTGGTAAATGTTTTCTCATCCAAAGTGTTGGGGCCATGCTTCGTTGCGCCGAAGGTCTTACACGAAGAAGCAGCTTCGGCTGAAGTTGTCCCCAGGAGATGGCCGAAGGTTCCTTTTTATGGAGCTTCGGCGTTACAAACCGACATAGAGATAGAATGACCTTTTTATCCATAGAGGTCTGAGTCAATGTTGTAAACTTTTGTAAGGGGCATAATTGTAATTCGTCACAGGCTGCGTCCTGTGTCTATAAATAGATGAACAGTACCCCTGTACTGTTCACGGGAACTTGACATTTGCTTTCGCATCACACCTGTACTTTTGCCTTCCTCAGGACCGAAGGTACATTTGTAATTTGAAGTCATTTATATTCATTCGTGATAATAAAAATGGAGATGATAATACTTAAATGTTTATTTTATACTTCATGATTTGTATGAACACTTCGTTGATTATTATTATACTTACGAAGGTACGTCCTTCGTAACCTTCGTCCGAAATTCTTTATATCCAGAAGGGATATAATGTTTTGGAGGACGAAGGACTTTAACACTTAAAATTTTCTATGTTGCCTTGTTCTTAACTCTTAGCATTTGAGAACAAGCCCCCAACATTGGCGCCCACCTCCGGTGAACTCACTTCCACTTTTCTGAGCTGATGGCTTCGTTCAACAATCAAGCTGAAGCTGCTTCGGCTTCGAAGCTGGTGCTCCCGATAACAGGCGGTTCTTGCTCAGAGCCGGCTAACAAGAAGCAGAAGAAGGAGGCTCAGAGAAGGGTGCAGCATGTTGGAGTGCAGGGACCCTTCATCAAGTCAAAATGGTCCCACATTCCAATTACCTTCTCTCAGGAAGACCTTCAGCTTAAGGATTATCCTCACAATGATGCCATGGTTATCTCTTGCGTGATCAAAGGATTTCTGGTCCACAATGTCTTAGTTGATACAGGCAGTGCAGCTGATATTATATTTGCTAAGGCCTTCAGGCAAATGCAAGAGCCCGAAGACAAGATCCATGATGCTACGCACCCTCTTTGTGGCTTCGGAGGGCGGTAGATTGTAGCACTTGGGAAGATTACCATGCCGGTAACCTTCGGATTTGTTAACAACACAAGGACTGAGCAAATTGTGTTTGATATTGTTGACATGGAGTATCCTTACAATGCTATCATTGGTCGCGGTACTCTTAATGCCTTCGAAGCAATTCTTCACCCAGCTTATCTCTGCATGAAGATACCTTCGGACCAAGGGCCTATTGCTATTCATGGAAGCCAGGAAGCTGCTAGAAGGGCCGAAGGAAGCTGGACTGACTCCAAAGCAATCCATAACATAGATGGAGCTGAAGCTTGTGAACAGTACAAATTCAGAAGGGAGAAGGCAGCTTCAGCAGATCAGCCGAAGCCCATGCTATTGTGCGAGGACATAGCAGAGCAGAAGGTGCTGTTGGGCTCGCAATTATCTGAAGACCAGGAGAAAACCTTGATAAGGTTTTTATTCAACAACAAAGATGTTTTTGCATGGTCAGCTAATGATCTCTGTGGAGTAAATCGGGATGTTATTGAACATTCGCTCAATGTTGACCCATCCTTCAGACCCCGAAAGCAGAGGCTTCGGAAGATGTCGGATGACAAGGCCGAAGGGGCTCGCAATGAAGTAAAAAGACTCCTCAGTGCAGGAGTTATCAGAGAAGTAAAGTATCCAGAGTGGCTAGCTAACACTGTTATGGTGAAGAAGGCCAATGGCAAGTGGAGAATGTGTATCGATTTCACAGATCTCAACAAGGCTTGTCCGAAGGATGAATTCCCGCTGCCAAGGATAGACTCTTTAGTCGATGCAGCAGCTTCTTCAGAGCTCATGAGTCTCCTGGACTGCTACTCAGGCTATCATCAAATTTGGATGAAGAAGGAAGATGAGCCGAAGACTAGCTTCATAACCCCAAGTGGCACATATTGCTATCTTTGGATGCCTGAGGGGCTCAAAAATGCTGGAGGAAGTTTCAGCAGAATGACAGCGAAGGTCCTCCAGTCTCAGATAGGCAGAAATGTGTTGACTTATGTCGATGACATCATTGTAAAAAGCACGAAGCAGGAAAATCATATTGCTGATCTGCAGGAGACCTTCGCCAGTTTCAGATAAGCTGGTCTGAAGCTGAATCCAGAAAAATGTGTCTTCGGAGTAAAGAAGGGGAAATTTCTTGGATGCTTGGTTTCAACAAAGGGAATCGAAGTTAATCCAAATAAAATCGAAGCTATACTTCGAATGGAGCCACCAACCACAAGAAAGGGGGCCCAAAGATTGACAGGAAGGCTGGCATCTCTCAACAGATTCATATCCAGATCAGCAGAAAGAATTTTACCCTTCTTCGAGGTGCTGAAGTCAGCTGAAGTCTTTCAATGGGGACCAAGTCAACAAAAAGCTTTCGAAGAGCTGAAGCAATATTTGATAGATCTAACAACATTAACTCCACCAACGCCAGGGGCTCCTCTGTTGTTATATGTGGCAGCTTCGCACTCAGCAGTAAGTGCGGCACTTGTCCAGGAGAAGTTTGATGGCCAAGTCAAGAAGCAGGTCCCAGTATATTTTGTATCTGAAGTCCTTAGCATATCAAAGAAAAATTATACAGAGCTGGAGAAGGTATTATATGCCGTTTTAATGGCATCCAGGAAGCTTCGGCATTATTTTCAGGCATACAATATTATTGTTCCTTCTTCACAGCCGTTGAAGGATATCATGAGAAATAGAGAAGCTACTGGACGGATTGGAAAATGGGCTGCAGAGCTCAATGAATTTTACATTGATTATGTGCATAGATCCTCGATCCAGTCTCAAGCATTGGCAGATTTCATTGCCGACTGGACGCCAGGGGCTCAGGATGAAGAAGCAAATAAAGATGCCGAAGTGTGGACAGTGTTTTGTGATGGCTCTTGGGGAACCTTCGGAGCAGGTGCAGCCGCTGTGTTGGTTTCACCATCCAAGGTTAAAACTTGTTATACAGCAAGACTTGATTTCAGCTGTACAAACAATATTACTGAGTACGAAGCCCTGCTCCTGGGCCTTCGGAAATTAAAGGCAATGGGAATCAGAAGGGCGATTCTTAAAACTGATTCCCAGGTCGTTTCGGGTCATATTGACAAAAGTTGCAAGGCTAAAGATCCGAAGCTTGAAAAATATCTAGACACGGTCCGAAGGATCGAAGCCTCCTTCGAAGGATTTTCTGTCAAGAATATCCCTCGAGGACAAAATGAGCATGCTGATTTGCTAGCCAAGTCTACAGCACAGGGGCTGCTGTTACCTTCGGATGTGTTCTTCGAAACAATAAAGGCACCTTCAGTGGAGCTCCTTGAAAGAGCAGTCCTCAACATATCTCCTGTTTACAGCGAAGATTGGAGAACTGAAATCATCTCTTACCTTCAGGGTAACTTCCTATCAGATGATGAAGCTTATAATAAAAGGATAGAGGCAAGAGCTCGTCCGTATGTCATGATAGAAGGGGAGTTATACAAGCATGGAGTTTGCGCTCCGCTGCTCAAGTGTCTATCTAGAACCGAAGGTATAGAGTTGATGAAAGAAATACATGCAGGCCTGTGTGGATCCCACATTGGATCTAGGCCGTTACTTGGAAAAGTCTTCCGCCAAGGGTTTTATTGGCCGAAGGCAGCTTCGGATGCAGCGGAGTTGGTTCAAAAGTGCGAAGGTTGTCAGAAATGTGCAAGAGATCAAAAGCAACCTTCGTCTTTGACACAGCTGATACAACCCATCTGGCCATTGCAAAGGTGGGGCCTTGACTTGTTGGGTCCATTACCACCGGCCCAAGGGAATCTAAAATATGTTATAGTAGCTGTGGAGTATTTTTCTAAATGGATTGAGGCGAAGCCATTAGCCACAATAACTTCGGCTACTGTCCAAAAGTTTTTCTGGCAGAATATTGTCTGTCGCTTCGGGGTACCGAAGGCCATCACTGTAGATAATGGAACGCAGTTCGACTCCGAAGCTTTCAGAAATTTCTGTGATCAAATTGGAACGAAGATCCATTTTGCATCAGTCAGGCATCCGGAGTCAAATGGGCTCGTTGAAAGGGCCAACGGCATTATAATGACAGGAATAATGAAGTTAATCTTCAATCAACCCAGGAGAAAGTGGCCAGATCAGTTAACCAAAGTGGTGTGGAGCCACAATACAACAACATCAAGGTCTACAGGCTTTACTCCATTCAAATTATTATTCGGTGACGAAGCAATAACTCCGGAAGAAGCTAAAGCTGGATCAATAAGAGTAGTAGCTTCGGCAGAATCAGGTCCTGAAGATGCCTGCCTTGTGGAAAAAGATGCCTTAGAGAGGATCAGGCTTCAGGCCGTGGAGAATATCAATAAATATCAAGCTGAAACAGTCAAGTGGCGAGATAGAAAGGTCCGGTTAAAAAATATTGAGCCGGGACACTTGGTGCTTCGGAGAGTAGCCAACCCAGATACAGTGGGCAAGCTACAGTTGAAATGGGAAGGACCTTTCTTAGTAGTATCTTCGTCAAGGCCTGGTTCGTACAGATTGAAGGACATGGATGGCAACGAAATTCCAAGATCTTGGAATGCGGATGAGCTTCGGCGATATTATGTATAGCTTGATGTAACTTTTTATGTTTTTTCTTTTCTTTTTCATGGCACCCTTTTCCTTTCTAAAGGGGGAGAAAGGTTTTTAATGGGGCCATCATATGTAATTTCCTTTTTAGTCTTATAAGAGCAAAATCCCCCAAAAATGTAAATGTAAAAACTGAGAACGCACCATCGAGTGCCGAAACTGAAAAGGTGAAGAAGCTCCAAAGACGTCCCTAAGGGGATGCAGAGCTCACAGCGAAAAGTCAACGCTGATTCCGCCGAAAGTAAAAGGCGAAGAAGCTCCAAAGACGTCCCTAAGGGGATGCAAAGCTCACAGCGAAAAGTCAACGCTGATTCCGCCGAAAGTAAAAGGCGAAGAAGCTCCAAAGACGTCCCTAAGGGGATGCAGAGCTTACAGCGAAAAGTCAACGCTGATACCGCCTAAGTAAAAGGCGAAGAAGCTCCAAAGTCGTTCCTAAGGGAATGCAGAGCTGATGTGTGGTTGTTTCTAAGGAAATAATGGCTGAGAGCGTGGCTTCGGACATATGTTTTGGACATTCATTCGCACATTACATTACATCATAGCATTTGCATTCATAAGCATTCATTCATAGCATTTGTGTTCCTAAGTGGTTGCTTCGGCAAAAAGAAGAAGTGGTCTTTTATTCTTCGTTGTGTACAAAAAAGAAAAGCTTCGGCAAAAAGAAGAAGTGGTCTTTTATTCTTCGTTGTGTACAAAAAAGAAAAGCTTCGGCAAAAAGAAGAAGTGGCCTTTTATGCTTCGTTGTGTACGAAAAGAAGGGAAGGTGTTTTTTCGCCTTCGGCTCAAAATACTAATTTCGTCCACATCAAAGCGCCTCAATAGAAGGGTAAGAATATATTACAAGGTATGTACAAAGTTCATCGGGAACAGTTTAATTGTATTTACAAAAGTTGTTACAAAAGTTTCCTGAGTTTTTCTACAGTATACTCCTACTGATCTTTACTGAGCTTCAGCTTCGGCGACATATATTAAGCATCATCTTCAGCTTCGTCATCCTACACGAATCAAGGTATAGCGAGTAAAAATCAAGTGTGAAGGAGAAGGTAAACACAAGGTATCGTTTCTTACTGGTTCAAGATGACTTCGAGCTTCGTCTCCAGCCTTCTCTCGCCCGCCTTTTGTCCATATCATTTTTATAAATCTATTTGAGATGCTTTGGGCGAGGTCAGGAATATCGTCTAGAATTGATGGAGACAGAGTGAAGTTCGGCCTGTTGACGACTTTTCCATGCTCACAGCCGGCTTTCAGAAACGCTGCAGCGGTGCCTCGAGAAGCTACCCAGGCATAGAAGTCACCGTGCCCGGCTATAACTTCATCAAGTTCTTCAATTTCAGCTTCAATATGATCAAAGGCTCTTGGCAAATTTTCAGCAGCAGGGGTGAACTTTCCACTGCTGGCCCCAACTGAGTAAAAGATCTTCTTCAATTGTTGAATGCAGCTGGTACTAAATTTCAAACATTTATCCTGAAGGCTTGTTAATGATTTCTTCAAATCTGAGTTGGTTTGGACTTCGGCTTCAAGTTTTGAATTAAGCTCTAGCTTCTCTTGTTCAAATTGTTTTGATTGGCAGATAAGCTTCGAATTCAATTCTGATACTTTAGCTTCAGTCTCTGCCAGCAAGCCTTCAGTCGTTTGGAGTTCAAAGTCTTTCTTTTCAAGAATAGTTGATTGCTCTTTTATCTTGCTCTCTAGATTTTCGATTATAGCTTCGTGTTTTTTATCCTCTAGATCTTGCTGCATCCTGAAAGCTTTGCTTAGAAGCATGCTCTGCAAATAAACAACCTTTGTTAGGGATATTTCCATTATTAAAAAACAATAGAAGTCAGAGAAAAGTTGTTTACCTTGAAATTGGAATAAAATAAGCTGCCGACGATATGTTGTCGTCGGTAGCGGCTGATATCTGTTTCTAGCTTCGGAAAACCGATACTCTTTGATAGAGTACCGATGACCTTAGCCCCAGTTGGATCCCGGATGCAGCCCAGTTTTTCATCATCAATGCCTCCAAATAGAAGAGCTCCTGGCTTGTATCCGCAAGATTTGGCATATTCCTTAAGCTCTTCTATTTCGGCCTTCGACAGTTTTTGCCCAACTAAATTTTGACATATGTAGGCTTCATCGTCCGAAGGGTCTTCGGCTATTTCTTTCCCTTTCCCAGGCACTGTGGCCATGGTTTCATCAGCAGCGGTGGCAGCTTCTTCTGCAGCCATGTCTATCAAAATTTTGTTGATGTCTTAAATGGTAGTTTCTAAGTTCGCATCTTCGGCTGTAGCGGCTTCGGTAGCCGCGACCTCCGAAGGTGCAACTTCGACATTTGATGTGCCCTCAACAGCTGGCGTTTTCTGAATTGACGCCCTCGGTGGCGTCTTGTCAATAACTTCGGTTACTGCAATAATTCTTTGCCTTTTTGCTTTGGTTATCTTCGTTTTTTCCGGCTCTTCCACCTTTCGAAAAAGCTTCGTCAGTTGAGGCCCTAATGGACTTAGCTTCGTGGGCATGGGTTCAGTCATTACCTTTAAGATTTCCTCCACGTCGTCGGTAGAAGATGGTGCAGGAGACCCCTCTTCATCGGATAATTTTCGCTTTGGAGTTGATATTTTTCTCTTCTTGGGAATTTTCTTCTCTTTTGGTGGTTTTTCTTCATCCTTGTTCAAAGTTTCGGCCACTCTTTTCCTTTTTTGGCCCTCAGCACCCTTGTTCAGCCGTTCATAGTCAGGGTACTCGAAGCCCAGGGCATCAAGCACTCGGTTCAGCCTTCGCTTCGGACGGGTGCCGAAGGCCGCGGTCATCAGTTGATCTTCTTTTTTTGGAATAATTCCCAAGAATTTCATTGCACATCACCTCAACTGTGTCCAGCCACTCTTGGCAGGGTTTTTTAAAGTATTTCTTGAATTTGAAGTGATAAGGAAGCCGGACAAGTCCCCCCTTCTTCTTCTCCCCCTCTAGTTTTGGCATTTCCCATTCTTTCAGAGTAGGGAAGACTCTAAACGCCAAGAATTCTTGAACCAGATCCCTGGTACCGATATGCTCTGAAATAATTTCAAACTCACCTAGTGCAGCCCAGGTGGGACCCTCCAATGTCATGTGGCACCGTGGCCTTGTTTCTCCGAAGATCAACTCAAGTGGGCTTTGTACCAATTTCTCTTCATCTTCGTCAACCTTCACATAAAACCACTCAGACTTCCAGCCTGCCGGCCATTTGCTTCGGTAGCTGATAACAGGGAACTTTGTTGTTTTCCGGTAGGCGAAATCGTAGCAACCGAAGTTATCATGTAATCCATCTTTTCTGGCCTTCGTTTGGTAATGTAACTCATGAACTCGACAGAAACTGTCGGCAAATGGCTCCACTGCTTGGCTTCGGAGGGCCCAGATATAAACATTAAGCCTAACGATAGCGTTAGGAGTCAATTGATGAAAGTAAATACCAAATTTCTTCAATACATCTGCAATAATCCCATGAAGAGGGAATCTCAGCCCAGCCTTTAAAAAGCTCTTGAAAATGACAATCTCGTCCTTCTCTGGCTTCGGGGTAGTTTCTTCTCCCCCGAAGCGAAGTAGCTTCTTCTGATTTTCACTGAAATAACCTGCTTTCACCATCTTGGAAAGATCAGCCTTTGAAACAGTTGACTTCCCGAAGTCCAAGTGACTGGGCTTGCTGGGCATGGCAATGCGATAGTCATCTTCGGGATCAGTTTCTTCAATGTTCTCTTCTTCCCCTTCGGCAGTTGTCGGGTCTGCTTCAGCAGCGGGCATTTCTTCCGCAGTCACCAGTCCGGAGCGCTGCATTGCTTCGGAGATGGGCACAGTCTCCGAACCTTCGGCTTCGTCTCCTTTACGTTCAACTCTGGCAGTAGATCGCACTCTGGCCATTTGATTCTGAGTTTGGGGAAGTTAAACACTTTTTTCTTTTTCCTTTTTTCCCGAAGCCTTTCTTTCTGACGAAGCAGACTTCGAGATGGACCTTCGTTCGATTCTGAGAATCAAGCTTCGGCTATAGTTAAAAATTTTGGCAGCAAAACAGTGCAAATAGCAATGAATGCTGTGCTAACTTCACACCTACTCGTCTGTTTATATAGTGCTGCAGGTAAGAAGGCGAAGCGGCAGGATTTTCACACCAGGCGGGCAGTCACTTGTACTCGCTGCGCAGTGGACCGCAAAGATCAAACAGTAACTCTGCAAGGTGGGTCCGACACGAGCTCGGAAATTTAATCGTTTCTCGGCAACGAGCTCAGGGAAGGTGTTTTTTGGACCTTCGGCTTCCCGAAGCTTAAGAGGCTTTTTTCACGGATCAAGCTCGTTACGAAAAACGATCTAGCGCCGCGAAAGGGGCTACTGTTGGGGCCATGCTTCGTTGCGCCGAAGGTCTTACACGAAGAAGCAGCTTCGGCTGAAGTTGTCCCCAGGAGATGGTCGAATGTTCCTTTTTATGGAGCTTCGGCGTTACAAACCGACATAGAGATAGAATGACCTTTTTATCCATAGAGGTCTGAGTCAATGTTGTAAACTTTTGTAAGGGGCATAATTGTAATTCGTCACAGGCTGCGTCCTGTGTCTATAAATAGATGAACAGTACCCCTGTACTGTTCACGGGAACTTGACATTTG
The DNA here is from genome assembly GCA_029449295.1 of Zea luxurians. NCBI lineage: Eukaryota > Viridiplantae > Streptophyta > Magnoliopsida > Poales > Poaceae > Zea > Zea luxurians. The sequence continues at coordinate 98,049,031 of JAOPSE010000011.1, forward strand.
CTTTCGCATCACACCTGTACTTTTGCCTTCCTCAGGACCGAAGGTACATTTGTAATTTGAAGTCATTTATATTCATTCGTGATAATAAAAATGGAGATGATAATACTTAAATGTTTATTTTATACTTCATGATTTGTATGAACACTTCGTTGATTATTATTATACTTACGAAGGTACGTCCTTCGTAACCTTCGTCCGAAATTCTTTATATCCAGAAGGGATATAATGTTTTGGAGGACGAAGGACTTTAACACTTAACATTTTCTATGTTGCCTTGTTCTTAACTCTTAGCATTTGAGAACAAGCCCCCAACACAAAGGCTTGATAAAGATATCGGCTAATTGATCTTTGGTGTTAATATACGCTATCTCGATATCCCCCCGTTGTTGGTGATCTCTTAAAAAGTGATACCGAATGGCTATGTGCTTAGTGCGGCTGTGTTCAACAGGATTATCCGCCATGCGGATTGCACTCTCATTATCACATAGGAGAGGGACTTTGCTAAATTTGTAGCCATAGTCCCTGAGGGTTTGCCTCATCCAAAGTAATTGCGCACAACAATGGCCTGCGACAATATACTCGGCTTCGGCGGTAGAAAGAGCTACTAAGTTTTGTTTCTTTGAAGCCCAAGACACCAGGGATCTTCCCAGAAACTAACAAGTCCCTGATGTGCTCTTCCTATCAATTTTACACCCTACTCAATCAGCATCTGAATATCCTAACAAATCAAAAGAGGATCCCTTGGGGTACCAAAGACCAAACTTAGGAGTATGAACTAAATATCTCAAGATTCTCTTCACGGCCCTAAGGTGAACTTCCTTAGGATCGGCTTGGAACCTTGCACACATGCATACGGAAAGCATAATATCCGGTCAAGATGCACATAAATAGAGTAAGGATCCTATCATCGACCGGTATACCTTTTGATCTAAGAATTTACCTCCCGTGTCAAGGTCGAGATGCCCATTGGTTCCCATGGGTGTCTTGATGGGCTTGACATCCTTCATTCCAAACTTGGTGAGTATGTCTTGAATGTACTTCGTTTGGCTGATAAAGGTGCCCTCTTGGAGTTGTTTGACTTGAAATCCTAGAAAATACTTTAACTCCCCCATCATAGACATCTCGAATTTTTGTACCATAATCCTACTAAACTCTTCACAAGTAGATTTGTTAGTAGACCCAAATAAGATATTATCAACATAGATTTGGCATTCAAACAAATCATTTGCAATAGTTTTAGTGAATAGAGTAGGATCGGCTTTTCCGACTTTGAAGCCATTAGCAATAAGGAAGTCTCGAAGGCATTCATACCATGCTCTTGGGGCTTGCTTGAGCCCATAAAGCACCTTTGAGAGCTTATATACATAGTTAGGGTACTCACTATCTTCAAAGCCGGGAGGTTGCTCAACATAGACCTCTTCCTTGATTGGTCCATTCAGAAAGGCACTCTTCACATCCATTTGATAGAGCTTAAAGCCATGGTAAATAGCATAGGCAAGTAATATGCGAATTGACTCAAGCCTAGCTATGGGTGCATAAGTTTCACAAAAATCCAAACATTCGACTTGTGAATAACCCTTGGCCACAAGTCATGCTTTGTTCCTTATCACCACACCATGCTCATCTTACTTGTTGCGGAAGACCCACTTGGTTCCTACAACATTTTGATTAGGACGTGGAACTAAATGCCATACCTCATTCCTCGTGAAGTTGTTGAGCTCATCTTGCATCGCTAGCACCCAATCCAAATCTTTAAGTGCATCCTCTACCCTGTATGGCTCAATAGAGGAAACAAAAGAGTAATGTTCACAAAAATGAGCGACTCGAGATCGAGTGGTTACCCCCTTATGAATATCGCCGAGGATGGTGTTCACGAGGTGATCTCTTTGAATCGCTTGGTGGACTCTTGGGTGTGGCGGTCTTGGACCCTCATCATCTTCCTTGTCTTGATCATTGTCATCTCTCCCTTGATCATTACGCTCGCCTTGAGGTGGCTCATCTTCTTGATCTTCTTCTTCATCATATTGAGCCTGTTCCTCATCTTGAGTTGGTGGAGATGCTTGTGTGAAAGATGAAGGTTGATCTTATGCTTGTGGAGGCTCTTCGGATTCCTTAGAACACACATCCCCAATGGTCATGTTCCTTAATGTGACGTACGGAGCCTCTTCATCATCTAGCTCATCAAGATCAACTTACTCCACTTGGGAGCCGTTAATCTCATCAAACACAATGTCACAAGAAACTTCAACTAGTCCAGTGGACTTGTTAAAGACTCTATATGCCCTTGTGTTTGAGTCATAACCAAGTAAAAAGCCTTCTACAGCCTTAGGAGTAAATTTAGATTTTCTACCTCTTTTGACAAGAATAAAGCATTTGCTACCAAAGACTCTAAAATATGAAACATTAGGCTTTTTACCTGTGAGGAGTTCATATGATGTCTTCTTTAGGATTCGGTGAAGGTAGAGACGGTTGATGGCGTAGCAAGCGATGTTAATCGCCTCGGCCCAAAACCAGTCCGGAGTCTTGTCCTCATCAAGCATGGTCCTCGCCATGTCAAGTAGAGTTCTACTCTTCCTCTCCACTACACCATTTTGTTGTGGTGTGTAGGGAGAAGAGAACTCATGCTTGACACCCTCCTCCTCAAGAAAGCCTTCAATTTGAGAGTTCTTGAACTTCGTTCCATTGTCGCTTCTTATCTTTTTGATCCTTAAGCCGAACTCATTTTGAGCCTGTCTCAAGAATCCTTTTAAGGTCTCTTGGGTTTGAGATTTTTCCTGCAAAAAGAACACCCAAGTGAAGCGAGAATAGTTATCCACAATTACTAGACAGTACTTACTCCCGCTGATGCTTATGTAAGCGATCGGGCCAAATAGATCCATGTGGAGTAGTCCAGTGACCTGTCCGTTGTCATGATCTTCTTGTGTGGATGATGGACACCAACTTGCTTCCCTGCTTGACATGCGCTACAAACCCTGTCTTTCTCAAAATGAACATTGGTTAGTCCCAAAATGTGCTCTCCCTTTAGAAGCTTGTTAAGATTCTTCATCCCAACGTGGGCTAGTCGGCGGTTCCAAAGCCAACCTATGTTAGTCTTAGCAATTAAGCAAGTATCGAGTTCAGCTCTATTGAAATCAACTAAGTATAGCTGACCCTCTAATACTCCCTTAAATGCTACTGAATCATCACTTCTTTTAAAGACAGTAACACCTAAATCTGTAAAAAGACAGTTGTAATCCATTTTACATAATTGAGAAACTGAAAGCAAGTTATAATCTAAAAAATCTACAAGAAAAACATTGGAAATAGAATGGTCAGGTGATATAGCAATTTTACCAAGTCCTTTGACCAAACCTTGATTTCCATCCCCGAATGTGACAGCTCTTTGGGGATCTTGGTTTTTCTCATAGGAGGAGAACATCCTTTTCTCCCCAGTCATATGGTTTGTGCACCCGCTATCAATGATCCAACTTGAGCCCCCGGATGCATAAACCTACAAAACAAATTTAGGCCTTGTTCTTAGGTATCCAAACGGTCTTGGGTCCTTTGACATTAGAAACAAGCACCTTGGGTACCCAAACACAAGTCTTAGAGCCCTTGTGTTTGCCCCCAACATATTTGGCAACTAATTTGCCTGATTTATTAGTAAGCACATAAGAAGCATCAAAAGTCTTAAATGAAACATTAGGTTCATTTGATGCAATATGAGATTTCTTTTTAGGCATTTTAACATGTGTAGAACGTCTAGAGCTAGAAGCCTCATTCTTATAAATAAAAGCATGGTGAGAAACAGAATGAGTCTTTTTAGCATGAAATCTCCTAATCTTATCCTCAGGATAACCAGCAGGATATAAAATATAGCCCTAGTTATCCTGAGGCATGGGAGCCTTGCCCTTAACAAAATTAGACAATCTCTTGGGGACATTAAGCTTGACATTGTCTCCCTATTGGAAGCCAATGTCATCCTTAACGCCTGGGCGTCTCCCACTATAAAGCATGCTACGAGCAAATTTAAATTTCTCATTTTCTAGTTAATGCTCGGCAATTTTAGCATCTAGTTTAGCTATATGATTATTTTGTTGTTTAATCATAGCAAGGTGATCATTAATAGCATCAACATTAATATCTCTACATCTAGTACAAATGGAGACATGATCAATAGTAGATGTAGAGGGTTTGCATGCATTTAATTCATCAATCTTAACATGTAAAATAACATTCTCATTTCTAAGATTGGAAATAGAAACATTGCAAACATCTAATTCCTTAGCCTTACAATTAAATTTTCATTCTCAATCTTAAGGCTAACAAGAGATTCATTCAATTTATCAATCTTAGCAATTAAATTGGCATTTTCATTTCTAAGACTAACAATTGAATCATCACAAACATTTGACTTCTCAACCTTAGCAATCAATTTAGCATTTTCATTTCTAAGGTTGGAAATAGTGTCATGGCAAGTGCTAAGCTCATTAGTTAATTTTTCACATTTCTCTACTTCCTGAGCATAAGCATTCTTAACCTTAACATGCTTCTTGTTTTCCTTAATAAGGAAGTCCTCTTGGCTATCCAAGAGTTCATCCTTCTCATGAATAGCACTAATCAATTCATTTAATTTTTCTTTTTGTTGCATGTTAAGATTGGCAAAAAGAGTAAACAAATCATCCTTATCATCACTAGAGCTAGCCTCATCACTAGATGTTGCATACTTAGTGGAGGACCTAGATTTTACCTTCTTCTTCTTGCCGCCCTTTGCCATGAGGCACTTGTGGCCGATGTTGGGGAAGAGAAGACCTTTGTTGGCGGCGTCCTCGTCGGAGGAGGAGTCGATGGAGCTCTCGTCGGAGCCCCACTCCCGGCAAACATGGGCATCGTCGTCCTTCTTCTTGTAGTATCTCTTCTTCTCCTTCTTCTTCCCCCTCTTGTCATCGCCCCTGTTACTATCACTAGAAATAGGACATTTTGCTATAAAGTGACCGGGCTTACCACACTTGTAGCAAACTTTCTTGGAGCGGGGCTTGTAATCCTTCCCCCTCCTTTGCTTGAGGATTTGGCGGAAGCTCTTGATGATGAGCACCATTTTCTTGTTGTCGAGCTTTGAGGCGTCGATGGGAAGTCTACTTGATGTAGACTCCTCTTTCTTCTCTTCTGTCGCCTTGAATGCGACGGGTTGCACCTCGGGTGTGGAGGAGGCGCCTTGCTCGATGATTTTCTTGGAGCCTTTGATCATCAATTCAAAGCTCACAAATTTTCCTATAACTTCCTCGAGAGACATTAGCTTATATCTAGGATCACCACGAATTAATTGAACTTGAGTAGGGTTAAGAAAAACGAGTGATCTAAGAATAACCTTGACCATCTCATGGTCATCCCATTTTGTGCTCCCGAGGTTGCGCACTTGGTTCACCAAGGTTTTGAGCCGGTTGTACATGGCTTGTGGCTCCTCCCCTTGGTTGAGCATAAACCGACCGAGCTCCCCCTCGATCGTCTCCCGCTTGGTGATCTTTGTCACCTCATCTCCTTCGTGCGCGGTCTTGAGCACGTCCCAAATTTCTTTGGCACTCTTCAACCCTTGTACCTTATTATACTCCTCTCGACTTAGAGAGGCGAGGAGTATAGTAGTGGCTTGGGAGTTGAAGTGCCGGATTTGGGCTACTTCATCCGAGTCATAGCCAATCCCCCAATGATGGTTCCTGCGCACCAAACTCAACAATGTCCCAAATGCTAGCGTGGAGTGAGGTTAGATGATGCCTCATTTTATCACTCCACATACAATAATCTTCATCGTAAAAAACCGATGGTTTACCTAATGAGACGGAAAGTAAAGGAGTGCGTTTGGAAATGCGAGGATAGCGTAAGGGGATCTTACTAAACTTCTTGCGCTCATGGCGCTTAGAAGTGACGGACGGCGCGTCGGAGCCAGAGGTGGATGGCGACGAAGAATCAGTCTCATAGTAAACCATCTTCTTCATCTTCTTTTTCTTGTCGCCACTCCGATGCAACTTGTTGTGTGAAGGGGATCCTTTCCCCTTGTTGAGGGACTCTCCCGATGGAGCCTTCCCGTGGCTTGTGGCGGGCTTCTCGCCGGTCAACATCTCCTTCTTGGCGTGATCTCCTGACATCACTTCGAGCGGTTAGGCTCTAATGAAGTACCAGGCTCCGATACCAATTGAAAGTCGCCTAGAGGGGGGTGAATAGGCGGAATCTGAAAATTATAAACTTAAGCACACATTACAAGCCGGGGTTAGCGTTAGGATAAAAATCGAGTTCGAAAGAGAGGACGAAAACAAATCACAAGCAAATAGCGAGAGTGACACAGTGATTTGTTTTACCGAGGTTAGACCCTCGAAGGCCTAGTCCCCGTTGAGGTGGTCTCAAAGACTAGGTCTCTTTCAACCCTTTCCCTCTCTCAAACGGTCACTTAGACCGAGTGAGCTTCTCTTCTCAATCAATTGGGACACTTAGTCCCCACAAGGACCACCACACAATTGGTGTCTCTTGCTTTGATTACAAAGGTGTCAAGAACAAGAATGAGGAAGAAGAAAAGCGATCCAAGCGCAAGAGCTCAAATGAACACGACAAAACTCTCTCTTCTAGTCACTATTGCTTTGAGTGGAATTGGGACTCAGAGAGATTTTGATTCACTCTATTTGTGTCTTGTATTGAATACACTAGCTCTTGTATTGAATGTGTTGGCTGAAAACTTGAATGCCTTGAATGTGTCGTGGTTGGGGGTATTTATAGCCCCAACCACCAATATAGCCGTTGGGGAACTCTGCTGTCGACGGGCGCACCGGATAGTCTGGTGCGCCACCGGACACTGTCCGGTGCGTCAGCCACATTACCCAACCGTTAGTTTTCGACCGTTGGAGCTTCTGACAACTAGGCCACCGGATAGTCCGGTGGTGTACCGGATAGTCACTGTTCACTGTCCGGTGTGCCTTCTGGCGCCTGCTCTGACTCTGCACGCGCAGTTCGCACTATTCACTGTTCACTTTTGCAGACGACCGTTGGCACGCGAGTTGTTGCTCCCGCTGGCACACCGGATAGTCTGGTGTTACACCGGACAGTCCGGTAAATTATAGCGGAGAGCAATTTCTGGAAACCCGAAGCTGAGCAGTTTATCGTGATTATCCCTGGTGCACCAGACACTGTCCAGTGCGCCAGACCAAGGCAGCCTTCGGTTTTCTTTGCTCCTTTCTTTTGAACCCTTTGTTTTGACTTTGTATTGGTTTGTTGTGACCCTTTGGCACCTGTAGAGCATATATTCTAGAGCAAACTAGTTAGTTCAATTGTTTGTGTTGGGCAATTCAACCACCAAAATTATATAGGAAAAGGTTTGACTCTATTTCCCTTTCGAAAGCGAAGCGACTGTACCAGGCCTGTGGCGCCTGCTTGAGGCTATAGAGCGAGCGGTTCAGCCGGCTGACCAGATCCGGACGAGTTTCGTCGACGAAGCCTATGGGCTGGCTTCAATAGACAGTCTCCGTCAGAGTGCCATGGAGGAAGGCATTCTTGACGTCGAGCTGATGGATCGCCCAGTCTCGAGAGAGCGCGAGGGAGAGGACTGTGCGAACAGTGGCAAACTTGACGACGGGGCTGAAGGTCTCGTCGTAGTCCACTCCAGGGCGTTGAGTGAAGCCCCAAAGGACCCAACGGGCCTTGTAGCGGTCGAGGCAGCCGTCCGAGGTAAGCTTGTGACGAAATAACCACTTACCGGTGACCACGTTGGTGCCCGGTGGACACGGCACCAGGTCCCAGGTGTGGTTGGCCAGGAGGGTCGTGTACTCCTCCTCCATAGCGCGTCGCCAGTGTGGATCGGCTAGAGCGGTGCGAACGGAGGAGGGGACCGGGGAGGCGTCCGATGGGGTGGTAGTCGTATCAGCTGCCAAGATCAGCCGATCGACAGGTCGAAGAACGCTGGCTGCGCATCAGGTCACCATCGGGTGGACGTGCCCGAGCTCGCGGTGGATGGTGACCGGGTGGTACACTGGTGGCTCGGGGCGGTCTGTTAGGACATCGGGGGCCACAGGCATGGCCGACTCGTGGCGGTGATAGACAACGGCAGGGTCGGCGAAGCGCACCGGGCTCGTCGACGGGCTCGGGTCAGCAGGTGCCAAGGTAGCGACGTGGCGACGACGGTGGTAGATGAGCGCGGGGTCCGCGAAGCGGGCCGTGGGCGTCGACGGGGCCGCGCATGGTGCGGGAGGGGTCGGCGGGGCCGCACGAGGTGCAGGTGTGGTCGACGGGACCGCGCGTGGCGCAGGCGGGGTCGACGGGGCCACGCGAGGTGTAGGCATGGTCGACGGGGCCGCGTGTGGCGCAGGCGTGATCGACGGGGCCATGCGTGGCGCGGGAATAGGCACAGGCGCGGTCGACGAAGCCACGCGTGGCGCAGGCGTGATCGACAGGGCCGTGCGTGGCGCGGGAATAGGCGCGAGCCGCGGCGTCGAGGCCGCACGGGGTGCGGGTAACGACGCAAGGCGGGGTGCCTAGGAGGAGTGGGAGATCGGATCGGACTCGATGAGGGAGTCGAGGTCAGTGGGTGGGGAGGGGACAGCAAGGGGAAACACATCCTCGTCGAAGACGACGTGACGAGAGATGATGATGCGGTGGGAGGCGAGGTCCAGACACCGATACCCCTTGTGGTAAGAGGAGTAGCCAAGGAAGAGGCAACGGGTGGAGCGAGGAGAAAGCTTATGAGGTGCAGTAGCGGAAGTGTTAGGGTAGCAGGCACAACCGAACACGCGAAGGTGGTCGTAGGTGGGGGCTGTGCCGTACAGCGCGAAGTAGGGAGTACGGTGGCTCGCCGCCTTGGAGGGAAGACGGTTAAGGAGGTGGGTGGCAGTGTGAAGGGCCTCTGCCTAGTAGCTGGCAGGGAGAGTGATAGTAGATGCGCCCCGATCTTCCGTGAGATACGATAACTTGATTGAGTGGAGATCTCGACGTTGATGATCCAAGGCTCCGAGCGAATGGTTCCTCGCAATCACTACACCACGGATCCGTTGGTTATCACCCGTGACACACGAATGACCTCGCCACGAAGGCTTATCCCTGCAAGCACAATCAAGAACACAAGCAAGAACAGGAAAGAAACGCAACCAAAATTGTATTGATTACGGGATGGGGTCTCACAAACCGATGACGGCGATACTGTTCGATGACAGAATTGATCTAAGAAAAACCCAAACCTAAATGTGGTGGCGGCTGCTGAATAAATAGAGTATTAGGGCGTGCGTGACCCCTGGACTCGCCCCTAATTGGCTCCGACGCGATACACGGCCCAACAGACGGTGTCGCAACACCAAAACAGAATCTGAACGCTGACTTGTTTCGACGATTCCCATTGACTCCTGATAAATTTTAGGGTGGAACCAGTTGGGTTGGTTAGATAATCTCGTTATCTTTCCAACCATATCCAGTCCGTCGCAATCGGAGTCTGGATGCATCTTGGGCGTCCATTTTAGTGCAGACTGGTCCTAAAACCCGAGATGGAGTCGCAGCCGACTCGGACTTGATCTTCTTCCTGTTGTGGACGCCCTTGCTGCTCTTCCTCAACACCTTGGCCTTTCCCAAGTCCTTACTGGTCCTCTCCAAGGTACCTAATCATCAAAACATCCATGGCCACAAGCGTAAGCTCTGAAACACAATTGACTAGGGTAGAACGTACCTGGAGATTTAGCTGTCGCGCACGAGATCGTGTTATCAGTCCATTCATTGTATGTATAGAAGTGATGTCCTCATCATCCTCCTCCTCTTGAATTGGAGTCGTCCTCGATCTCATCTTCGTCACCCATATATGGCTTCAAATCTGAAATGTTAAAGGTGGAACTAACCCAAAAATCTGGAGGCAACTCAGGTGGTAATCCAGGGGGTATCTCAGAGGGAAACACATCCATATACTCTTACAAAAGGTTAGCAATAGCCGGTGGCAAAGCAATAGACGTATCATCAATGGAATATAAAACATTTTTGCACACTAAGGCATAGCAAAGTCCAACAGAGGCATGTAACTCATCAAGATCAGATTTAGTGGCTAGCAAAGTAGGAGTTTTTAACTTAATAGGTTGCTGATTTTCAGAGTTCAAAACACATCTTTGCTTAGCATTAATCTTTTTCTCATGTTCTAAGTGGACCATTTCAGTGGGAGTCATAGCAAGCAACACAATTTTCTTTCCCTTATGCATAAAAGTATATTTATTAGATCTACCATGGTGAATAACATCAGTATCAAACTCCCAAGGACGTCCCAGTAAAAGAGAGCAAGCGTCCATACTCACCACATCGAAATCAGCAAAGTCATGGTAAGAGCCAATAGAAAAATGCACCCTTGCTGTTTTTGTTATCTTGAACTTACCGCTGTTGTTAAACCATTGAATGTGATAAGGGTGGGGATGCTGTCGTGTGGTCAAGCCAAGCTTCTTGACCAACTCAACGTTCACCAAGTTGTTGCAGCTACCACCGTCAATGATGGTATGTACACGGCAGTCCTTGACGATGAGGAACATGTTGAAGAGGTTGTGGCGCTGTCTGTCGTCGTCGTCACTAGCCGTGGCACTCAAAGCTCGTTGCACAATCAAGGCCTTATAGGTTTCGGTCGCTGTTGTACCAAGAACCTCTTCATCACCATCATAAGTCTTTGCAATGTTAGCTCCAACAGTATCTTCATCTTCAACATCAGAAGCACTAACATACCCACCATCACTAGTAGCAATGTATGCCCGTTTGCTGGGGCAATCTCGCTGAATATGGCCAAGTCCCTGGCAGCGGTGGCACTTGATGTCAGAGGAGTGGCCTGTGGAAGAGGTGGTCGTAGCAGGTTTTGCTGCAACACCCAAAGGCACCAAGGACTTGCTGTTGTCGTGTCCCTGTGATGCCGAAGGTGCGGTGCTGCGTGTGCCGCTAGTGGAGGAAGATGTGGACGTCCGTACGCCCGAAGAGGATGACACCTTGGCTAGCACCGGTGGCTGGTGTGGCGCGAAAGTGCTGCTCCTCCGCTGTTGACGACCCTGCAATTCTTTTTCTGCCAACATAGAAAGATGGAACAAGCGTTGTATAGAATGATATTCTTTATAATCAACAATATCCTGAATCTCCCGCCTCAATCCCCCATAAAACCTAACCATTTGATCCTCCGGATCCTCAACTACCCCACATCGTAGCATACCTTTCTGAAGCTCTTGGTAGTATTCTTGTACCGACATGTCTCCCTGATCTAAGCGTTGCAATTTTTTTCGAAGATCACGTCTATAAGGAGGGGGAACAAAGCGAGCTCGCATCTCCTCTTTTAACGCATTCCATGTTTGTGGTGCAGCATGTGTGTTAACTAGTTCATTCCACCAAATGATAGCAAAATCTCTAAATTCACTAGTGGCTTGTCTAACCCTATGCTGCTCAGGAACAAGATGAGAATTAAATTTTTGTTCTACCGTCATCTCCCAATCTAAGTAGGCTTCAGCATCATAAGAACCCATGAACGATGGAATAGAGAACTTAATCTTAGCAAATGGATCATGGTCTGGTTGAGGATTATGATGACGATGTCTACCATTACCTCCCATACCTTGTCGATTACGTGCGAAGCGTTGTGGCAGCGGCGCATAAACATCGTCGTCATCGTCGTCGTCGTCCACAGGAGAGTGAGATGGGGCTGGAGTTGGTGGTGGGGGACGAGCCTCCAGTACGTCCATGCGTGTAACAAGTTCATCAACTCGTCAATCAAGCTGCTCATAGGATGTCGAGGCAGAGTCCTGGTATTTTTTAAAAGCTTCAGTCATCGCGCGCATCATCTCCTTCAATTCCATTTGAGAGACACACTCATCGTCGTTAAGTTTAGGCCCCTTGTCCTTGTCCACTTGATTCTTTGGTCCTGTCATTGTTAGCACAAAACAGAGACAAAAAGGCAACAAACAATATGAACCCTATAACTATCTCTCAGGGTGGTGGTGGAGGTGGTGGAATACAAATTATGAAGCGTCTTACCCCGCTCTTACAACGTTCTTACCAGCACTGCAGGTGGCAAACGGTGACCGGTGTGACTGTCCAACGAGCGTGGATGTGATTGCAAAGGAGTACCTGTTCTGCTCGAGAGAAAACTGGAGCTATGGGAAGGCTGACTAAATATATATATATGTGGCACACAAGTCAGTAACAGATAGCAATGCTAAATAAGTGTTCCAAGTACTCGTCCTAGTTGCTGGCCTAGAAAATGTAATAGAATAGTTGAACCAAGGCACAAGAAAGGAGGTACAAGTATCTAGGTGCAGCAAGAAACAGGCTTGGGGCAAAATAACCACAGAGGTGCACAGAACACTGGCGTTTCTGTTTATGTGCTACTCTTTTTTCTTTTTTTTGCGATATTTTTCTCATTTGTAGCAGCACATAAGAAGAAAACGCACAAAGTTTCAGAATTTTTTGTGCAATGACGTGTCCTCTGGAATTTCAACAAGTTTGCCCTAAAATCGGAATAAATGTTTGAAAAATGAAAAGTCCTATTTCCAAGCCGAATTTGAGAATTTTAAAAACAGCGAAACCGGCAAAGCCGGAAAGAATTGGATGCGAAATTTAATTCTGTGCGATTTGAAAAAAAAGGGCCGATTCGAGTTCCGAGGTGAAAGTTACGGCTGTTTTAAGTTTGGACTCCGAATCAGGGTTTCTGGCGAGGTGTTGGAAGGGTGGGAGTTCGGTTTTGTGGATAGGGTCGGTTTTAGAGATATGATCTATTTTGTGGATATGGTCGGTTATAGAGATATGATCTATTTTATGGATAGGGTCGGTTTTAGTGATAGGATTTGTTTTGTGGATATGGTCGGTTTTAGAGATAGAATCTGTTTTGTGGATGGGGTCGGTTTTAGAGATATGATCTATTTTGTGGATAGGGTCGGTTTTATAGGATGGAAGCGGATGGACAGAATCAAACTGAACCAAAACAAATCTAATCCAGCAACCAAACTCAACTAGAACACGAACTCAGAACTGCGGACTCTAAAACTGAATTGTGCAAAGGCTAAGGCGATGGTTTTAGGTCGGAATAAACTGATCGTAATTTTTTTGGCTTTTTGTGGACTATGGGACGAAACAAAACTAATCTAAAGATAGGATTATACCTCATGGGCAACCTGGAAATTTGATACCAATTGATAGTAGATGCGGCCCGATCTTCCGTGAGATACGATAACTTGATTGAGTGGAGGTCTCGACGTTGATGATCCAAGGCTCCGAGCGAACGGTTCCTCGCAATCACTACACCACGGCTCCGTTGGTTATCACCCGTGACACACGAATGACCTCGCCATGAAGGCTTATCCCTGCAAGCGCAATCAAGAACACAAGCAAGAACAGGAAAGAAACACAACCAAAATTGTATTGATTACGGGATGGGGTCTCACAAACCGATGACGACGATAATGTTCGATGACAGAATTGATCTAAGCAAAACCCAAACCTAAATGTGGCGGCGGCTGCTGAATAAATAGAGTATTAGGGCGTGCGTGACCCCTGGACTCGCCCCTAATTGGCTCCGACGCGATACACGGCCCAACGGCCCAACAGACGGTGTCGCAGCACCGAAACAGAATCTGAACGCTGACTTGTTTCGACGATTCCCATTGACTCCGGATGAATTTTAGGGTGGAACCAGTTGGGTTGGTTAGATAATCTCGTTATCTTTCCAACCATATCCAGTCCGTCGCAATCGGAGTCTAGATGCATCTTGGGCGTCCATTTTAGTGCAGTCTGGTCCTGGAACCCGAGATGGAGTCGCAGCCGACTCGGACTTGATCTTCTTCCTGTTGTGGACGCCCTTACTGCTCCTCCTCAACACCTTGGCCTTTCCCAAGTCCTTGCTGGTCCTCTCCAAGGTACCTAATCATCAAAACATCCATGGCCACAAGCGTAAGCTCTGAAACAAATTGACTAGGGTAGAACATACCTGGAGATTTAGCTGTCGCGCACGAGATCGTGTTATCAGTCCATTCATTGTATGTATAGAAGTGATGTCCTCATCAGAGAGACGCCTGGAAGAGAAGGCAGCGGATCATGATGGTGGTGGTGCGAATCATGCGCTCTGCCCAGCCGTTCTGGGTGGAGGTGTAGAGGCACGAGAGACGCAACTGAATGTCACTGGTGAGAAAGAATGACCGAGAGGCGTGGTTGTCAAACTCGCGGCCGTTGTCGCACTGCAGTGCACGGACCGGGCGCTAGAACTGGGTGGATACCCAGGCGAAGAAGTGAGTGGGGGTGGTAAATGTTCGGACTTCAGCCGAAGGGGGAAAGTCCAAAGAAAATGGGAGTAGTCGTCCAGAATGACCAGGTAATATTTGTAGCTGGAGAGGCTAAGGACAGGAGACGTCCAGAGATCACAGTGGACAAGGTCAAAGGCCTGAACAGCTCTGGACGTGGAAGTGGAAAAAGGAAGACGGGAGTGACGGCCGAGCTGACAAGCATGACAGAGGCGCTCAGAAGAGCCCCGAGTATAGGATATGTATGAGTGGCTGGAAAGTTAGGACATGACGTCAGGTCCAGGGTGCCCGAGGCGACGGTGCCAAATGGCAGAGGAGGTGGTGGTAGTAGCAAGAGCATGTGATGTGACTACTCTGGTGTGGGGAGTGGAGGGAAGTGAAGAGAATAGAGGGGGCCGGAGCTGTCACACCGAGCGAGCACAACATGTGTGGGCAGGTGGCGTATGGTGAGACCCCAGGGGTCGAACTCCATAGAGAACTGGTTGTCACTAGTGAAGCGACGAACCGAGAGGAGGGGATGAGTCAGTCCAGGAGCAACAAGGACGTCGTTAAGGCAGAATGGTCCTGGAAGAACCGATGCACCTACTGAGGTGACCGGAAGGGTGGAACCGTTGCCGACGATGATGGAGGAAGGATGTGAGGGGTGTGGTGGATGGGAGTGGAGTAACGAACTAGTTGTGGGGGTAGTGTGGAAGGAGGCCCCGGAGTCAACCACCCAATCGACGGGAGAGGGAGACAGAGGGAAGGCCGCAGGGTGCGTGGAAAGAGCCAGAGGAGGAGCGCTGGCGTGGTTACTAGGAGGGGAGGGGGACAAGGGGGGCTCGATTGCCAGGGAGGCGATCATTGTACGGGGGAAGACAAGGTGTCCAGACACGTGACGATCGGCCGTGGGGTGGATTTCAATACAGTCACGGAGGACAGGGCTCATGGCGCGATTGAAGGCCACGAAGGTGCCCTGGACAAGCTGACCATCGTGGAGGAGGACACGCACGGTGAGCCCGTCGAAAGGGGGTGAAGCCATGAGAGAGTGGAGAAGTGAGTGGCGAATGGTGCGGCAGAGGGATGAGCTGCCCACAAGGGAAGAGGAATGGAGAAGAGAGAGGTGATGCTTTGTGGTGGGAGATGGAAGAGTGCGGCTGCAATTATGCAATCAATGGCCATGGCGGCGACTCTGGTGCGCGTTCCATCGTCGGGAGGAAGCGATCGGCCCGGCGTTGGATGACAGCTAGGGCGGCAGCACGGGCGCAGCTAGGAGCAGTGGCGACGGCGCAGCGGCAGCCTGCTGTGGCCTCTCTCCGACGAGCTTCTCCGCGAAGTTCTCGAGCAGCCACACGTACCTGCCCCGCTTGTCGGGGCTAGGCTCAGGCGGCGGCTATCCCTCAGCTCCCGATGGAGCGACCACAGAGGAGCGGCGTGCAGGAGCTAGAGCAACCAGCAGCGGGAGCGCGCGTGCCGGGAGCGCGAGGGACAGGCGGGCGGTGGGCCAGCGACGACCGGCGCGCAGGGAGGGAGGTAGGGAGAGGAGCGCGGCCGCCGAGGGGAGGGCGCCGGCGGTGGAGGTGGAGGTGAGCAGGAAGGCGAGCGAGAAGAGCATGAGAAGCAGGATGAGGAGATCGAGCGTGGGCGACGCCGGGGCGAGCCTGCACGTCGGTGGAGAGACGGAGATGCCGTGGCCGCTGGCGGTGCGGGCGCAGAGGGACAGGGGGCGCATGCTCCGGCGTAGCCGGGGCGAGGTGGAGGCGGCCGGTGGCGCGGACGCAACTGGAGAGGCTCCACCGAGTGGCGCGCGGAAGGAGAGGGGCAGGAGGCGGCGGCCGGGGCAAGGGGAAGGGTCAGCGGCGGCTGGAGGGAGGAGAGGGTGGGGCAGGCGGCTGCGGTGGTGGCGCCCAAGAGGAAGGTGGCTAAAAAAAATTAAGTTGGCTCTGGTACCAAGTTGAATGGTGAAAACTCTAACCCTAACAGGGGTTGGGTGATCTATTAATAGACTGGAGTAACTGGACCAGGCCCATTACAGATAGGTGAGACAGTAATTACACGGGGAAAACCCCAAACCCTAATCGGGTATTCTAACAATAATCACTTGTATCCCTAAGGTACATGACACAAAACTAATAAAACAACATAGACCCATTTGTCTCTAGAATGTTAATTACAATATCTTCACCAAAGTAGCTACTAAATGTTGAATCTAGTAGCTAACAAAATAGTAAATCCTACCAAAACCACTTTCATGCAAGAACAAAATATCCTAGGAGAAGTAATCCTACAAGAAACAATCCATGAGTTACACAGGAAAAAGATAGATGGGGTAATTTTCAAGATAGGTTTTGATAAGACATGCGATACAGTTAAGTGGCTTTCATGTATCAAATTCTACGGATGAAGAATTTCTCTCCAAGATGGATATCTTAGAAAAAGAAGTTTATCTCAGAAGGTAGTGTGGCTGTAAATGTTAATGACAAGATAGGTCACTATTTTCAAACAAACAAATGCTTTAGGCAAGGAGATCGCTTCAATCCCTTCAATTTAATATGGTGGCAGATATGTTGGCTACAATAATTAAAAGGGCAAATATAAAAGGATGAGTCAGTGAGGTAGTGCCTCACTTAATAGATGGAGGCTTATCAATCCTTGAATATGCAGATGACACAATCCTATCCTTAGAATACGATCTTGAAAAGGCTCACAATACAAAATTGTTACTTCGTATTTGAACAAATCTCAAGACTTAAAATCAACTTCCATAAGAGAGAAATACGGTGCTTTGGTGCAACACAAGGTCATGAGCAAGTGTATAGAGATATTTTCGGGTGCGAAAAAGCAATGCTCACTCTAAGGTATTTGGGTATTCCTATTTATTATATGAAGATGAAAATGCCAATTGCAGGGAGCTACAGAAAAGATAAGAAAAAAGACTTAGTAGATAGAAAGGAAAACATCTTTCAATTGGGAGAAGGCTAACCTTAATCAACTCAGTTTTAAATAGTCTCCCCTTGTTATGATGTATTTCTTCCCTGTTCCAAAGGGTGTCCTCAAGAAGCATGACTACTTTCAATCTCACTTCTGTTGGCAAAGTGATGAGAACAAAAAGTATCGCCTTAGCAAATGGAACATACATTATCAACCTAAGGACCAAGGGGTTTTGGGCATAATGGACCTCAAACTAAGAAATAATGCCATGCTAAGAAAATGATTGTTTAAACTTCTTACTGCGAAGGGAATGTGGCAACAATTACGTACAAACAAATACCTCAATTCCAAAACACTAGTCCAAATTAAATGCAAACTAGAAGACTCACCTTTTTATCAGGGCTAATGAAGGTGAATAAAGACTTCCTTCGATTTGGATCAGTGTTAAAATCAGATAACTTAAATCTATCTTGCACGCAATCTCTAATTGGACCTAAGATTGTTTCTTGGAATGGGTTACGCTAGAAGTTTGTTAGCATTGCTTTAACAAAAGATATAGACATATTTTGCTGGAACGTTCATCCAAATAGACTATTCTTGATGAAATGTCTCTATTTGGCCCTAATCAATGAGAATGTGCCAAACCTAAATAAGAGATTATGGAACTAAAAGCAACCCACAAAATCAAGTTTTTTATGGTATCTTTGTACAAGAATGAACCTCATCAAAGATAATTTGGCTAAACAAAATTGGAAGCAAAGTAAAACATGTAATTTCTATCAAGACTACAAAACGATACATTACCTATTTTTTAATGCCATTTTGCTCATCTAGTTTAGAACATGTTTTCGGCGCTCGAAATCCCAAAACCAACATCCACCTCAAATATGTTCGAGAATTTGCTTTAACACTTGACAAAAAAGTAAAAAAATCTCTACTAAAAGTAGCAACCATCTGTCAGTCTCTATGGCTTAATACAAACAATATATTTTAAAAAAAACTTTGTGACACTTCCGCATGTTATTTTCACTACTACCCACTAGTTACAATCTTGGATCAAGTTATAGAGACACGAACAACATTCTATGGTGATGGAGGCTTTAAAGCATTTGAAGCAAGTGGCCATGACATTCTTATCCCAAGCACATGGGTGGCAATCTAGTCATATGATTAAGAGTACTAAAAGTATGCATGTCATGTTTCTTTTTCTTTTTACTTGCTTTTCTCTGTTGTATACATCTTGTTACTACAGAGGCCTAGAGATGTTCATTATTTCATAGGAATTCATTGCCCTATCTCACTTCTTGTAGTTTGCTTTTTTTATAAGGAAATGTAATGAAAATCTTCCTTATCCAAAAAAGCAAACTACAAGAAGTGAGATGAGGCAATGACTGTTGTGCAAGTAAGACTAAGGTGAGTGTGCAAACAACGTATTTAACATTTACCCCCCCTTAGGTCACTAATAGTCCAGACATGTCACTGGTATGCAGTGGTATGGTGGCAGTGGTGGGCCCAGGATTTAGAGGGTGGGTATTCAAAAAAATTATAGGATGATTTTTAGAAGATTAAAACATGTCTATTGACATATATAGTTAATTATATATATGTATAACCTATAATTAAGCAGACATGCTATGGTCATAACTGATTCAATAACTAGTCTTCTAAACTCAAATTTTATACAACTATTTCAAAAGTTTTTAATCGAAATGCATCTGTTGGTTGTTGCTCAGTTGCTGGCTGGTTGCTTGTCCTCTTTGGCATTTTCCAACCGCTAATGCCCTAGCTGCAGCCCAGTACAGCAAGCAGCAAAGCAGGGGAGGTCAGGTCGGGTAGCTGTAGGAAACGGGTGACGCCTAAGAGGGGGGTGAATTAGGACTTCTAAAATTTTACTAAATTAGGCCACAATTAAATTCCTAGAGCAAAACCTATGCAAATAATCAAACTAGAATGTGCAAACTAGGTTTTGCCTAAGTGTTGCTATCTCTACCGCAATGGCTAAGTTTCAATCTACACTAAATAAGTATGAATACAAGATTGAAACTTAAATGCTTAATATAAATGCAGAAACTTAAAGAGCAAAGTAGAGAAGCAAACTCTCGTGGATGACGCCGGTATTTTTACTGAGGTATCCGAAACCATGCAAGGTCCTGACTAATCCTTGTTGGTGCCCCTACGCAAAGGGAAACCCACGCGAGGGCCAAGCACCACGGTCGAGTAACTCCGTAGAGAGCCGTGGGCCTTCTCCACGCGCAAGTGGTGCTCCGCTTCCGGCTCCTCTCGAACGCTCCCCGCCGTCTCCACTATCGAGCTTTCGGCCGAAATGCTGCGGGCCTCGTTCCCTCCGGTACACGGTGGCGACCGTGACACAAACACGGTTGTCATGGTCTCGCAAGACTCTCGCCCCACTCGGTACAATTACAACAACTCACGCAAGAGCCAAGGGGTTGTGTGGTTTGTCTAAACTCACTCAACTAACTAGGGTTCACCTAGAGCAATCGCTAAAGCGGTCTAACTAACCTAAGCACTTCGCAAAGCACCTACGCTAATAACCGAGTGATTCTATTAAGCATTTGGGTGTTTGAGCTCTTGGAGATGTGCACTATATGCCTTGGTATGTTGCTTGGGCTCCCACAACTTCAAATGGCCGGTTGGGTGAAGTATATATAGGCCCCAACTCCAAAATAGCCGTTGGAGAAAAGCTGTAGTTCTCTGCGGCACATCGGACAGTCCGGTGGTGCACCGAACAGCGCACTGTAGCATGTCCGGTGCGCCTAGCCGTTGCCCTGTCAGAGCAGGTGACCGTTGGCGCCGCAGGCTTTTCCACACCGGACAGTCTGGTGCTCACACCGGACAGTCCGGTGGTCTTCGCTCCGAGTGCCACCTGGAACTAGCCGTTGAGCTGGAGTTCCCTGGTGCACCAGACAGTCTGGCGTGTGGGCACCGGAAAGTCCGGTGTGCCACCAGACAGTCCGGTGCGCCTTCGCACAGACAGTCCGCAACAGCACACTTGGACTCTTCTTGGATCTTCTTAATGTCTTCTTTTGAGGTGTTGCTTGCCTCAATTCCTTAGTCCAAGTAAGTCTTGCATCCTATGAACTACAAACACAAACACTAGAAAACTTATTAGTTCACGGATTGTGTTGTTCATCAAACACCAAAACTCAATTAGCCAAATGGCCCGGGGTCCATTTTCCTTACAATCTCCCCCTTTTTGGTGATTGATGACAACACAACTAAAGCAAGCAAATAATACAAGTATTTGAATGAAAATATGCAATCTACTTGCTAGGATGCATGTTTGTCCCCACAATGTGAAATTATGAACTTAAGCCTCCCCCTAACTCCATAATTCACTTACTTCCTATTTTAGGACCAAATAACTAATACCACTTGAGAAACCATTTGTAGATATAAAATTTTAAAATTTGTGGTGTTTGGTGTTTGATATAGTTTTGAAGCGCCCCAATCCTCTGGGACTCAAATATGATACAATTACTAGTCCCAGGAGGCTAGTAAACACATTTATACAACAGATGATTCCAGATCTGCTTAAACGAGACAAACCTATAAAGGTGGCGATCAACTTTAAGAGTTGGTCCACAACTCGGGATATAACATCAGAGTGCGGCTGAAGCAGCCTGATATACGCAGTGAAGCAAATCAGCGGTCCAACAGCCACAGGCAAGGTTGGGAACAGTCGTAACTCTTACCCGATCTCCTTTTCTGAAAAACAACAAATAAGCAAGGGTGAGTACAAACGTACTCAGCAGCCCACCTTCACCCGCGGAATGTGGAAATCAGATATAATGCATGGAATATGTGGAGCTCGGGATATTTGCAGAAACAACAATATTTTATGCAGGGTTGTTTTGAAAAAACATTTTGTATTTTGCAAAGCGCATCCTCTCCAAAAGGAGCAGGAAGTTCTTCAGTATAGAACGAAATCCCCTGGACTAAACCATCCAGGTATCTTAGCAGTTTCCCACTGGTTTTCCTTTTCAAAAACAGCTACTGGACTTCCCGTCCACCATAGCTCACGGCTCAACCGCTGGACCTTTTAAAAACCATTTTTCTCAAACGCACCCCTTTTTGAAAACAAAACATTAATTGTCATACCATACCAGACTCGTCCATTCCTGTGGACACGGACTATTCGAATAGGTTTTCAAACTCTGCGCAGAGGTGTACACTTTACCCACTAGTCCGGCTCTGCGATCTCATAGCTAGTGAGACCCGAATCCGAATCTCTTTCTTTCCTCGCACGTCCTAACCTTAACGGTTATACCGGAAGGAGTCAGGCCACCGCCATGTCCAAACCGGACAAAACTTTCCCCCTCCTTATCCTCCCGGTGCTCCCCAGCCTTCATAACCCTGGGGTTGGACCGTACGAGTTCAGATTGAGTGACTGCCCACACAGTCTCGAGTGGTTGTACTTATCATGAGTATAGGTAGTGAAAGATGACAAACAGGTCCTTATACGAGGGGACAATCCTTCTGCTCACGCCTAAACCAGCTGAGTCATCACCTTAGGCCCTCCCCTAAACCAGGGAGTCCTTGATTATCCCACTCACAAGGTGATAAGGGTGAAAACCCTTCATCATACACATTTTGAAAAGCATTTAAAAACTCACACCTTTCCTCAAATCATTTGTAACAAATATATTAAGGATTGATTGCGGCAAGCGGCTTGGGTGGCCATAATAACTTGTCTCAAAATCATATCATGCATAAAATAACAGGCTGAGGGTTGTGGTTGAAAAATCATAGGTAATTTATGCATCAAAGGGATCCAGTGAGCTTGCCATGCTTATACGCCGAAGGGGGAAGAGGAGCTCGTGGAACTGGCTTCTAGCTCCACTGCCTGGCGTAGACTTGCAGATCTGGCCTCCACGAGATGGCATGAACGCTCCGATAACTATGCAACATGAACAAACAAACAAACAAACATACAAACCAACAAGTACACCAACAAATATTTAGTATAGTGGTCAGAATAGCGATATATGGATGGGTAGAGTCTTGAGTAGAATCTGTGTCATGTGGTGTTGAGATACTACTAGTGGTGCAGCGGAGGTGCTTACCAGGAGGGTGGACTGGAGGCAAAGCGATACTATGTGTGTAGCCGGCAGAGCGGAGTAACTGAGTGGGTGGGGTGTTTGCCTTGGCTGAGGGTGTTGAGTGTGTGGAGTGGGAGAGGGTAGTTGGGTGTATTTATAGCTGGGTGTATGTGGTGTAGCACAGTGAAGTTCACTGTTGGTGAGAATAGTGACGAATGAATCGTCTGACTTAACATGAACAAGAGAGTTATAGGCAGAATATGGGACAAGAGTATTTTGGGAGTTTTCTGGAATATGAACCATGCTTAAGGGATGACATGGTTAGATAGGGAATAGTTTGACAAGAATTTTAGAAACAAGAATGACTGGAATCTGAGTTTGGATGGAGGAGTTTTGGATTTTATAATCATAGGGAGAAAAAGAAAAGGAAAGGAATATTCTTGGAATATTCTAGAATTTGAATATTTAGAGATATTTGGAAAATCAAAAATACAAATGTATTTTTGAGCGGGGTGCGAGGAATTATTTTTGGGCTTTTCTTGGGCAGAGGTTTTATAGGATTGAAGACGTGTCCATACAAACATGGTTCGCCTTTCTTTTTGGAAGTCTAGCTTGAAAGAATCCCAAAGTTAAGCATGCTCAACTTGGAGAAATCTGGGATGGATGACCAGATGGGAAGTTCCCTACTGGAAGGAAAATCACAGTCACCGGAGTTCGTATGACTGGAATATGGCTCTGGCTTATCTTAGGTGGACTGAACAGCATGACAGATGAGTAGTTGAAATTTGGGGTAATCAGATAATCGATGAATAGTAACGATGAATAGTAATGATGAATAGTGACGACAGAAAAGTGATTATAGGTATCATCGATAAATAGTAACGATGATGAATAGTAACGGTGAATAGTGAAAGTGAATAGTCGTATGAACGAACGATGAACGATGAATAGTGACGATGAACGAACGATGAATGATGAATAGGAACTATGAACGAACGATGAACGATCGAATGGTCGAACGAACGAACGAACGATCGGAATTTCGGCAGCATAACGGCAGGAAAAAGATTATTTGGACGAACGAACGGACGAACGATCGGACGAACGGACGAACGAACCATGAACGATCGGACGAACGAACGATCGAAATTTCGATAGCATAACGGCAGGAAAAAGATTATTTGGACGAACGACCGGACGAACGATCGAACGATCGGACGAACGGACGAACGAACCATGAACGATCGGACGAACGATCGAACGATCGAACGAACGAACGAACAAACTAAGAACAGGAGGACGAACGATCGGAGAACGACCGAACGATCCTTGTGCTAGTGTGTGCTTGTGTGGGAGGTGGAGTGGGAGTGGGAGTGGGCGTGTGGGTGTGGGGGGGAGGGAGTTGCCATGAAATGGCTTGTGGTGGGATGAGAGGAGGCCCTTGCCCCTCTATTTATAGCCATGGTGAGGAGATTAGGGGGAGCGATGAGGGGATTAGTGGGAGGATGAGAGGATTAGTAGGAGATTAGCATGTATTTGTCTTATATGAGTGTAATTAGCTTGTAGAGCTCACCGTATGACACCGGAGGCATACGTATACGTATGAGCATGAGGAAAGTTATGGAGAAAATATTTGTAAGGATTTGAAAAATGATTCTGAAGGTATTTCTTAGGAAGAAAATACTTGGACATATATCGGCGGAATATTTGGGCAGTATTTCCGAAAGAGTTTGAGGGTGATCACTGGGGAAATATTTGTAGGTTATTTTGAGGAGGATTTTAGAGAGAATATAGACCAATATATTTTATTTGCTGATATCAACTTGCAAACAAACATTTTGAAATGAAATTTGAAATTCATTTTGAATTTAGAGCGAGTTTGAAAAAATTTCAAGATTTGAATTTTTGGGATGTTACAAGTTTTCATTGCTTTGGTCCCTAAACTTCTCCCCCTTTGGCATCAACCACCGAAAAGGAAGACATTAAAAGCATGTAGGAAGTAAATAAAAGCTTGTCCTCAAAAGATTACCCCCCCTAAGTGAGTGTTCCCCTATAGAAAAAGTTTTCTCCCCTTTAGAAATGAAGAAAAGCTCCCCCTGACAGAGATCATTAGGAAAAAGCATGTGAAAATTAGAGGTGCAAGACATGATTTGAAAAGACTAACTTCCCTTATGCATAGGTAACAGAATATAAGTTAACTACTTATGTATTTTTAGCAACATGGAAGTATATGATATGAAATATAGTCTAATCAAATATTGGAGAAGACATGTAAATAATACTAGATGTAGTCTCAAAAGATACCGATTGAAATTCAATGGCAAGCTTGAGAGACATGAGAGTTCTTGGAGATTTTCCAGTGGAAGATTGTTGTCTTTCTTCGGGGACCTCATTTTCCTTACAATGAGACTATCACATGAAATAGACTTGAAAAGGTGTTAGTCTCAAAGTATTAGATTATAGAGTAACCTCCCCATGAAGATGTGCATACAAGTTTTGAATACTTGTAGGAGACTTGCACTTTGATTTGATATCAAGAGGGGCAAATTATCTATAATCCGAACTTTGGCACATATAAATTAAATGATACAACTTGTAGAATTCAAAATTTTCAATTGATGCATCATTTACTATGGAGTGATATAGAAGCTATGCGTCGTGCTTAAGTAAACATTTTAAGCCATGTAGGTTTGCTTAACTATATGAATTGAAAGCAAGCAATCCTACCATGTGATTTACCTAGTATGCATAATTTTAAACAGAAGTAAATAACAAATGTAATACTAGGCAAGAAAGGTAAACTAGATAAAAGGTAAATAGATATGCATTTCTAAAAACAAGAGATACAATAAAACTAGTTACCTTAGTCATGGGTGGGAAATTTGGGTTCAAAATTTTCACTAACCCACTTGGCAATAAACTTGATCCAATATGATGTATCCCATGATATACATTCCAATTTTGAAGTCTCCAAATTTCCCGTAGACCTTCGGTCCACTCACTTCCCTTTCGGGATCCAAACCATCTTGGTGCTCTTCATGGTTGAAATTATTTCCTTTGGCACCCAGATGCGTTTAGCCCCTTTTCCTTTGTTGGCTTGCTTGTTGGCCTTAATTGCTATCACCTTTCCATTCTTTTTCTTCTTGATCAAATATGGTGTAGCAGACTTTTTATCCACCTTTTTGATGTAGGTGTTGCAGATTTTGCTTGATGGCTTTTGCTTGAGCTTTTGCCTTTGTTTATCCCCGGTCATCGCCTTGCATTGGAAAGACTTATGGCCTTCCTTGTGGCATAGCCTACAGATCACAGTTTCTCCCTCCATAGGCTTGTTCACTCCCGCAGTGGTGTTATCATTTGGAGGTCGAATTTGTTTGGCTTTGCCTTTCTTGTCATACAAAGCCTTTCCAAGGCGAGCCACTTCTTGCTTTAATTGTTCATTTTCCTTTGCAACCTTTTCCGAACATGTTTCTACAACAATATTCTTAACAAGAACTTGGTTGCAGGGGTTAGAATCATCAATTAAATCAAAGCAGGAAGTAGAAGCATCTTTCTTAATAATTTCAGGTATTTCAACTAAAGATGCTGCTGGGGTGCTACCAATGTTTTCTAGCTTAGTAGTTAGCTCATTATTGTGTATGCTAAGAATTTCCATTTTCTCTAGCAAATTTTCAATAGCTTTTTGGAAGCTAGCTAACTTAGCCTTAAGTTTTTCATTCTTTTTAATGAGACCATCATCGGTAGCAGCGGATGGAGCACTAGATTCTAATAGCTCAATTTTAGTTGACAGCTCACTATTTAAGTTTGCAAAAGTTTCAAATTTTTCTAGCAAACCTTTATAATCATTTTGGGAGCTAATCAACTTATTTTTCAAAGTTTTGAGTTGAGCTTTTTGCTTAGTGCAAACATCCTAAAAAAATTTTACGGCTTCCGCAAGCTCATCTACAGAGAGCTTTCCCTCACCTTCATCATCACTACTACTTTCATCACTAGAGGATGAAATGCTTTTGTTACCTCTTGCCATAAGACATTTGTGTGATGACCGTGATGAGCGTGATGAGGACCGGTGGCTGCGCGTCCTTGGAGGTTCATTTTCACTTGAAGAATCATCCCAAGTTCTAACACTTGTTAGCGCCTTGCCTTTGCTCCTCTCCTTTTTGGGTTTGGCCATATTTGGACAGTTGTCCCTGAAATGGCCCTTCTTCCCACATGCGAAGCATCCTCTCTTCATTTGCTTTTTAATGTCAATGTTAAAGAGAAGATCTTCGACCTACAGGGGCACACCCATTAGATTAATCTTGCGGATCATCCTCATTACCTTTCTGACGCGTCAGATTGTTTCTTCGTCCTCGGAGGATGATGTGCATGGTTGATTATCTTCATCATCATCACTTTCTTCTTCTTCCTCTTCTTCACTTGAGGAACTTTGAGTGGGAGCCTTCTTTTTGTCCTTCCTTTCATCACATGCAAAAGCATATGGTCTTGAGGAAGTTGGCTCCTCTCCCCGACACATTTTTCACGGCATCTCAAAAGCCGCGATTTTTCCAATCACAATGGTCGGGGTCATGTTGCTCAAGTCCTCCATGTTGTGAAGGATGATGATGATGCTCTCATATCTTTGTTGTGGTAGCAGGAAGATAATCTTCCTCATAATGTCCGCATCACCTAGCTTATTAATGCCAATAGAATTGAGCTCATTGATAATTAGATTCAAACGAGAATACATGTCTCTAACAAGCTCATCATCTTTTATAGCAAAAGAATTATACTCATTTAAGACTAGGCAATGTTTTTGCTCACGGACATTGGATGTGCCGTCATGGAGCTCATACAATTTTAGCCAAATCTCATTAGCAGTTTTCAAGGTAAATACTTGATTAAAAATATCCATGCTAAGAGATTCATACAAGCAATTTTTGGCTCTAGCATTTAAATGAATTTCTTTTTCCTCACTCGTGGTGGGTTTCTCGGGATTCTTGAAGGGTTTCATCCCATCACGAGTGACTCTCCAAACACCTAGATCAACGGCCTCTAGGTAACAAGCCATTCTAGCACTATAATATGGGAAGTTAGTGCCGTCGAAGTGTGGTAGCCTATGGGTATCCATCCCTTCCTCTAAAAAACGTCGGCTCTTTTAGCGGTGAAGCTAAAGCGTTTCAAATGAGCCAAACCGGGCTCTGATACCACTTGTAGGAAACGGGTGACGCCTAAGAGGGGGGTGAATTAGGACTTCTAAAACTTTTACTAAACTAGGCCACAATTAAATCCCTAGAGCAAAACCTATGCAAATAATCAAACTAGAATGTGCAAACTAGGTTTTGTCTAATTGTTGTTATCTCTACCGCAATGGCTAAGTTTCAATCTACACTAAATAAGTATGAATAAAAGATTGAAACTTAAATGCTTAATATAAATGCGGAAACTTAAAGAGCAAAGTAGAGAAGCAAACTCTCGTGGATGATGCCGATATTTTTACCGAGGTATCCGGAACCACGCAAGGTCCCGACTAATCCTAGTTGGTGCCCCTACGCAAAAGGAAGCCCACGCGAGGGCCAAGCACCACGGTCGAGTAACTCCGTAGAGAGCCGCGGGCCTTCTCCACGCGCAAGTGGTGCTCCGCTTCTGGCTCCTCTCGGACGCTCCCCGCCGTCTCCACTATCGAGCTTCTGGTACACGGTGGCGGCCGTGACACAAACGTGGTTGTCACAGTCTCGCAAGACTCTCGCCTCACTCGATACAATTACAACGACTCACGCAAGAGCCGAGGGGTTGTGTGGTTTGTCTAAACTCACTCAACTAACTAGGGTTCACCTAGAGCAAGCGCTAAAGCGGTCTAACTAACCTAAGCACTTCGCAAAGCACCTACGCTAATCACCGAGTGATTCTATTAAGCACTTGGGTGTTTGAGCTCTTGAAAATGTGCACTATATGCCTTGGTATGTTGCTTGGGCTCCCACACCTTCAAATGGTTGGTTGGGTGAAGTATATATAGGCCCCAACTCCAAAATAGCTGTTGGAGAAAAGCTGCAGTTCTCTGCGGCACACCGGACAGTCCGGTGGTGCACCAGACAGCATATTGTTGCATGTCCGGTGCGCCTAGCCGTTGCTCTATCAGAGCAGGTGACCGTTGGCGCTGCAGGCTTTTCCACACCGGACAGCCTGGTGCTCACACCGGACAGTCCGGTGGTCTTCTCTCCGAGTGCCACCTGGAACTAGCCGTTGGGCTGGAGTTCCCTGGTGCACCGGACAGCCTGGCGTGTGGGCACCGGACAGTCCGGTGTGCCATCGGACAGTCCGATGCGCCTTCGCACAGACAGTCCGCATCAGCACACTTGGACTCTTCTTGGATCTTCTTAATGTCTTCTTTTGAGGTGTTGCTTGCCTCAATTCTTTAGTCCAAGTAATTCTTGCATCCTGTGAACTACAAACACAAACACTAGAAAACTTATTAGTTCACGAATTGTGTTGTTCATCAAACACCATAACTCAATTAGCCAAATGGCCCGAGGTCCATTTTCCTTACAGTAGCCACTAGCTGGGTAGGCTTGAAGATTGGCACGATAGGATTTTTACCCCTGGTTGTCACGTGGTAACGCCCTGACTATGGTGGATTGAAGCCTCAGACGACGAACGACAGACAATGCAACAATGAGGCCAAATACAACGCAATGACAGTTACTCGGTCAAGTTTGGGCACCTAGCTACGCCGCGGAGCCACGATGTCTCAACGGAGGTGCTGGTGTCTCCATGGCACGTGGGGCTGTAAGATGTGACCACGACTTGGTAGCTGGCGCATCTGGTGGCTCTGCCATGGTGCCACTATAATAGGTGGACTTTGTCGCTCCGTTGGGCTTTATGGTCCACGACAAACGATTGGATTAGTTAGGTATTAGAAGTGGGAAGGAGATATTTTGGTCCAAATTAACAGAATTCATTTATTTATTTGATTCATTTTCTATTTTCCATATATATACACTATATACATGTATATATATTGAAGTTCTTTTGCCAAAAATAATGGGTATTCATTTGAATACCCTTGAATTCAATAGGGCCCGCCCCTGTATGGTGAGGGTTTAAATGCTAAATTAGCAACTGCGATTGGATCACAATCTAAAAGCCACTGCCTCAAGGTAACGACGGTTACGCAAGCAAATCTTAGGTGAAGTATGTAAGTGAGCCTCCTGGATTTTAAATCGTGATCCAATCATCCAACCAAAGTCGTACGGTTAGTACTTAAACCTCCCATCATACCAGGGCATACCAGTGGCATGTCTGGAGTAATAGCAAGCTAGTGAAGGGTTTAAGTGCTAAATGTGTAACTAAGGTTGGTGAGGGTTAAGTGCTATATCTATAACTATGGTTGGAATACGTGAAGGGCCATGAGACACGCACCTAATAAGTCTTGCTTGCTGCGTATATGAACAAACCAGAAAAGAGCATCCAAAATATCATCCCCACGCGAGCTCAGGTTACTCTTGTCCCAAATAGACGGGCAAAGAACTCGCGTTAGTAGTAGTAACTGTACGGGTAACCGCTAACCAAGATTGAACCGGTTTCTCCAGGACAGGACGGCGGGGTTTGTTCTAGTCCTTTCTCCGTTGATAACAATGGCTGTGTCTACCAGTATTCCAGTCGTCCATGGTAGTCAGAGCGTTGCATCACAGCAGCTTTGACCATCACCAATTGGCATGGATAAGAAATGCAGAAAGAGGTGCGACGACGGTTGAGAACTCGAGATACTTGGAGTGCCATCGACTATATAAGGCAGCATAAGACCCCGAAGAATTGAGGAAGAACGGGCATTCATCACCGTGAGATGCAGCTCTCAGTTCCACCCTGACTGACTGATGAAAATAATCAAGCTGAGACTTTGTTAACTGTAATAACAAGAGCTTAAGAAGAAATAAGAATCACTATCCAGTGACGTACCAGTAGAGGACGACTCAAAATAAGGTCGAGTTGTTATGAAAGAGGGATCCTGAGCATCAATCTCCAAGTGGTGTGTTGTGCTAATCTTTTGAAGACCTGTTGATTCGACAAGCTTTACTAATTTGTCCGTTATGATTGTCATGGGCGGGCGGAGATCTGGTGATTGCTGCATTGTGGAAGAAATATCATAAGTAATTGTAACTTCTGTTAATGTTTTAGTTGATGAACATTTACATCATTAGAATTGCTGCAAGAATATATTTTTTGTTAAAGGATAGAGATTTCCTCCTTGATTACATGGCTACGTCCTTGATTCTTCCCTTGATTACAGGGCTGCCCCCTGCCTTATTCTTCTCCTTGACTACAGGGCTGTGCCCCTGATTTTTCTCTGTAACCATCTGTGATGTACACCATTGATCATATATTCACACGGCAGCCACTCCTATAGGTGTGGATCATTTCATCTAACATAGTACCAGAGTCAAGGTTCTTTTAAACACCACCACCATGACATCCATCAACTCCTCTCCCACCACCATGGCTGTCATGTACGGCATCCCCTACTCCAGGCGACGTCGCGCCCGCGACGTACGCAGGGCGGCCGAGCGTGCAGCACAGGAGGCGGCTGCCCAAACCAACTAGCCGCAGGATTAGGCAAAATATCTAGCCTATTATTTAGGAGGAGATTACTCCTTTCTGTTACAGGTTATCTAGCCTATTATTTAGGAAAGTATTAACCTTTCTGTTTCAGCCGTGGGCTATATATACATGTAATCAGCACTTGAGAAGAGGAAGGAAAAACAATTACCCATCTCTCTCTTTATCTACTCTCAAGCCCAGCCGCCGTAAGGGGCATAACCTTCGGTCCTGGAAGACACGGCAGGAGACTACGAACTCCGTAGTCGAGGGCCGCCTACCCTTGATCAATACGCCCTTGACAATGGCAACGATCTCCATCATTCCTCTACACCATGTCGTCACTGTTCGCCTCACCAAGAAAAATTTTCTTATATGGCGTGCGCAACTCCTTCCGTTCCTCCGCAACTCCAAATTAAAGGGCTACCTTGATGGCACTATGGCTGCTCCAACCAAGGAGGTGCCTTCTTCTGCTACCCCCGGCGCCCAAGATGATGCCAAACCCGGCGTATGAAAGCTGGTGTGACCTGGATCAACAGAACCTCAGTGCTCTGCTCTCCATGATGACAGAGGAGATCCTTTGTGATCTCACGACGGCCACAACATCCAAGGAGGTTTGGGACTCGCTGACGCGTCAGTTCTCCTCCTCAACTCGAGCTCGCGTCGTGCAGCTTCGGGTGGAGCTCGCCAGCGCGAAGAAACTCGACCTCTCAGCTGCAGATTACTTTGCCAAGATCAAGGGCATTGCTGCAGAGATGGCGGTTGCTGATTGTCCTATCTCCAACGACGAGATTCTCTCTTATCTCTTTGCAGGTCTAGGAGCTGATTATGATGCTTTTATGACCACCATGACCACAAAAACAGACCCCTCTCTTGATGACACGTATGTGCATCTCCTCATCTATGAGCAGCGCCAACTGCAGCATCACGCCGAGCAACAGGTTCACTGTGCATCGGCCAACTTTGCTGGTCGCGGTGGTGTCCGCGGTCGTGGCCACAGTGACCGCAGTCGTGGTCGCACTTCTTCCACGGGCAGCTTCTCCTGTCGCCATGATGCGCGTGGTGACTGGCGAACCAGCAACGGCCGCCCCCATGCTAGATTTGTGGCAAAACTAGTCACACGGCCCTTTGTTGTTGGCATCGCATGGATGACAGCTATCAGGAGGAATCACACTCGGTGGCTCTAGCATCCACATCATCATACACGGTTGACCCCAACTGGTACAGCGACATCGGTGCTACCGACCACATCACCAGTGATCTCGACCGACTCGTTGTTCGGGACCAATACAAGGGAGGAGAACACGTGCAAGTCGGCAATGGCGCAGGTTTGCGAATTATGCATATTGGTCACTCTTCCATTAATACTACTACTCGTCCTCTTGTTTTGCACAATATCTTGCATGTTCCTAAAATATCAAAACATCTTCTATCTAACCATTGTTTTTCACGTGATAATGATGTTTTCTTTGAATTTCATCCTTGGTATTTCTCCATAAAGGATCGCAAGTCAGGGAAAAGTCTTCTGGACAGGCGGTGTGAATCTAGACTCTACCCGCTCAAGCCCTCCGACATCGACGTACTCAAACATGCACTAGTCAGTCGCGCCATGAGCCACACCGATTGGCATGCACGGCTTGGTTATCCAGCCTCTTCAATTGTTAGGTCTATTTTGCATCTAAATAAAATCTCGTGTTCCAACGAGTCCATTCCTTCTGTTTGTAATGCGTGTCAAGTAGCCAAAAGTCATCAACTTCCTTATTCCCATTCAGTGCATCGCTCTACATATCCTTTGGAAATGATTTACTCTGATGTGTGGGGTCCCGCGCCTATATCTATTAGTGGATTCAAATACTATATCAGCTTTATTGATGATTTTTCCAAATTTACTAGGACTTATTTGATGCATGATCGTACTGAGGCTCCACGTCTCTTCTCGCAGTTTCAAACCCATGTTGAGCGCCTCCTTGATACTAAAATAAAATGTGTTCAATCCGATTGGGGAGGCGAGTATCAGAAAATTCACAACCAATTTTTTCGCTCACTAGGGATTTCTCATTGTGTTTCTTGTTCACACACTCATCAGCAAAATGGCTCTGCCAAGCGAAAACATCAACATATTGTTGAAACTGGTTTAGTCTTTCTAGCTCATGCATCCATGCCTATTAAAATTTGGGACGAAGCTTTCCTCACAACCACCTATCTTATTAATCGCATGCCTACACGAGTCATTGATAACAAAAGTCCTTTAGAGCATCTTTTTAATGCTCTGCCTAATTATACCATGCTTCGCGTTTTTGGTTGTGCGTGCTGGCCACACCTACGTCCATATAATAAAAATAAACTTTCTTTCTGCTCCAAGCAATGTGTATTTATCGGGTATAGATCCCTCCATAAAGGGTACAAGTGTCTTGATATTGATTCCGGCCTTGTATAGATTTCCCGTGATGTCATATTTGATGAGTGTGTGTTTCCTTTTTCCAAAACAAATCGACGTAGAGTCGAAGAGAAACAGAGAATTTGGGGATTGGGATACTAAACTAGGGCTAAACTAGAACTACTTCTAATGCATAAGGTAAAAACGAGAAATAGACTTGATTTGATCGATCGTTGGGGGTTCAATCGGTCATAGCCCTTCATCTATAAAAAGGGGAGGTCTGGATCCGCTTTAAACTGTTTCCCGAGTTAATCCCGCGGTTTTAGGTAACAAATCCCGCGAGAAACTAGGAACCCTAACTGTCTCTGCGCACGCGTCGGACCGTCCGCGAGCTCCTTTTGGTTTCCAACATATGCCCCCTGCCTTTTGGTGAAGGTTGATGAACCAAAAGCATATGAACTAAACCTGATGTAAGTCATCGGCTTTTCAAAATGGAGGTCATTAAATAAAGCACCAATGTATAAAGGCCGTTTCGGATTGTATCTGGCTCGGCCATGACCATTTGATCAATGGCTCAAAAGGAATATAATGGAGGTGCCCCCAGTCTGGATAAACAAAGGGGACTATACATGTGCCATGGATTCATCATCGTACCATTCTATATTTGAACAGGATAATATACCGACGATGAATAAACGGGTGGAAAGTACCCTGGTCTCATAGGATGAACAGGTGGTGCTTGTTGTGTCGCCTTTTGGGCCGTTTTGTTCGGCCGTTTCGTTTTAGCAGGTGACCGGGGTTTCTTCGTTGACCGATCACATGGAACAGTCTTCTTGCTAGCATTTTTGGCTAGCAATTGATCGAAAGTAGGGCCGGCATGTGCGTCATGTTGGCTTTGCCCTCGCGTCTCTTTCCTTGCTTTGTGTGGACGCTGACGCCTCTGGCCATAGGTGGACTGTCTGGCTGAGCCAGCCGGACCGTCTTTATGAGCGCCGGACTGCCTGCACGTAGGTGCCGAACCGTCCGCGATGCTCAGGTCAGGTTGTCGTGCTTGGCTCCTTAATTGTGTCTGCCCCTCGGCGTTTCTGGATTTGTTAGTCTTATTGTCTAGAGCTTTTCAAGCATCCTCCTTCTGCGATATATTTGACGTGCGAGGATGGTCAATGATAATGTCTTTGCTTTTGCTTTTATCAGCCATTTCGTACCGAACTAAGACCTTTTCGCATGCGACATCTATTGTATTAACAGGAAATGGTTGTGTCCACTTGCATTTCCTGAAAAGCCAACCAGCCCTCATTTATGGTCGATTGTACCTATCGACGAAAAACATTACAGTCATTGGTGGCATGAGAAAAAGAATTATGCCACTTACAATAAGCACGTCTCTTTAATTCATCTATAGGAGGGATAGTATGAGTTAATTTAATGTTGCCATTTTTAAGTAGCTCATCAAATATCTTATCGCATTTGGCAACATTAAAGGTAAATTTAATCTCTTCTTGCCGATTCTTTTGAACCGGCTGTAAGGAAGAACATGCTGAAGATTTGGCCTTTGTTGACCAAATAAACTCAGCGGTATATACATCTGCGAATTCATTATCTAAACTATCACGCTCTATTAAATGTATAGTACGAGCGGCCGATTTTGATGTCTCTTTAAATCGGCTTTCATAGGCTAAAGCCCGCTGATGTAGCTGGGCTATCGAAAAGAACTGGGTCCCATCTAATTTGTCTCTTAAGTAGGATAACAACCCATTAAAAGCTAGCTCTGCTAGCTCTTTGTCTGCAACATGGATCCGAAAGCATCGGTTTCTAGTGTCCCGGAATCTCCGGATATAATCATTAACTGATTCTTCGCGTCCTTGTCGGACTGAAGCTAAGTCAGCTAATCCTAATTCATATTCCCCGGCAAAGAAATGTTCATGAAATTTATTTTCTAACTCATTCCAGTAATTAATGGAATTAGGAGGCAGGGCGGCGTACCATGCAAAAGCAGTACCGGTAAGGGATAAAGAAAATAACCGAACACGAAATGTTTCTCCATCGGCCAATTCGCCTAGGTGTGCTAGAAACTGACCTATGTGTTCGTGTGTGCTTCTCCCATTCTCACCAGAAAACTTAGAAAATTCTGGTATCCTTGCCCCTTGTGGATATGGGACAGTGTCAAACCAGTGATTATATGGCTTTTGGTATGATTGCCCCACTCTAGCTACACTAACTCCGAACTGATCTCGAAATAGTTCAGTCATCTCTTCCCTAATTTTTTCCATTGCACCCGGTGGCAGACCACCGGATCCTGGGCTGTGGGGCTCATTTGGTCGGGCATTAGTATATCGACCTTCTTTTCGTGACCGATCGATAGTGTTGATCGATCTGTGATTATATGGTGCGTTATGGTTTAAATATGTAGAGGGCAAAACATACTGCTGTTGTGGTGTGTAATAATTAGGTGCATTGTGTGCAACAGCAGGTTCTGCGTATGCGTATCCGGTTTGTCCGGTGGTAAATCCGAACTGACCGGTTGCGTTTGCCATTATCGGGACACCACACGGTAGTCCTGGTGCGGCCCCGGACTGTCCGGCAGGGAAAGCCGGATGGTCTGCGTAAGGGTCGGACGGTCCAGGCAGAGGCTCGGACGGTCCAACCGCGTTCAGGGGCGCCGATCTGCCAAGCAGGGATGACGGTGGTTGTATTTGCCCTGAATATGAGTTCATCGGCATACCATATAAAGGTTGGGGCTGTAAATCCCCATTTGTTGCCGATGCATCAGACATAAATACCCTGTTACTAGTTTCATATGATGGAAAACTAGGAGCAACAGACTTTTCCAACGTACGTGTTAATTTTCTAATTGACTCTTCTAACCCTACAATCTGTTGTTTCATTTGATCCTACCGCTGATCCACATAATATTTAATAGATTGAATATCGTCGGGTTTACTTACGTTGGGGACTTGAAGCGAAGATAGAAGAGATGCGACGTCGGTCTCTCCATGTTTGATAACCTTTTGGTAGCGATCCACCATGTATTGTGATAAGAATTTCTCCTTCGCTTGACGCATGTAGTCCTCGAATTGTTGTTGCTCATCGGCCGTCAGATTTTCAACAGTCGTCTTCAGGATATTATCTGGGGAGATATCGGTGCGATCTTTAGAACCGACCATTTGAGGGCCTGATTTTTAGTATTTCTAGACACCAGGGTCCCCAGCGGAGTCGCCAAAAGTGTGTTGGTGCCTTTTTGGGGCGCCAATCACTGTGTGAGAATCGGCGGCGGTGCTCTCTGCACAGGCGCGGACGGTCCGCGGCCAGAGGCCAGATGGTCCATGACCTAGCGTAGGGCTAGGGTTCCCTGCCTGACGGGTCGAACGGTCCGCGCCCTGGGGCCGGACGGTCCGCGCGTGCGCAGGGGCGGCGAAGGTCGCCGGCGGTGCCTGGATCTCGCTCCCGAGAGGGACCCCGTCGGGGAGGGAGAGATCCTACGGGTTGTCTAGGCTTGGCAGGCCGACCTAGACTCCTCTAATCGATGTAGAGTCGAAGAGAAGCAGAGAATTTGAGGATTGGGATACTAAACTAGGGCTAAACTAGAACTACTTCTAATGCATAAGGTAGAAACGAGAAATAGACTTGATTTGATCGATTGTTGGGGGGTTCAATCGACCGTAGCCCTTCATCTATATAAAGGGGGAGGTCTGGATCCGCTTCAAACTGTTTCCCGAGTTAATCCCGCGGTTTTAGGTAACAAATCCCGCAAGAAACTAGGAACCCTAACTGTCTCTGCGCATGCGCCGGACCGTCTGCGAGCTCCTTTTGGTTTCCAACACTATCCCAGATGCATGTGCTCTGCAATTGGGAAGTAGTAGTACTTATTTAAATTGTTACCATATGCATGTTCTGGTGCCTTTTGACTCTGTTATTGCAGAAAATCCGGCGGTCACCCAAACGTCTCTGGCATCTGAAGAAGCTGAAAGCTCTGGTGCTCATCCAACCCAGCTGTCACCCGCAATTTTCTCTCCAAATGGTGCAGCCGCAACAGACGTGCCTCAGCCGTGCCCTGTTGGATTTTCTCCGGTTGTTGATGGGCTCGACCAGGAGCTACAACAATCTACTGTGCGCATATCTGCACCAAACGTGATGGCTAATTCTCCTCCAAATCAAGGTGATAATGCTCATGATTTTGTGGCTCCTGTAACAGATCCGATTATAGTGCCTCCTGCGCCCAATGTTCCTAATAACCAGGGACATCATTATGGCACGTGTCCTCGGCATAATATTCGCCAAACCAAGAAGCGCACAGATGGCACTGTCACTTATTATGTGATTCGAAAATCTAGTGTTGAACCTTCGTCACATGTGCAAGCTCTAGGCCATCCCCTGTGGAGACAAGCTATGAGTGATGAATTTCAAGCTTTGATTCACAATAAGACATGTCATCTAGTTCCTCCTCGTGCTGGTCTTAATATTATTGACTGCAAATAGGTATTCAAATTAAAACAGAAATCCGATGGTTCTATTGATCGTTATAAAGCACGCTTGGTCGCTAAAGGCTTCAAGCAACAGTACAGGGTTGATTATGATGATACTTTTAGTCCCGTTGTGAAGCCCACGACTATTCGGATCTTATTATCTTTGGCTGTTACTCGAGGATGGAGTATACGTCAAATTGATATTCAAAATGCCTTTCTTCACGGACTTCTCAATGAAGATGTGTATATGCGACAACCTCCTGGATTTGTTGATGGTGTGCATCCCACTTATTTGTGCAAATTGGATAAATTTCTATACGGTCTCAAGCAGGCCCTTCGAGCATGGTTTTCTCGTTTGAGTGCGAAGCTCATTGATCTTGGTTTTCATGCCTCTAAAGCTTATGTTTCCCTCTTTATCTTCAACAAAGAGGGTGTGCAGATGTACATGCTTATTTATGTTGATGACATTATTATCATTAGCCCTTCACCTATGGCTACTGATCATCTCCTGGCACAGCTACAAACAACCTTTGTTGTAAAAGATCATGGCACTCTTAGCTATTTTCCTAGCATTGAGGTTCGGCATTCTCCTCAAGGCCTAGTCTTGATGCAGCACAAGTATATCAAGGACTTGTTATCTCAGACCAATATGCTTGCCTCTAAAGGCGTCACTACACCTATGGTTCCGACAGATAAACTTGTTCTTCATGGTGGCACCCCGTTATCTACTGATGATGCGACAAAATATCGAAGTTGTCGGGGACCATAATTAGGGGTACCCTCAAAGCTCCTAATTCTCAGCTGGTAACCCCCATCAGCACAAAGCTGCAAAGGCCTGATGGGTGCGATCAAGTCAGGGATCAGTCCATTCGAGGGACTCGATCACGCCTCGCCCGAGCCTGGCCTCGGACAAGGGCAGCCGACCCCGAAGGATCTCCGCCTCGCCCGAGGCCCCCCTCCAGCAGCGAACACGTTCCCGGCTTGCCCGAGGCCCTGTCTTCGCCAAGAAGCAACCCCGACCAAATCGCAGGAGCATTTAATGCAAAGGTGGCCTGACACCTTTATCCTGACGCGCGCCCCTCAGCTGACAGAGCCGAAGTGACCGCCGTCACTTCGCCGCTCCACTGACCGGTCTGTCAGAAAGACAGCGCCGCCTGCGCCGCTCCGACTGCGGTGCCACTTGACAGAGTGAAGCTGACAGGCGGTCAGGCCCGGCCGCGCACCATAGGAAACTCCGCTCCGCCCGACCCAGGGCTCGGACTCGGGCAAAGCCCCGGAAGACGGCGAACTCCGCTCCGCCCGACCCAGGGCTCGGACTCGGGCAAAGCCCCGGAAGACGGCGAACTCCGCTCCGCCCGACCCAGGGCTCGGACTCGGGCAAAGCCCCGGAAGACGGCGAACTCCGCTCCGCCCGACCCAGGGCTCGGACTCGGGCAAAGCCCCGAAAGACGGCGAACTCCGCTCTGCCCGACCCAGGGCTCGGACTCGGGCAAAGCCCCGGAAGACGGCGAACTCCGTTCCGCCCGACCCAGGGCTCGGACTTGGGCTAAGCCCCGGAAGACGACGAACTCCGCCTCGCCCGACCCAGAGGCTCGGACTCGGCCTCGGCCACGGAAGACGGACTCGACCTCGGAGGAGCCTCCACATCGCCCGACCTAGGGCGCGGACCGGCCACGTCAACAGAAGGCGCCATCATTACCCTACTCCAAGCTGACTCAGGCTACGAGGAACAAGACCGGCGTCCCATCTAGCTCGCTCTGCCAGATAGGCGATGATGGCGCCCCGCACGCTCCCTGACGACGGCGGCTCTCGGCCCCCTTACGGAAGCAAGAGGACGTCAGCAAGGACTCGACGGCCCCAACAGCTGTCCCTCCGCCAGGCTCCAGCGCTCCTCCGATAGCCACGACATCACACAAACCGGGTGCCAAGATCTCTCCGGCCGCCACGATGGCGTGTACTTAGGGCGCTAGCTCTCCTCCGCTAGACACGTAGCACTCTGCTACACCCCTCATTGTACACCTGGACCCTCTCCTTACGCCTATAAAAGGAAGGGCCAGGGCCCTCTTAGACAGGGTTGGCCGCTCGGGGACGAGGACGAGACGGGCGCTCGCGTAAGGCCACTCGCTCCTTCCCCCGTGTGGACGCTTGTAACCCCCTACTGCAAGCGCACCCGACCTGGGCGCGGGACGAACACGAAGGCCGCGGGATTTCCACCTCTCTCTCGCCCATCTCCGACCTCCTCGCTTTCCCCCCTTTGCGCTCGGCCTCGCGTCGACCCATCTGGGCTGGGGCACGCAGCGACACTTCACTCGTCGGCTCAGGGACCCCCGGTCTCGAAACGCCGACAGTTGGCCATCTCACGCCTTTCAGATTTAACCTCGACCCGCCTAGCGGCTCCGCTTTGGCGGACGCTCTCGTAGAGGCGAATCCGAACCCTCTAGGGTTTCGCATGCGGTCGCCTTGGGACCGGCTGACGGACGTCTCGACCTACGGGCCCTCCGGGTCCGAGGAAGACGACGAGCCCAGCTTCCGTTGGGATTTCTCCGGACTTGGCAACCCCGGTGCCATGCGGGACCTCATGACCGCATGCGACTACTGCCTTTCCGACTGTTCCGACGGTAGCCGTAGCCTCGGCGACGAGGACTACGGCCCGAGCCGTGAATGTTTCCACGTCGATCTAGGGGGTCCCTCTGAAGGCAACCATCTCGGCATGCTGGAGGACGGTGATCTCCCTAGGCCGGTGCCTCGCGTTGACATCCCGCGGGAGCTAGCTGTGGTCCCCGTTCCGGCGGGGGGTCATGACCCACAACTCG
Source organism: Zea luxurians (assembly GCA_029449295.1). Classification (NCBI taxonomy): domain Eukaryota; kingdom Viridiplantae; phylum Streptophyta; class Magnoliopsida; order Poales; family Poaceae; genus Zea; species Zea luxurians. The sequence continues at coordinate 98,089,456 of JAOPSE010000011.1, forward strand.
AGCAAATCCGCGGGGTGCAGGCCAGGCTCGACGAGGGAGCAGGAGCGCTCGAGCCAATCCGCCGGGACGTCGGGCAGGCATGGGCGGGCCAACCTCCGGCCGGAGAAATGCGTCATCTACCCCAGGGTTTCCAGCACCGCATCGCCGACGATGTTTGGGTCAGGCCGCCACCCGCATCCAGTGGGGTCGGCCAGAACCTGGCTGCAGCAGCAATGCTCCTCCGCGCGATGCCGGAGCCATCAACCACCGAGGGGCGGCGAATCCAGGGAGAGCTCAAAGATCTCCTGGAAGGCGCCGCGGTCCGGCGGGCCGAGAGCTCCGCCTCCCGAAGGCAGGGGTACCCCTCGGAACATCATGCCGCGACTTCCCGATTCATGCGGGAAGCCTCGGTCTGCACCGGGCGCACGCGCAACACAGCGCCTGCGGCCCCGGGTCGCCTCGGCAATGAGCACCATCACCGCGATCGTCGGGCCCACCTCGACGAGAGGGTGCGCCGAGGCTACCACCCCAGGCGTGGGGGACGCTACGACAGCAAGGAGGATCGGAGTCCCTCGCCCGAACCACCCGGTCCGCAGGCCTTCAGCCGGGCCATACGACGGGCGCCGTTCCCGACCCGGTTCCGACCCCCGACTACTATCACAAAGTACTCGGGGGAGACGAGACCGGAACTGTGGCTCGCGGACTACCATCTGGCCTGCCAACTGGGTGGAACGGACGATGACAACCTCATCATCCGCAACCTCCCCCTGTTCCTCTCCGACACCGCTCGCGCCTGGTTGGAGCACCTGCCTCCGGGGCAGATCTCCAACTGGGACGACCTAGTCCAAGCTTTCGCCGACAATTTCCAGGGCACGTACGTGCGCCCCGGGAATTTCTGGGACCTCCGAAGCTGCCGACAGCAGCCGGGAGAGTCTCTCCGAGACTACATCCGGCGATTCTCGAAGCAGCGGACCGAGCTGCCCAACATCACCGACTCGGACGTCATCGGCGCGTTCCTCGCCGGCACCACCTGCCGCGACCTGGTGAGCAAGCTGGGTCGCAAGACCCCCACCAGGGCGAGCGAGCTGATGGACATCGCCACCAAGTTCGCCTCTGGCCAGGAGGCGGTCGAGGCTATCTTCCGGAAGGACAAGCAGCCCCAGGGCCGCCCATCGGAAGATGCCCCCGAGGCGTCAGCTCAGCGCGGCGCCAAGAAGAAGGGCAAGAAGAAGTCGCAAGCGAAACGCGACGCCGCCGACGCGGACCTTGTCGCCGCCGCCGAGCACAAGAACCCTCGGAAACCCCCCGGAGGTCCCAACCTCTTCGACAAGATGCTCAAGGAGTCGTGCCCCTATCATCAGGGGCCCGTCAAGCACACCCTTGAGGAGTGCGTCATGCTTCGGCGCCACTTCCACAGGGCCGGGCCACCCACGGAGGGTGGCAGGGCCCGTGACGACGACAAGAAGGAAGATCATCAGGCAGGAGAGTTCCCCGAGGTCCGCGACTGCTTCATGATCTACGGCGGGCAAGCGACGAACGCCTCGGCTCGGCACCGCAAGCAAGAGCGCCGGGAGGTCTGTTCGGTGAAGGTGGCGGCGCCAGTCTACCTAGACTGGTCCGACAAGCCCATCACCTTCGACCAGGCCGACCACCCCGACCATGTGCCGAGCCCGGGGAAATACCCGCACGTCGTCGACCCCGTCATCGGCGACGTCAGGCTCACCAAGGTCCTCATGGACGGAGGCAGCAGCCTCAACATCATCTACGCCGAGACCCTCGGGCTTCTGCGTATCGATCTGTCCTCGGTCCGGGCGGGCGCTGCGCCTTTCCATGGGATCATCCCTGGGAAGCGCGTCCAGCCCCTCGGACAACTCGATCTTCCCGTCTGCTTCGGAACACCCTCCAACTTCCGAAGGGAGACCCTGACGTTCGAGGTGGTCGGGTTCCGAGGAACCTACCACGCGGTATTGGGGAGGCCCTGCTACGCGAAGTTCATGGCCGTCCCCAACTACACCTACCTCAAGCTCAAGATGTCGGGCCCCAACGGGGTCATCACCGTCGACCCCACGTACAAACACGCGTTCGAATGCGACGTGGAGTGCGTGGAGTACGCCGAGGCCCTCGCCGAGTCCGAGGCCCTCATCGCCGACCTGGAGAGCCTCTCCAAGGAGGCGCCAGACGTGAAGTGTCATGCCGGCAACTTCGAGCCCGCGGAGACGGTTAAGTCCATCCCCCTCGACCCCAGCAGCGACGCCTCCAAGCAAGTCCGGATCGGCTCCGGGCTCGATTCCAAATAGGAAGCAGTGCTCGTCGACTTTCTCCGTGCGAACGCCGACGTCTTCGCGTGGAGCCCCTCGGACATGCCCGGCATATTGAGGGATGTCGCCGAGCATTCGCTGGACATCCGAGCCGGAGCCCGACCCGTCAAGCAGCCTCTGCGCCGATTCGACGAGGAGAAGCGCAGAGCCATAGGCGAGGAGATCCACAAGCTAATGGCGGCAGGGTTCATCAAAGAGGTATTCCATCCCGAATGGCTTGCCAACCCTGTGCTTGTGAGAAAGAAAGGGGGGAAATGGCGGATGTGTGTAGACTACACTGGTCTAAACAAAGCATGTCCGAAAGTTCCCTACCCTCTGCCTCGCATCGATCAGATCGTGGATTCCACTGCTGGGTGCGAAACCCTGTCTTTCCTCGATGCCTACTCAGGGTATCACCAAATCAGGATGAAAGAGTCCGACCAGCTCGCGACTTCTTTCATCACACCCTTCGGCATGTACTGCTATGTCACCATGCCGTTCGGTTTGAGGAATGCGGGTGCAACGTACCAGCGGTGCATGAACCATGTGTTCGGCGAACACATTGGCCGCACGGTCGAGGCCTACGTCGATGACATCGTAGTCAAGACGAGGAAAGCCTCCGACCTCCTTTCCGACCTTGAAGTGACATTCCGATGTCTAAAGGCGAAAGGCGTCAAGCTCAATCCCGAAAAGTGTGTCTTCGGGGTGCCCCGAGGCATGCTCTTGGGGTTCATCGTCTCCGAGCGGGGCATCGAAGCCAACCCGGAGAAGATCGCAGCCATCACCAGCATGGGGCCCATCCAGGACTTGAAAGGCGTACAGAGGGTCATGGGATGTCTCGCGGCTCTGAGCCGCTTCATCTCACGCCTCGGCGAAAGAGGTCTGCCCCTGTACCGCCTCTTAAGGAAGGCCGAGCGCTTCACTTGGACCCCTGAGGCCGAGGAAGCCCTCGGGAACCTGAAGGCGCTTCTCACGAAGGCGCCTATCTTGGTGCCCTCAGCTGCCGGAGAAGCCCTCTTGGTCTACGTCGCCGCGACCACTCAGGTGGTTAGCGCCGCGATTGTGGTCGAGAGGCAAGAAGAGGGGCATGCATTGCCCGTTCAGAGGCCAGTCTACTTCGTCAGCGAGGTACTGTCCGAAACCAAAATCCGCTACCCACAAATCCAGAAGCTGTTGTACGCGGTGATCCTGACACGGCGGAAGTTACGACACTACTTCGAGTCTCATCCGGTGACGGTGGTGTCATCCTTCCCCCTGGGAGAGATCATCCACTCCCGAGAGGCTTCAGGTAGGATTGCAAAGTGGGCGGTGGAGATCATGGGCGAGACGATCTCGTTCGCCCCCCCGGAAGGCCATCAAGTCCCAGGTCCTGGCGGACTTCGTGGCTGAATGGGCCGACACCCAACTCCCGACGGCTCCGATCCAACCGGAGCTTTGGACCATGTTTTTCGACGGGCCGCTGATGAAGACAGGGGCCGGCGCAGGCCTCCTCTTCGTCTCGCCCCTCGGGAAGCACCTACGCTACGTGCTACGCCTCCACTTCCCGGCGTCCAACAATGTGGCGGAGTACGAGGCTCTGGTAAACGGGTTGCGAATCACCATCGAGCTAGGGGTCCGACGCCTCGACGCTCGCGGTGACTCGCAGCTCGTCATCGACCAAGTCATGAAGAACTCCCACTGCCGCGACCCGAAGATGGAGGCCTACTGCGATGAGGTTCGGCGCCTGGAAGACAAGTTCTACGGGCTCGAGCTCAACCACATCGCCCGACGCTACAACGAGACTGCGGACGAGCTGGCCAAAATAGCCTCGGGGCGAACAACGGTTCCCCCGGACGTCTTCTCCCGAGATCTGCATCAACCCTCCGTCAAGATCGACGACACGCCCGAGCCTGAGGCGCCCTCGGCCCAGCCCGAGGTACCCTCGGCACAGTCCGAGGCACCCTCGGCTTGGCCCGAGGCACCCTCGGTTCGGCCCGAGGTACCCTCGGCCCCCGAGGGCGAAACACTGCGCGTCGAGGGGGAGCAAAGCGGGGTCACGCCTGATCAAAACTGGCAGACCCCGTACCTGCAATATCTCCACCGAGGAGAGCTACCCCTAAACCGAGCCGAAGCTCGGCGGTTGGCGCGGCGCGCCAAGTCGTTCGTCTTGCTGGGAGAAGGGAAGGAGCTCTACCACCGCAGCCCTTCAGGCATCCTCCAGCGATGCATCTCCACCACCGAAGGTCAGGAACTCCTCCGAGAAATACACTCGGGGGCTTGCGGCCACCACGCAGCACCTCGGGCCCTTGTCGGAAATGCTTTCCGACAAGGTTTCTACTGGCCAACGGCGGTGGCCGACGCCACTAGAATTGTCCGCGCCTGCGAAGGGTGTCAGTTCTATGCAAGGCAGACCCACCTGCCCGCTCAGGCTTTGCAGACGATACCCATCACATGGCCTTTTGCTGTGTGGGGTCTGGACCTCGTCGGCCCCTTGCAGAAGGCACCCGGGGGCTACACGCACCTGTTGGTCGCCATCGACAAATTTTCCAAGTGGATCGAGGTCCGACCCCTGAACAGCATCAGGTCCGAGCGGGCGGTGGCGTTCTTCACCAACATCATCCATCGCTTCGGGGTCCCGAACTCCATCATCACCGACAACGGCACCCAGTTCACCGGCAGAAAGTTCCTGGACTTCTGCGAGGATCACCACATCCGGGTGGACTGGGCCGCCGTGGCTCATCCCATGACGAATGGGCAAGTAGAGCGTGCCAATGGCATGATTCTACAAGGACTCAAGCCTCGGATTTACAACGACCTCAACAAGTTCGGCAAGCGATGGATGAAGGAACTCCCCTCGGTGGTCTGGAGCCTGAGAACAACACCGAGCCGAGCCACGGGCTTCACGCCGTTCTTTCTGGTCTATGGGGCCGAAGCCATCTTGCCCACAGACCTGGAATACGGTTCCCCGAGGACGAGGGCCTATGCCGACCAAAGCAACCAAGCTAGTCGAGAAGACTCGCTGGACCAGCTGGAAGAGGCTCGGGACAAGGCCTTACTACACTCGGCGCGGTACCAGCAGTCCATGCGACGCTGCCACGCCCGAGGGGTCCGGTCCCGAGACCTCCAGGTGGGCGACCTGGTGCTTCGGCTGCGACAAGACGCCCGAGGTCGACACAAGCTCACGCCCCCCTGGGAGGGGCCGTTCGTCATCGCCAAAGTTCTGAAGCCCGGAACATACAAGCTGGCCAACAGTCAAGGCGAGGTCTACAGCAACGCTTGGAACATCCAACAGCTACGTCGCTTCTACCCTTAAGATGTTTTCAAATTGTTCATATACCTCGCTCTCACGCAAAGTTTAGTCATCAAGGAAGGGTCAGCCTTGCCTCGGCAAAGCCCGACCCTCCCTCGGGGGCTAAAAGGGGGGTACCCCTCTGCGTCGAAATTTTCCTCGAAAAAAGATCTTTTCTGCCGGAATATCTTTCGTGCTTTTCGACTACTTCGAAAGTGAATCCTGAAAACGACGGAGTTCACGTAAGCAGCCAAGGCTGACCGAGCCGAGGGACTCCTACGCCTCCGGGATACGGATACCTCACTCATCACCTTCTGCCATAAGTAACTCACGTTCGGATAAGTGATTCCGCGTACTGAACAAGTCTTCACGTTAGGAAGCTCTTCTGCCGGAGCGGTTCTTCGAGCCTTCTCGGCTGCATCGGTGACAGAACCCCATGGACGGGTAAGAGTGCGCGTAAGCAGCAAGAGCGACCGAGCCAAGGGACTCCTACGCCTCCGGGATACGGATACCTCACTCATCACCTTCCGTGAGAAGCAACTCTCGCTCGCACAAACAGTTCTGTTACCGACCAAAAAGTCCAGATACTCGAAACAAGAGGAAAGGAGACGCGGCTTTACAATACGGCGAGGGTGTGTTTCGGCCTCGGCGGCCGTAGAAAACACACGCTACAAGATAATCCGATCCTGCAGGCCCGGATCTTGACGGCTAAAGGGAGCAGCAGCACCCTCGGCGTCGACAACACCTCTGGCGAGGTCCGACCTAGCCTCGGACGGCGACGCAGTCCAAGGGTCTCCGCTCTGAAGGACAACGTCATCACCGAGCCCGGGCCATCGCCGCCAGGGTCTTCTCCAAGGATCCGGCCCGAGCAGGCGGCTCGGCCGGTCACCCCGGGGCCTCGGCTAGCTGACCCCCAAGGACATCAGCCCGGCCCCAGGCCTCGGCAGGCCAATCCCGGCGTCGGTCCCGCCAACGGACGACCCGGCCAGGCTCCGACCGACCTGGTCTTCTTTTCGAACCAACTCTGCCTCTGTTCGCGCTGGCACCGCTACCCCTGGCCTCGGCTCATCAAAGAGCGGCCGAGGGTTTCCTCTAACTAAGCAAGGGAAGCCTCGGACAACAAGGCTGACCGAGCCGAGGGACTCCTACACCTCCGGGGTACGGATACCTCACTCGTCACCTTTACACAGGGCGACTCACGCTTGGTGAAGCGGTTCAGACAACCAACAGGTGAGTCTTAGTGCTCGAAAATGGGGAAAACACGGCTCCGTGCCGAATTTGCATACATGTTCAGGCCTCGACGGCCACAGTGAACAAAAACACTGGCATTCGAAGTGCCATTACAAACGGAACTCCGGTTCCAACCCCACAGCAGCAGCCATGATCCCAGAACGGACGCGGCCACCGGAAGGCTTTCGTTCGCGTCCCTACTCAAGGGACGCGAAACAGACATCAAATCCAAAGAGCCGGGGGCCGGCCCGTGGGCGGCGCTGACGGCTTCGACGAGGGGGGAGCTTCCTCCGGCTGCCACCACAGCAGCACGGACGGCGGCGCCCGCCTCTCCACCAACGCCGACGGTCTACAAGGCGCACTGGCAGGTCCTCACTCCCGTCCTCGCCGCGAAAGCGAGGAAGAAGGCGGAATGTTGCATCCTAGCTGGGCAGCAACAGTTCACCTTCCCCGGCATGGCTGGAGGACGCCTCCTCCGCAGAGCTGGAGGATGGTTTCCACCACCAGAAGCTGGAAGAGGAGGTGGCCAGCCGACCCGCGCAGAAGGCAGAGCCCCGGCTCGCCTCGCTCTCCGCCCCTGCAAGGATGATGAACATCCTTGCTGCTGAGGGCGGAGCCAATATCGCAGCCTGGCTTGCTCCTCCCCACCCAGAGGCTGGTGATCACCGTCTTGGGTGACCACCGGCGAGGGGATGCAGCCAGGCTACCTGATGAAAATCCTTGAAGCCGAACGACGGCTGAAAGGTACCAACTCCCGCAGAGTTGCGTTCCTCCAACGATGAAGCGGAAAGACGGCGGATATCCCCCATCCGGGGGCTTGGAAGATGGAAAGACACGATGCATAAGGGGGGCGCGAAGACACGGTCGCCTTCCAAGAGGATCACCCTCCTTTTAAAGGCGACTCTCCCTATTTGTGTCCCCAGCCGTCGTGGGCTGAGTCTTCTCCAACACGCTCCAAGGTCCTACCCCCTACGGCGCGGGGGCTGGGTCCCACACGTCATGCAAGCCGGCCCAGAGCATAAGAAGCCAAACCGTCGCGCGTGGTGCGTGCAACCGCCCAGCGGTTACAAGCGGCTCTCCGCTTTTGCCCAGACCAGCGGGCGAAAGGGCGGGCAGCCATGCAGGCGGCATGCAACTGCGCCAAGTGGGCGCACCTCTCCAACTTCCAACGCGCCCAGCTTGGAGGACCAGGCCCACGCATCATGCAACCGGTGCGCCGGTTGCTACGTGTGAGTAACTGCACCGCCACCTGCGCCACCACCGCACCTCCTCGACTGCGGAACCAATACCGCGACTCGAGGCGACCCAGCGCACGACCCAGTGGCTCCAGCCTGGCGCGACGGTCAATGCGGCCGAAGACGGGCCGGCAGTAATGGCGGTGGCAGGCGGGCAGGAGCAGCGGTCACGTCGTCAGCCAAGCTTACGTCCCATCCGGGAGCAGCGAGAGAACCCTCTCTCACGGCGTGAAGACAACGCGCCCGTGTTCCGTTCCTCGAACGGCTCGCGCACGCGCAACGGCTGCCCTGCGAACCACTCGCCCCGTCGCATTAACTCCACGGCGGCACAGGCGGCGCCTCTGGCAGGAGAAGCGAGCGACGCTCCACCTTCGCCATAATGACCACGTCAAAAAAGGTACGCCGCGTCGTTCGATTTCGTATCCTTTTCCTTTTTTCCTCTTTCTCTCTCTTGCAACAGGGACCGGGAAAGGGGGATACCCCGGAAAGGATCCTTCCCTGTGAAGGAACCAGGCTCCGAGCCTCCCTACTGATCAGAGGTTCGAAGGCTGGCCCCTCGGAAGGGTTCAACAGCCGCCTCAGAGCATGTGGGCTCCACACCCACTACTGGTCAGAGGTTCAAAGGCCGGCCCCTCGGAAGGGTTCAACGACCGCCTCAGGCTACTCGGGCTCCGCGCCCACTACTGATCAGGGGTTCGAAGGCTGGCCCCCGAAGGGTTCACAGCCGCCTCAGACACAGAGCGAGGGATGACCATGGGTACGTTCGATACATAACCAAGGCTCGGGCTACGCTCCCGAGGTACCCTAGGACATTTCCGAGACCAGCGGGAACGATCTTGTAACGGAATCCCATCAGTGGGAGGCATCGAGCCCTCGGACCCCGTCACCAGGGGACCGGGTCCGGCAGATCACCCGCAGGTACTTTTGGGCGTGCCTCTGGGCCCCTAGCCGACCCCTAACGAATGGGGCACGGACGTCCGCTCGGATCACCCGCCTGCAGCTCACCGGAGACACCATGTTCGGCGCCCACCGAGGGCAACATGGCGCTCTCCCCCCCTCCTCCTTGCGGAAAGGCGACGCAGGGGCGTATGTAAAAAAAGTCAAGTCTGTCCCTGATCGCCCTCTCGCCCTGTGCAGAGGCTCGGGGGCTGCTCTCGCAAACCCGGCTCCGGCCAAACCGTTGACAGTGTCAACATACCAGCCCGAGAACTTGGGACCCGACCGTACACCCGGGCTACGGCCAGCTCGCATGAGGGAACGACCAGACCAGCCGAAGCATTGCGCGAGGCGTTAAGACCTCGAAGGAGTCAAACCACTCCTCCGAGCCCTCGAGGGCTACACCCGGCGGGTGCGCTCGCGCGCACCCACCGGAACAAAACGCAACCGAGAAAGGCTGGTCCCCTTGCAAAAAAGTGCGACGAAAGCCTCCAAGCGAGTGCTAACACTCCCTTCGAGGCTCGGGGGCTACTGTCGGGGACCATAAATAGGGGTACCCTCAAAGCTCCTAATTCTCAGCTGGTAACCCCCATCAGCACAAAGCTGCAAAGGCCTGATGGGTGCGATCAAGTCAAGGATCAGTCCATTCGAGGGACTCGATCACGCCTCGCCCGAGCCTGGCCTCGGACAAGGGCAGTCGACCCCGAAGGATCTCCGCCTCGCCCGAGGCCCCCCCTCCAGTGGCGAACACGTTCTCGGCTTGCCCGAGGCCCTGTCTTCGCCAAGAAGCAACCCCGACCAAATCGCAGGAGCATTTAATGCAAAGGTGGCCTGACACCTTTATCCTGACGCGCGCCCCTCAGCTGACAGAGCCGAAGTGACCGCCGTCACTTCGCCGCTCCACTGACCGGTCTGTCAGAAAGACAGCGCCGCCTGCGCTGCTCCAACTACGGTGCCACTTGACAGAGTGAGGCTGACAGGCGGTCAGGCCCGGCCGCGCACCATAGGAAACTCTGCTCCGCCCGACCCAGGGCTCGGACTCGAGCAAAGCCCCGGAAGACGGCGAACTCCGCTCCGCCCGACCCAGGGCTCGGACTCGGGCAAAGCCCCGGAAGACGGCGAACTCCGCTCCGCCCGACCCAAAGCTCGGACTCGGGCAAAGCCCCGGAAGACGGCGAACTCCGCTCCGCCCGACCCAGGGCTCGGACTCGGCCTCGGCCACGGAAGACGGACTCGACCTCGACCTCGGAGGAGCCTCCACATCGCCCGACCTAGGGCGCGGACCGGCCACGTCAACAGAAGGCGCCATCATTACCCTACTCCAAGCTGACTCAGGCTACGGGGAACAAGACCGGCGTCCCATCTTGCTCGCTCTGCCAGATAGGCGATGATGGCGCCCTGCACGCTCCCTGACGACGGCGGCTCTCGGCCCCCTTACGGAAGCAAGAGGACGTCAGCAAGGACTCGACGGCCCCAACAGCTGTCCCTCCGCCAGGCTCCAGCGCTCCTCCGACGGCCACGACATCACACAAACCGGGTGCCAAGATCTCTCCGGCCGCCACGATGGCGTGTACTTAGGGCGCTAGCTCTCCTCCGCTAGACACGTAGCACTCTGCTACACCCCCCATTGTACACCTGGACCCTCTCCTTACGCCTATAAAAGGAAGGGCCAGGGCCCTCTTAGAGAGGGTTGGCCACTCGGGGACGAGGACGAGACGGGCGCTCGCGTAAGGCCACTCGCTCCTTCCCCCGTGTGGACGCTTGTAACCCCCTACTGCAAGCGCACCCGACCTGGGCGCGGGACGAACACGAAGGCCGCGGGATTTCCACCTCTCTCTCGCCCATCTCCGACCTCCTCGCTTTCCCCCCTTTGCGCTCGGGCTCGCGTCGACCCATCTGGGCTGGGGCACGCAGCGACACTTCACTCGTCGGCTCAGGGACCCCCCGGTCTCGAAACGCCGACAGAAGTGTAGTTGGGGCCCTTCAGTACATCCTCTTGACTCGGCCGGATCTCTCCCTATTGTGTTAACAAAGTATGCTAGTTTTTGTCCGCACCAACAAGTGATCACTGGGCTGCGGTTAAACGCATACATTGTTATCTTCGTGATACTATTTACATGGGCTTATGCTTCACTCGATCAGAGTCGTTATTGATTAGTGCTTTTTTAGATGCTGATTGGGCCGGTAGCTCTGATGACAGGCGCAGCACCGGTAGCCATGCCATTTTTCTGGGGACTAATCTTGTTTCTTGGAGTTCGCGAAAGCAATCCACGGTTTCTCGCTCTAGCACTGAGGCAGAATATAAAGCTGTCGCGGACGCCACTGCTGAGATTATCTGGATATAGGTTCTCCTCCGCGAGTTGGGAATTTCTATTCCTCGTGCACCGAGTTTATGGTGTGATAATATTGGCGCCACATATCTATGTGCAAATCGGATTTTTCATCGACGTATGAAGCACGTTGAGGTGGACTATCATTTCATCAGAGAGCGAGTATCAAGCCGCCAACTTGAAGTTCGACCAATTGCATCCAAGGATTAGTTGGTTGATATCATGACTAAACCGCTGACGTTCACGCCTTTTGGTAGCAGTCGACGCAATCTGAACTTAGTCACCCTACGTCCAGATTGAAGGGGCGTGTTAAAGGATAGAGATTTCCTCCTTGATTACAGGGATGCGTCCTTGATTCTTCCCTTGATTACAGGGTTGCGCCCCTGCCTTATTCTTCTCCTTGACTACAGGGTTGCGCCCCTGATTCTTCTTTGTAACCATCTGTGATGTACACCATGGATCTATATATTCACACGGCAGCCACTCTTATAGGTGTCGATCATTTCAACTAACATTTTTCAGTCGTAATGTTTGACGGTTTATATACACAAAAACTCTTAAGCCTTTTCAACTAAGACTATCTTCAACTATATTCTCTATATCCAGTCTTCTCTAAAAAAACTCTCCTGTGTATCTCATTCCTCTCCAACAATGGCATTTATATCTCATCCTCTATACGTTAAATACTCATCGGAGACATATTTTGCTTTAGATTTTTGTATGTATCATGTATTTATCATACACTCAAATGACTTGTACATATTTTAGTTTTATTTGATCTGTTGTTTGAAGTATAAAAATAAACTAGAGGAGCGAGTCACTATATATAGAGGATAGAGAAGTGTCTTTTATATTTAAAGGACACCACTGAGCATACAGAGAAGATGAAATTTCATAGGGTAGGAGAACCGTTGGAATCGGTCTAACACCAGGCATGCCTCCACAACTTACACGATCTACAACGCTCAAAAAGTAAAAGCAAGTATGTATCAGGAAAGAGAATGGAGAACTACCTTGACGCAAAGCAAGATGATAATGCCTAATGAAGAGATAGCTTTAGGTGGCATAGAGCCACTTATTCTTGGATCAGTAATTCTTTCCAATGAATCAAGATCATCAAGATGAGGAGCTGCCCAATCTACTAGAAACTGATTGCTTTGCCTTCTTGAACTGAAGAGGAAAACACCCTTTAGTTAGAAATCCAGACTGCAACTTTGGTACAAAAGAAAACTGAGAATACATACCTGTCAAAAGCCTTTTGCCCAGTCAAAAGCACAAGCAAAATAACACCAAAACTGTAAATATCAGTTTTGAGGTCATTTGCTCCAGGATCACTAAGCTCAGGGGCAGCATAGCCTTTAGCACTGATGATAGCTTCTGAATCCTTCTGTTCGGGTTGGGAAGTGTTATTTTGAAGAACATAATTAAATGAGCAACCATTAACGACCAGCTGACCGAATTATAGGAACTCAATTTCAAATATTCGGCAAGCAAACATAAAAGTAACATTCATTTTGTTAACGAAAAAAACAAAATTTATTATCACATAATTTTTCGCAGGGAGGGGAAGATTACGACACGAGTAGTACTTCAGGGTACAATACACTAATGGGATGTTTGGTTTGAGAAATCACTACAGTCAAAATGAGGTGGTGCATCATGAGTTCATTCCTCAAATTTGATGGGATGACCTCATTTCTTATGTTAGTACTAAATAACTATGAGGAATGAAGTGATGATGGATCAACTCATTCATCCATAAACCAAACAAAAAAATGAGAGAAGATGGTGGACTAGCTCATTTCTCAAACCAAACAACACCCTATAATAGGCTTAATACATTTGGAGGAAAATATCAAGCAAGGAAACTAAACAAATTACACCAATATTTCATAAGTACAAACATCCGAGAGTATGTTCTGTGATAAATCTCGATTTTGTATAAAAACAGTTTTGTTGGAATTCATATTCCAATCGAAAGATATCATGATCATTTATGCATTAGGATAAAACAGATGATCGGCGTTCAAGGCACAACTTGATCCTAGAATTAATGAAATTCTCCCTCCATCCTAAATTATAAGTCAACTTTTCTATAGAATAGTGAAAACCCTAACCCTAGAATAGGGTGGGCAATGTATTAATAGACCAAACAACTGGGCCAGGCCCATTACAAGGGATGGGTATCTAACGCCCACGCAGTCACAACTCTATCCTGTACAGATGTTGAGACTAGATCGAAAGTCTAGGAATACACTAGATGGTAGCCCCTTGGTGAAGATGTTGGCAAACTGCAGCGTTATGGGGACGCTACGGACCCGAACGTCGCCTGCGGCGACACGCACCCGGACGAAGTGCAGGTCTATCTCTACATGCTTCGTGCGCTGATGCTCCACGGGATTAATGGAGAGGTAGACGGCGCTGACGTTGTCGCAGTAGACTAGGGTGGCGCGCTGGAGGGGGCTGTAGAGCTCATGGAGGAGCTGGCGCATCCAGGAAGCCTCTGCCACGCCATTGGCCACAGCTAGGTACTCAGTCTCTACGCTGGAGCGGGAGACGACGGGGTGCCGCTTAGTGGCCCAAGAGACGAGGTTGACGCCCAGGAACACGGCATACCCGAAGGTGGACCGACACGTGTCGAGGCAGTCGGCCCAGTCAGCGTCGGTGTAGACCACAAGATCCGACGTCGAGGATGGTCGGAGGAGGAGGCCGTAGTCGAGTGAGCCCGGGAGGTATCGCAGAATCCGCTTGAGAGCGATGAGGTGGGGCTCCCGTGGTGTGTGCATATGAAGGCACACCTGCTGAACGGCGTAGGCGATGTCGGGCCGGGAGAAGGTGAGGTACTGGAGTGCGCCTATCAAGCTCTGGTAAGACGTCGCGTCGGTGACCGGGGGGTCGTCGTCCTCAGAGAGCTCTCGCCTGGGTGTCAATAGGCGTGGAGCAGGGCTTGCAGTCGGACATGCCAGCCCGCTCCAGAATGTAGATGGCGTACCAACGCTGATACAGGAAGAGACCCTGGGGCTGGCGTTCGGCAGTGGTGCCGAGGAAGTGATGGAGAGGCCCCAGGTCCTTCATCACAAACTCCCGCTGGAGGACGACGATTGTGCGCTGTAGGAGATCGGCGGTGAATGTCGTGAGCACAATGTCGTCGACGTAGAGGAGGAGGTAGATGATGTCCTCGTTCCGCTGATAGATGAAAAGAGATGTGTCCGACTTGGCCTCGATGAAGCCGATGGAGACCAAATAGGTGTCGAAGCGGCTGTACCAGGCCCGCGGCGCCTACTTGAGGCCGTAGAGTGAGCGGTTCAGCCGACAGAACAGGTCCGGGTTGGCGACGTCAACGAAGCCAGTGGGCTGGCTGCAGTAGACAGTCTCCGTCAGAGTGCCATGAAGGAAGGCGTTCTTGATGTCGAGCTGGTGGATCGCCTAGTTTCAGGAGAGGGCGAGGGAGAGGACGACGCGGACAGTGGCGAACTTGATGCCGAGGCTGAAGGTCTAATTGTAATCCACACCAAGGCGCTGGGTGAAGCCCTGAAAAACCCAGCGGACCATGTAGCGGTCGAGGGAGCCATCCGAAGTCAGCTTATGGCGAAAGAGCCACTTGTCAGTGACCGCATTGGTGCCGTTGGACGTGGCACCAGGTCCTAGGTGTGGTTGGACAGCAGGGCCGCGTACTCCTACTCCATGGTCCGACACCAGTGAGGGTCGGCGAGGGCGATGCGGATGGAGGAGGGGACCGGGGAGGCGTCCGATGGAGTAGCGGTCGTATCAGCGGCCAGGATCAGCCTGTCGACAGGCCGAAGAACACCGGCGGCACGACGAGTCACCATGGGGTGAGTGTGCCCGAGGTTGGCGAATCGGGCCGCGCTCGTCGAGGGGCCCAGGTCCGTGGGTGCCGAGGGAGGAGCGCTCCCACAGCGCTGGTAGACGATGGCGGGGTCAGTGAAATGGGTCCCGCTCGTCGACGGGGTCGAAGTCGTTGGGGCCGCACGAGGCGCGGGTGGGCTCGACGGGGCCACGCGTGGCGCAGGCGAGGTCGACAGGGTCGCGCGTGGCGCAGACGAGGTCAATGGGGCCGCTCGTGGCGCAGGCAGGGTAGACGGGGCCGCGCGTGGCGCAGGCAGGGTTGACGGGGCCGCGCGTGGCGCAGGCAGGCGTGCGAGTGAGGGTGTCGAAGCCACATGTGGTAGGCACAGGGTCGTCGGGGCCACGCGAGAGGGCAGTGAAGCTGTGCGAGGTGTGGGTAACGGTGCGAGGCGAGATGCCTGGGAGGGATGGGTACTCGAATCAGACTCAAGGAAGGAATCGAGATCTGTGGGTGGGGAGGAGCCAGCAAGGGGAAACACATCTTCGTCGAAGACGACATGACGAGAGATGATGATGCGATGGCAGGTGAGGTTAAGACAGCGATACCCCTTGTGGTCAGGAGAGTAGCCAAGGAAGAGGCAGCGAGTGGAGCGTGGAGACAGCTTATGAGAAGCAGTGGCGGAAGTGTTGGGATAGCAGGCACAGCCGAACACACGAAGGTGGTCGTAGGAGGGGGGTCGTGTCGTATAGGGCGAAGTGGGGGTGGGGTGGCTCACTGCCTTTCGATGGGAGGCGGTTAAGGAGGTGGGTGGCTGTGTGTAGGGCCTCTTCCCAGTAGCTGGCAGGGAGAGATGTCTGGAAGAGGAGGCAGTGGATCATGTTGGTGGTAGTGCAAATCATGCGCTCGGCCCAGCCGTTCTGGGCGGAGGTGTAGGTGCACAAGAGGCGCAACTGGATGCCACTGGTGAGGAAGAACGACCGAGAGGCGTGGTTGTCGAACTCGCGGCCATTGTCACACTGCAGTGCACAGACCGGGCAACGAAACTGGGTGGAGACCCAGGCGAAGAAGTGAGTGAGGGTGGTAAATGTGTCGGACTTCAATCGAAGAGAAAAAGTCCATAGAAAATGAGAAAAATCGTCCAAAATCACCAAATAGTATTTGTATCCAGAAAGACTGAGTATAGGAGAGGTCCATAGATCACAATGAACCGGGTCAAAAGCATGCTCAGTCCTAGAAGATGTAGTAAAAGGGAGACGGGTATGGCGGCCAAGCTGACATGCATGACAAAGACCCTCAAAATGTCCCCTATTACAAGAAGAATCTAAAGTGCTAGAAAGCTTGGTCATGACACCAGGTCTTGGGTGGCCGAGACGACGATGCCAAGTGGTGTAGGTGGTGGTGGAGACTAGGACGGGAGGTGGAG
This sequence comes from Zea luxurians, assembly GCA_029449295.1. Classification (NCBI taxonomy): domain Eukaryota; kingdom Viridiplantae; phylum Streptophyta; class Magnoliopsida; order Poales; family Poaceae; genus Zea; species Zea luxurians. The sequence continues at coordinate 98,105,962 of JAOPSE010000011.1, forward strand.
ACACGCCGGTGGATGACAGCCGGAGCATGTAGAGGGGACCGACGCTGTCACATCGGGCAAGAGGGGTCCTGGTGGCCAGATCCTTCACAGAAAAACCGGTAGGGTCAAACTCAATGGAACAAGAATTGTCGGTGGTGAACCGACGGACAGAAAGGAGATTGTGAGTGATGTAAGGGGCTACGAGAACGTCGTTGAGGTAGAACGGTCCAGGGAGTACCGAGGCACCTATAGAGGTGACCGAAAGAGTGGAACCGTTTCCAACGACGATCGAGGTAGGGTGTGTGGTAGGAGGTGGGTGTGAGCGCGAGAGCATGCCTGTGGTGGGAGTGGTGTGATAGGATGCACCGGAGTCGATGACCCAGTCAGAAGGCGATGGGGCCAACGCCATGGTGCTGTATGCGGAGGCGAGGGCGGCAGGGTCCCAGCTTGCAGCGAACGAGGACCATGGTGTCGTGGTAGACGGTCCCGTAGGTGGGAGATGAGGCGGTGCCTGGGTCGATGGTGGCATGCCGTAAGAAGGCATGCCGTAGGCGGGCGGCGTAGTCAGGAGAGTCGATGCCGGAGGACGGGAGGCGCTGGGGGCCTGACCCGGACACATGGAGATGGTGCCGATCCAGGGGTTGTAAAACGACGGCCAACTCTGCCCCCCCCCCGGCCAGTGGGACCTCCACAAGAGGAGCCGCCGCCCCCACGTCCGCCCTTGCGAGGGCGACGGCCACCGTCGGTGGTGGACTGTTGACGAGGGGCCAGAGGAGACGCAGTAGGGGCCAAGCGTAGGTCCCGGTCGACGGAGCGCAGGGGGGCTACCCCCGGGAGATGCCCGGGCGCCAGGGGTGTGCTGTAGAGGGCTGGTGCTGGGGTGGGAGCCTCATGCGTCATGGTGAGCTCCTCGAGGAGAAGCTCATTCCGCACCACATGGAAGGTGGGAAAGGGCATGGTCCTCTTGATGAAAGCCTTTAGGTGACCGTAGCGGGGGCTGAGGCCACGTAGGAGGTTTAGCGCCAAGGTCCGGTCCACCTCCGGCTCGCCGAGATTGCGGAGGGAGTCCGCCAGGCCCTTCATCTGGCGACAGTACTCCCCCACGGTGAGTTCCCCCTGGGAGAACTGGTGGAACTGGGCGTCGATGCAAAGAGCTCGAGCGTCCCGGTTCCCGGGGAACTGTTCCTCGAGGGCGAGCCACGCCTGACGGCCCGTGTCCGCCTGGTCGTGGATGATGTCCTGGAGCTCGACGGTGATAGTTCCGTGGAGCCAAGGGAGCACCAAAGTGTCCATCAAGGACAAGGCCAAGGACAGCAGGGTGGCGATGTCGTCGAGGGCGTAGCGCCGCATGGTGAGGCGGACCTGCCCTCTCCAGTGAGGGTAGTGAGAGGACGCCGGGTCCAGAACGATGGACACGAGGGACCGGATGTTATGAAGTCCGGCGGCTTGTGCGTGGAGGGCGGCGATGTGGTCGGCGTCGAGTCCAGTGGCAAGAGGCGCCTCGGGAGTCGTCGGGGGTGTTTCCGGGGTGACCGGAGGTTGCCCGAGGAGAAGACACTGAGCAGTTGCCATATGGGCGGTGAGAGCGGCGCTCATGGTGCGCTCTTGTTGCAGGACGATGGTCGCAGCGCGCTCGCGGGAAGCCTCCACGGCCGCCTGTATGGTCGCGATGGCGGTGACCAGTGCCGACGAGGTCAGCGGGGGGCGGTGGCATCGTCCCACGTAGTGGTTGCGCGGGCGGAGAAGCCCGACGGGGAACCGCGTCGCCGCAGGAGTTGTTGTTGCGCAGGGGGAGGCGTCGGGGAGGGGCCCGAGGCCGGAGATGTAGGGGGGCCCACCGACAGCGAGCTCGCTGCGGGGGCCATGAGGAAGAGGGCCGGCTAGGGGGTGCTGGTCGGGGTTGACACCCAGGGCAGCCGTCGCACCGACGAGGGCAGCAAGGTCGGTCGCGCCCATGGGGACGACCAAGGAAGGGGCCACACCCAGGGAGACACCGGCCGGCGGCAGGGTGGCGGCGCCCTCGCGTAGGCCCGCAATGGCGCGCGCGCCCGGGACGACTGCCAGGCCTGCGGCAGTGCCCGCGGGCAGAGCCGCGTTGACGTTCGCGCCCTAGCCGGCGGCGGCGGCCGCGCTGGGGCCGATGGCCGCGTCATCGACGGCGAGGTTGGGGAGGTGCGCCATGGCCGGCGCACGCAGGGGAGGTGGCGGCGGCTGGGGAGAGAAGGGGAGGGGAAGCGGCGGCCGGCCAAGGGGAGGTGGCGGCGACGGCTGTAGGGAGGGGAGGGAGGCTGGTGTGGCTCTGGTACCATGTAGAATAGTGAAAACCCTAACCCTAGAATAGGGTGGGCAGTGTATTAATAGACCAAACAAGTGGGCCAGACCCATGACAAGGGGCGGCTATCTAACATTTTCTAATTTCTGTTATGCATATACATTATGTCTAGGTACATAGCAAAATCTATGTACACATAAAAGCCAAAAGGACTTATAATTTGAAACGAAAAGAGTAGATAACTATATAGTCATACTAAAGATTCCATACAAAGTAGGACTACTATCCTTAGTAGCTAGGAAACGTGAGGGCACTGACCATTCTCGTGGTGCTAACAAAATGGCTTAACTTGGCTAACCCACAGTCACAGAGGTAGGGCATGAGCTGAGCATCAAGCAAAATATTTCTAGCTTTAATGTTTCCATGAGCAACTGGAGGGGAACATGTCAAGTGCATGTATCTGCACACACAGGTAAAGATACATGTAAAAATTCGGAAAGCTAATGTTCGTATAAAATTTCAAAAATCAAAGAGGCGTACATCATCAGTTCCACTCTAACTAATACTACTGAAGTTTGCACTAAGAAAAAATCCCTATTAATAACCACGCTGTACAAAAGAAATAAGGTGAAAGTAATTTGCTCAGTGTAATTCTTACTCCAGAGCATAGGCAACTCCAAGAGCAATCTTCATCCGAGCTTTCCATGACAAAGCCCTGGATCTTGTGGCTGGTGCAAACAAAATATCATCAAGAGAGCCATTTTCTGCATATTCATATAGAAGTGCACAATGTTCAAACTCCACACAATATCCCACGAGCGCACTGATATTGGGGTGCTTTAATCTGGAGATATTCCAAAGCATGTCCATTAATTCATCTTGTTCTGACAATGACAGATCTACCATGTCAATCCTCTTGATAGCAAGGAGCTGTGAACATATTGACAATTTTTTTAGTAAAATTATAGAGAATCATGGCCTCTAAATCAGTACTTCAATATTTAGAAAAATCACAAACTTTTCATGTTACTGAAGAACAAATTTACGTTAAGACATGAGAACTTATTTCACGAGTGACATATTACACTACAAATTCCATCCTCATTATGCCTCAAAGGTAAATCTTACCGAGACTCAAAGACATTAATAAAAAGAAAAACATGTATTTCCTCCCATCACAGCAACCCCTCTCATCACAACCTTTCTTTAGTCAGAGGGTACCTCCCCCAACCTACTTATACTTTTTTTCTAAACGCCGACCTGCTTATACCTGATGTCCACTATCCAACACAACCGGATAGGTAAACAGAAGCTTGTTACTCATGCAAGCAGTAAATAGGAATTCCCAGAACAAGATATTAGAGTTATTGTTCTCCTATTGTAATGGGCATAGGCCCAACTGGTCTATATAAATATATCTTCCAATTCTAATTAGGATTACGGTTTCCAACATTGTATATAGCTAGGTCTCTTTTTTTCCCACCTCCTCTCCCCAGCTACCACCTCCCATGGCCCCCGGCCAGCCTTCCCCCGGCGCCGACCCTTCCTCTCAGCACCAGGGGCAGGCGTCCTCGCCGGAGCCGCCCCTGCTCCCAACACCTCCCCTGCTCGCGCCCCCACCCCAGAGCCACGCCGGGCGCCGCCGCCTCCCCTGCTCGCAGCCCTTTCGCCGAAGCCACGTCGGACGTCGCGTTGCTGCCCGCGGCTGCCTCCGCTCTCCTCGTCACGGGCGTGGCCTCCCATGGTCTGCATGCGGCCGCCCTCCACCTCCTCTGCACGGAGGCAGCCGCCGCCGGCTCTGGCCTGGCCCCCGCCGGCAACAACCCGGCCCTCGATGCCACACCCACGGCGGCCCCCTTCCTCTTCTCTGTCGACGCTGCCACCTTCCTCGTGCCCGCCTCCCATACCAGCGCCCTCCATGGCTTCCCGGCCTCCTGTGTCGCTGTGCCTTTCCCGCCACCGGGCCCTTGCGCGCCCGCGCCGTCGTCCGGTCACTGTACGCTCGCCTTCACCGCGACGGTCGTGCGTCCCCTACTCCTGCGAGTGTCTGTCCCCCTCCACAAGCTCTCGCGATTCCCGGCCATGGCGCAGCCACACGCGCCCTTACCAGCGCCGCACCTTCTCTGCACGTCGTGTCGCTCGCCACCGCGCAACCCACTCCCCATCCCGTGCCCTTTGCTGTCACGCAGCCCTCTAGCGTGGTTGGCGCATCGCTCGCCGTCGGCGGGCCTCTCCCTTTTCCAGCGCCAACGCGGGTTCCTGCGCAAGCTTCCATCGCACGCTCAACGTCCGTCCTCCGCTCTGTCGCGGTTCCTGTACTGTGTTTGTCTCCCTTCATGATGGTCTGCTCCTCGGAGCCACTTTCATGGCATTTGATCAGGTCATGAACCTGTCTTCCGTGACTGCTTCGAGCTTTACCCTCAGGAGGGGCGCCACGCTTCAGGACCGTTTTTGTTCCCCATCACCGTGATTGTCTCCATGATGATCGAGGCCCTATCTTCTTCCCCACCCATGGTTGTCGTAAGCATGTACATTGTCGTCCCAACCACCCCTTCTAGTGGCTCTCTGGGGTGTCCCCGATGGCTCTCTCATCCTTCCCCATATCATCGCCGCCTCTTCCTCCCACCGACTGGGTCGCTGACTCCATCGCCTCATTCCATACCACTCCCGATCCCAGAGCTATCTCTCTACCTCATCCCCATAATCCCACCTCTCCTTCCTCCATCATTGTCGGTAATGGGTCGACTCTGCTTGTCACCTCTGTCGATGCCACGGTCCTTCTGGGTCCCTTGTACCTCAACAACATCCTTGTTGCCCTCAACATCATCCAGAACCTTCTATTAGTCTGTTGCTTTACTACCGACAACCGCTTTGTACCTCAACAACATCCTTGTTGCCCCCAACATCATCCAGAACCTTCTATTAGTCTGTTGCTTTACTACCGACAACCGCTGCTATATGGAGTTTGATCCCTAGGGGCTCACCATTCACTCGTGCAGTGGTTGCTCGATGCGACAGCTCTTGACCCTTATATCCCATTCGCTTCCCCGCCCAACCTCCCTCTGTCCTTGTTGCCACCACTGCCTCTGCCTCCACTTGGCACCGTCGCCTCGGCCACCCTGGCCACGATGTCCTCTCCAGACTCGGCCACCTCGGTCATCCCTTACCCCCGCAGCAACGCCACCTCGCTTTGCCATGTCTGTCAGCTTCACACTCCTTACCCTTCTCTTCTTTCACGTCACGAGCTACTCGCCCCTTCAACCTCATCCATTGTGACCTCTGGACTTCCACTGTTCCCAACATCTCCGGTTATCGGTACTACTTGGTCATTTTGGATGACTTCTCGCATTTCTTGTGGACCTTTCTTCTTCACTGTAAGTCTGACACCTTTCCTAGTCTTTCTCACTCTTTGCCTGGGTGTCGACTCAATTCGGTCGCACCAAACAGGTTGTTCAGTGCGATAATGGACGGGAGTTTGATAACTCCACGTCTCGTGCCTTCTTTCTCTCGCACGACGCGCAACTTCGGATGTCGTGCCCTCACACCTCCCCTCAGAATGGTCGGGTCGAGCGCATGATTCGCACCACTACCAGCATGCTGTGTTGCCTCCTCTTCCAGGCTTCTCTCCCCGCCTGCTACTGGGATGAGGCGCTGACCCACTATCGCTTGAAGAATTCAATGGGAAAGTGAATGGGTCAACGAAAAATGTGAACCACTTCATGAAGGTGATGGTGATGCTTTGACTTGGGCTCATGTGGTTGAAGTTGTTAGTGCTACTCAGGGGCTATTGGGTCGTAACTTGTCTAGGGTTGTTGATGCTCATCCTACAACCTCTGTCAAACAAACCTATGTTAGGCATAGGAAGCACCCAAGGAACACAATGGCGCAAGATATCACCGAAGAAGATGGTAGTGATAGGAGAGATCAGGCACAAGATCACCTAGGAGAATCTGATTCGGCGGTATTAGATGAAGAATATTCTCACTCTATTCCAATAACAGATCAGGGTTACAATATATACACAAACCCTAAAGGGCCTAATGGGTAGGCCATACAAGGCTCATAACACACATACTGCCATAAAGGAGGTTGTCTAGCACCCGCCAACCCACACTCATACAGCTATACTAGGCCCATACAGAATCTTTAACTCATGATGATGTTTGTGTATTATAAATTGTATATACTATATAAGTCTAGAAACAGATGGGCGACTAGCTCAACTAGGCTCGATTAGTCGGTCTAGTCAACGACTAATCGACTAGTCGGTAGTTATCGACTAGATGACTTAAAAACATTGGTTTAACTTACACAATTTGTCTTATCCCCACAGGTCGAGTTTTTAGTTTAACATAACTGATGGCACACTTCAGCTATTAGGGGTCTGAGGTGCATGTTGTAGAAATCCTCCTAAAGATCAAGTGACAATTAATAATACTATTTTCCAACAAGGATACTACAGAAGACAACGATATATGTATATTTATTATCAAACTACCATACCTGGCCATCAGAAAATTCACCTCTGTAAACTCGACCAGTGAGACCTTCACCAATAAAACATTCTTCATTGAAGTCCTTGGTAGCCGCTACAATGTCTGCAGCTGGAAACTGTTTTGCAGTTAGAAGTTTTTTAGATGCCTTGAACCAACTTTTTATTTTGGGAACTCTTTCAGATGTAATGCCATTACTAGAGGAAGTATCACTGCCAATCAATAGAGAACTCCAAGAGTACAAGACCTCATTCGCTGTAGGGACTGTAAAATGGAAAATATGAGTTTTGATGTGAAATAATCTTAGTCTATCCTGTAAATAAGGAACACAGCATCAAAGAATGAAAAGCAGACATCAGTACATGGATGCATTTAACAAATGTGCCTTGAAAATAACAAACAGTTCAGGTTTTATGATGAGTCCTAGATTTACAGTTGGAATCCTAGATTTGTAATGAAAATAAAATAGAAGTCTAGCTATCGGTACGAATGCATGAAATTTTTATGCTTGAATAATTTAAAGTCTCATGTGCACCTGTTTCCATATTGGCTGGTAAAGTCTTGGCATGGTTAGAGGTGCTCTTGGGGCTGCATGAACAGCTTTTTCGACTTCTCAGAACCAATCCAACAACGAGGAGTACAAATACTGTACATGTGGCACTAGCCATTGCAGCAGTTGTCACTCGAGAGTGTGACTTCCTATGGTGACTATTATTTTGCGGAGAAGAATACCCAAAAGAAGGCTTTGGAGATTTTGGCCTTCGCTTTGGTTTCTGCTTAGCTGCTGGTGGAGATGGAGATGGAGATGGAGATGGAGATGGAGATTGAAGTGGAGGTGGAGGCAAAGATTGAGGTGGAGCTGCAGGGGTCTTCCTAGTAAATGACGAGGATGCAAGTTTGAATCCAGGTTGAAATTGGTTTCCATCAATCCTGGAATGCCAGCCACAAAGTTAACCATTTATTTAGCTAGATATGAAGCCAAGACACAGAGAGAGGCAGATAGTAGGGGGACGGGAGCAAAGTATAGCAGAGTTCAACACCTCAGCTCAGGAATGGACTGAAATGTTCCAGGAACATAGCCACTGAAGTGATTATTTTCAATATTGCTGTGTAAAAAAAAATTGATCGTCATAATCAAGAGTTAAGATGCATAAAATATAGGAAAATATGTTTAAGCAACAAATCTAGTCAGATTTCTTACAGGGATGACAATGGAAGGCCTGCTAACAAAATCACAGATCCTGTGAACTCGTTATGCTGTAGATAACTGAAAATGCAAAAACAAGAAAACCTATATTCAAACAGGTGTTGGGTCCATGTGCGTGAAATAGCTTGGCTCCAAAGGCAGGTCGGTCTTACAGATAGCGAAGACTAGTCAATGAGCTAAACGATCTTGGTAGGTCACTATTGAAAGCATTGAATGACAGATCCCTGAAAAAGGGTGGAGGATAAACTTCGCATGAGTCAATAAAGATCAAATAAATTCGGGACATTTTTATTTGCAAGGATGGTTCGGATAGGAGAATGTCATGAGGGGTGGAAACAAACTGCTCAAGTATCGAAATGTGCACTTTTTGTCTTTTTCAATAAACAAAAATGAACTGGTTCCATGGAACGGACAGGTGGAGACTTGTTTGAAGGAATCAAAGAAGCCAGAACAGATCTTAACCAAAAGAAAAGGAAAACGTGCAGACATTTAAGACAGCTTACTGAGCACAACATTTTTCTACATGATAGGAACAAAGCACATCAAACCACCCATTGCGAATGATAGAAAGTATCATCTAGCCATCAGTCAGATGCAAGGAAACATGTATGGGCACAACTGAGTAACCGCAACGACCATATCCACAAATGCATTTGATGAATAAAAGCTAGCAAATGAATCTGTAGACACTAATGTGCTGCTGAAGTTTCTACTGTAGATGCATACATTGAGGTCTTGTTTGGATGTCCATGTATTCACATCAGTCCATATGTATTAGAGTGAATTTAAACTAAATTCAACATCAAAACAACTCTAATACACATGGATGGAAGTCAATACATGAATATCCAAACAAGCCCTAAGGAAAGAATTTCCTTGTCTTATTGCACATGTTATATTAATGGACATCAAAGTGGGATAAAAAAATCACTTCCAAGTGGAAAAATTACAGAGTTATTAAGATGAGCAAACCTACATCGTTTCTAAGTTATCCATGTTAACAAAAACATCACCAATTACTCCAGAGAGTTTATTGTAGCTAAAGTTCCTGCGACAAAAAGTTACAGATCGGTCGGTTAATTGTACAACCAGATTAGAGAATGTGAAACACTCCATTCCAAAAATATATATATAGACTCACAAATATTTCAGGGAGCGCAACCAGGGTAATGATGATGGTATATTTCCTTCAAACTTGTTGGCTGCCAGATTTCTGCAAGAGAACAACCATAGGCGCATTTATATTTTAAATATTGAGCCAGTTAAAGGTGATATCCAAAGAAGGGAAAATGGACATACAAGTATTCAACATTTGGGGGCAAAGTGGACGGGATTTCGCCAGCAATGTTATTGAAGCTCATGTCCCTATCATCAACATGAGAAGAAAAGCAGCACAAACTAAATTGAATCAGGAATGGTGAGGTCAAAACCAGCTAGAATAGTACAGAAACTTGGCAATTAGAAGCTCACAGCTCTTTCAATGACTGAAACTTGAGCAGGTCTGGGCCAAGCCATCCACCAACTCCGAGCCCACTAATATTTCTGCAAGTCAGTAGCATTGCAAATTACAAAGCCAGTTGATCAGCTTTGTATTAATTTGTAAGCAAAAACAAACCAATAAGTTAATGAAGTATTTAAGAATTACATTGCAACAATGGATGGTCCCTTGCAAAAGACGCCTCGCCAGTGTTTACTCCCACCACCCTCGCCACATGGGTCACCGCCCTGGAATGTCCAACCAGAAAGCTGCCACGGCGACTCCAATGTGCGATATAACCCCAAAAGTCCTAACGCTGGGAAGTAGCAAAAACAATGTAACAAAATAAGCACAATACAAAATATCTTAAAACCTATTGATTACAAAGTTCCAACTTCAGAGCACCGAAAACACAGAGAGACAACAGATGTTCGTCGCTGAAAACAAAAAGAGACAATAGATTTTCATTCCATGATGGCATTGAGCAAAGGAAAGAAGCATAGTATTATTCTGTACCACAGGACAAAGGTTAAACGCAACGACCACTATCAATCCCAGAGGCGGAGCCACGGGGTGGGCAAAGGGGTCATGGCCCCACATTATTTTTTGTCTTATATATATATATATATATATATATATATATATATATATATATATATACATTGAATATGATGCGAATTGAAAAAAAAATAAGTATATGAAGGCAAAACTGCAGCACGCATCCATCATCCCACCCAACAATCTAACTCCACAGCTCGCTAAAACAGCCCAATTTTGCTTCTATTTTGTTACCGTTGTAATCGACATAAGGTAGGAGCACTCGACCCCGTCGTCACCAACCTCTTGTTGTGCTTGCCCTGACTTTGTCGCCTGTCCCCTTCTGCGCTCGTTCACCCCAATGTCGCGGCCACACCGCCCCTTCTGCGCTCACCCGCTCTGTCGCTGCACCAACGCCGCTGCTGCCCGTCCATGTTCATCCCTTCTGCCTGTGCTCACACGCCCGCGTGATTCCATCATTCAGTCGTCGTAACATCGACACGTAGTTTTTTCTTGTTCATATTTTTTATCTTCTTTCAAATTCTAATTTCTACTGTATGATCACTAGTTTCTATATGCAATGTTACATCTGTTTTACGGTCTTATCTAGATGTCTTGTGATTTTGTTTAGCCCCATATGAATTTCTGTCCTGCATCCACCACTGATCAATCCTATGTGTGAGCATTCACAGATGACCAGTCAATCATCACAGACCAAAATGGACTACCTCAAGCTACAAGCGAGTACCAGACAACATGCAAGCGACTACATTCACACGCGCGCTCGGAACCCAGTCAAGTACTCTCGGAGACGACACAAGCGCGCCGAGTAGAGCATTCCACGGCCTCACGGGATGAGTGCTGGATTGCCGCAACCTACGGAACGAGGGGTCAGGAACTCAGGATACTCACCATCAGGGGGGTCGGTGAAGGACGCGGCGGAGACGAACAAGGCGCAGAGCATCGCTACGCCAAGGAGGTGGCGCGGCGCCCCCATTCCAACCCCTCGCGCGCGCGCCCAACAAATCCACCGCGCCAGCCCCCTGAGAAATCCTAGGTCGTCTTGTGTAGCCGGAAAACGGACCGGAGCAGGGAAGCCCCGAACGTTCTGGGAGCTTCCGGGGAACCGCACGCTTCCGACACCGTTTGAATTCCTCCACCAATTCCGGCCGACCCGCGAGATCGCGCTTGGATCACGTACCCCGATCGCGGATTGGAGGAGCAAGGCAGCCGTAGCGGGGCGAATCGCCCGGCGTGGCCTGCGGAATGATGCGAGTGCTTGCTAGGTGGTGTGGCCGTGAGGGTTTAGGGATTTTGGTTTTGGGAGGGAAACAGACGAGAGGGCAGGAAGAGTGCGGGTTATACCCTTTCAAATGCCGTGTCGGTTAGGATAGAGTTAGACCATGTTAGTTTCTACCGGATCGGTGGGTCAGAACAATTTTTAATCGAATTGCTTCTTTAATTTATACAAACTTTGATTAATTGGAACAATTCCGGATACAATTCGACACAAACGAACAAGGCCTTAAGATTAAGATTAGGTCGTACCTCATTTAGCATGCCCGTATCTAGCTTGTACATAATGCCAGCTCAAGTTGGCACATGCCTCTCAATTAGATTAGATGTTTCGGGTTGGGTTGGGTTTTTTGGTTTTAGGTTGGATTTTAGATCAAAAATCATGACCTCTACTCGGCCCGTGAATTATTGTGGATTAAAAACTATTGTCTGTACTGGTTATTTGTGTTACTTAAGTTGGCTTGGTCGGATCGAGTGGACCATGATCAGGTCTAGTGCATAAAAAGGGCACTTTGTTACATGTACGATACGTGTGCAACATTGGACTGTACGGAATAATTATTGAAAACGTCTCGATACAATTTATATGGAACAATTGTGTCGGCACCCTTATTTTACAGTGTAACTATAGATCTATCCATAATTTTTAGACTTTGAATTTTTGCCCCTAATTTTTCAAAACAAAATCGTTATATGCCTCTACTCCGTTAGTTGTACTTAACGACGTTAAGTCTTGATAAAAAATAAGGAGCAATTCCGCCATTGCCTTTATTTTGGAGTAGAACTATATTTGTATCCCTATTTTTTAGATTTTACGTGTTTTTATGGCAATTCGAATTATTTTCACAACAATTCAAATAGTTTTGATAGCAATTCAAATTATTTTACAATAATTTGAATTAATTTCAGAATTTAAAGTTATTTTGACAAATTATTTAAATTGTTGTCACGCAAAATATTTGAATGTTCAAATTGTTTTGCCTCCTGACAGCAATTTGAATAGTTTATCAAAATATTTGTTTTATTTTGAAAATAAATTAAATTATTGTAAAAATAATTTGAATTATTGTCAAAATAATTTGAATTATTACAAAAACAGGTAAAGTCTAAAAAATAGGCACAACTACAATTACGCTCTAAAACAGGGGTGATAACGCAATTATCCCTTGTATTTTTATCAAGACTTAACATTGTTAAGTACAACTAACGGAGTAGGGGCATACGACAATTTGTTTTGAAAAAACAGGAGCAAACATGCAAAGTCTAAAAAAGACAAATCTCCAATTACACCATAAAACAGGGACGCGCTAGTTGACTAAAAAATGTTTGTGGTAATAGCTAGCTAACTATTAGCCAATTTGTTAAAAATAGTTAATAGCTAAATTATTAGTTAGCCTATTTGAATATCTTTAGCTGATTTTAGTAGCTAACTATTAGATTTAGTGCATTCAAATGAAAAAGGAAATGTGGTATAAGGCCATTTCTACCTATTTGGTGATTAAGTGCCCAACACACCACATTGGAATAACCACTTTAATATGAGCATGAACACAAGTTCTAGCAAAAGCAAATTGAAGACAACAAGTCCAAATGAGTGGAAATGAAGACCAAAAGTGCGTCTTTAGTTAAAGCTATAGAAACATGAAGCACTTGAATGAATTTCTATACACCTTAGACTATGTTTCCTGCACCTTAGTTTGGCTTCTAACTCTTTTGCACAAGAAAAGTGACTTTTGGACTTAGTTTTGAGCCATATTGAAAACCCTGGTGAAATCATATAAAAAAGGTATGGTTCCTACACTTAGTTGTTTTATGAAGCTAACTATGTTTGTCTAAGTAGTAGAGAACCCCACAGGAAAATCTAAAAGAAGTTGGAGAAATTAGGCTCAAAAGAGCCTAACTCAGTCTGGTCTAGAGGGCATCGGACCAGTCCAGTGGTGCACTGAACTGGGTCCATGCCACACGGATGAACAACACGCTCGAGATTTTTCTTTAAAAATTACCGGACCGCGAACAATGTTCGGTCTGGTGCACCAGACCACCTTCTCCGACGGCTATCTCGGAGAGTAATGGCTACTTGACATCACCGAACGGTCCGATGGTGCACCGGACCAGTCCGGTGCCGCCCGGTTTGGAAACTGGCCAATCAAGTCTCTACGTTGGGGGCTACAGGACCCGGTGCCCCTGTAGATTGCAGAATTTTGACAGTTTTTATAGGGAATAAGCAATAGCTCCTAGGCCCCTTGGGGCTATAAAAAGGGACCCCAAGGTGCCTCCATTCAACACCCAAGCATACCAAGAGCACACCATCACTCCGACACTCTGCGTCCACGCCCTCTAGTAATTTGAGAGAGATTCGAGCGCTAGTTTTTGAGTTGTTCTTGTCTGACCTTGTACTCGCGCTCGTGTTTATTTCTTGTTGAAAGGGAAATGGACTCAACATTTCCTATAATAGATATTAGTGTTTGACGTCCATCACAAACCATATGGACCAACTAGTTTGTCTAGTGAATGTTCTCTCTCAGGTGCATAAAGTTCAACATAAACATACAAAGAAAATGACTTGAGGGAGTTCTACAAAGTTTGGAGTATACAAGATTTGGTGCAGCCAATGGCGCACCGGACACTGTCCGGTGTGCACCGGACACTATCCGGTGCCCTGGCTGAGCACCTCGCGAACTGGCCGCTCTTGGGTTTTCTCGACGCTCGTCCGCTATAATTCATCGGACTATCCGGTGCACCATCGAACTGTCCGGTGAGACAATAGAGCAACGGTCAACTTCGCCCAACAGTCGACTGCGCTGACTGCAGCGTAGTCAACAGAGCAGAAGTCAGAAGTCAGTCTGCAACGTCAGGATACACCGAACTGTCCGGTGCCATAAGAAGACAGAAGACTTCAACGGTCAACAGCTCTAAACCCTAACGATCGACTGATGTGGCACTCACATGACAATGAACATTGCAGTGTCCGGTGTGCCCATCGACAGCAAAGTCAGCTAACGACTAGGAAGTGGTTGGAGTCTATAAATACCCCCCAACCACCACCATTCAAGCCATCCAAGCATTGCAACTTCTCCATTCAATATTAGAGCAAAAGAATAGACTCCAAAGACACAATCAAAGCATCAAATCCTCTCCAAGCTCCAAAATCAAATCAAGTGCTTAGTGACTTGAGAGAGAGGGTGATTTGTGTTTCTTTTGTTGCTCTTGTTTCTTGGTTGCTTTCTTCTTCTCACTCTAATCTTTCCAAGTGTTTTGTAAAGCTAAGAAAGAGGCACCTAATTGTGTGGTGATCCTTGTGGGTTCATAGTGACCCGTGTGATTAAAAAGAAGCGCTCGACTGGCCTAAGTGACCTGTTGAGAGAGGGAAAGGGTTGGAATAGACCTGGCCTTTGTGGCCTCCTCAATGGGGAGTAGGTTCTTTGGAATCAAACCTCGGGAAACAAATCACCGTGTTCATTTGTGTTGATCTTCATCGCTTGATTTGTTTCTTCCCTCTCCTCTCTCTCTCTAAAGTTCTCTTGCTCATATTGTTTTGAGTTGGCTCCCAAAATTATCCGCATTGATTGAGTGACTCATAGCAAGAAGAACCATCTTCTGCACTCTGAATTCAAGATTATTTATTTCTAACCCTAACCTCGGGAGAAGTGTGTATTCAAAGTTTATAATTTTCAGGTTTCGCCTATTCACCCCCCTCTAGGCGACTTTCAATTAGTATCAGAGCCTGGTGCTTCATTAGAGTTTAACAACTCGAAGTGATGTTGGAGAACACTCCAAAAGGGTGATGGTGACCGGGGAAAAGCCTAGATCTTCGGGAAAGAAGAACGAAGAACAAACTCCATCGAAGGAAGCCGACGACAAGCACAAGGAGCACAAGGAGGAATCCGCTGGCTCCATCAAGTTACATAGGAAGGGTGACAAGAAGAAAAAGGAAATGAAGAAGGTGGTCTACTACGAGACCGATTCTTCCTCACCTTCCACATCCAGCGCCGAGTCCACATCTTCGAAGCGCCAAGAGTGTAAGAAGTATAGTAAGATGCCTCTTTGCTATCCTCGCACTCCTAAACGCGCTTCTCTACTTTCCGTACCTCTAGGCAAACCACCATACTTTGATGGTGAAGATTGTTGTATGTGGAGTGATAAAATGAGGCACCATCTCACCTCACTCCACGAAAGTATATGGGATATTATTGAGTTTGGAGTGCAGGCACCATAGGTGGGCGATGAGGACTATGACTCCGATGAGGCCGCACAAAATAAGGCATTTCAACTCCCAAGCCACCTCTATATGCCTCGCCTCCTTGTGTCGAGAGGAGTACAATAAGGTGCAAGGGTTGAAAAGTGCCAAAGAAATTTGGGACGTCCTCAAAACGGCGCATGAAGGGTACGAGGTGACCAAAATCACCAAGCGCGAAACGATCGAGGGAGAACATGGTCGATTCGTCCTGAACAAAGAAGAGGAGCCACAAGCAATGTACAACCGGCTCAAGACGATGGTCAACCAAGTCTACAACCTCGGGAGCACAAAGTGGGATGACCATGAAATGGTCAAGGTTATTCTAAGATCTCTTGTTTTTTGTAATCCCACTTAAGTGTAACTAATCCGTGAAGATCCTAGATATAAACAGATGTCTCCCGAGGAGGTTATTAGCAAGTTTTTGAGCTTTGAACTTATGATCAAAGACTTTAAACATATTATCAACTTGGAGCAAGGCGCCACTTCCACGGCCGAGGCGCAACCCATTGCTTTTAAGGCAACGGAAGAAAAGAAGGAAGAGTCTACACCAAGTAGACTACCAATCGACGCCTCCAAGCTTAACAATGAGGAGATGGCTCTTATCATCAAGAGCTTCCAGCAAATCCTTAAGCAAAGGAAGGGGAAGGACTACAAACCTCGTTCCAAGAGGGTTTGCTATATGTGTGGTAAGTCCAGTCACTTTATAGCTAAATGTTCATATACAAGTGACAGTGACAGGGACGACGACAAGAAAGGGAAGAAGAAGATGGAGAAGAAAAGATATTACAATGAGAAGAAGGGTGGCGAGGCGCACATGGGGCGGGAATGGGACTCCGACGAGAGCTCTACCGACGAGGACGCCGCCAACATCGTCGTCAACAAAGAGCTTCTCTTCCCCAACGTCGGCCACAAATGCCTTATGGCTAAGGATAGCAAAAATAAGAAGGTACATTCTAGAGATACCCTTAAATACACTACTTCCGATGATGAGGGTAGCTCTAGTGATGATAATGATGATTTAACTTCTCTTTTTGCAAACCTTACCAAAGAGCAAAAGAAGAAAATTAATGAATTGATAGAAACCATTAACGAGAAGGATGATATCTTGGAGTGCCAAGAGGAATTGCTCGTTAAGTGTCACACCCGGTTTTGGAAGGTAAACCGAATGTGAACCATGTACGTGCCAGGATCAGAAATTCACGTACACAGCGATTACATAAATGACTCATCATAGCACAATGCTTCGAATAACAATAAAGATTAAGTAATAATATTACATACTAGAGCCATTTACATAATATAAATCAAAGTACATAGAATCAAAACATAGCCAACGTAAACAAACCACCACAGGCAGCTGACTGGGGGAGATCGCTAGCCTAATCCTCGAACTCATCGAAGCCCTAGAACTCCTGGAGATCCGCCTCGACAACTTCTTCTTTACCTGAGCATAGATTGCACCAAAGGCAACCTGATGTTTTGTGAAAGCAAGGGTGAGTACACATCAACGTACTCAGCAAATGTCCCGTTTGGCTGAAGTGGACTAGCTTTATGTGGGGTTAGGGTCAAGCAGTTGCTTTTAGTTGATCAGGTAATTATTACTAGTAGAGAGCCAAGTTTTAACATTAACCCAAGTTGTTAACCCAAAGGTACTCCTTCCAAACGGAAAGAATACCTGAAATCATAATCATAATATAAACCAACATTATCCTCATCATCATCATCTGTAAACAAAGTATCTCTGATTAATGTGTCTCTAATCAATGGAGCTCCCCTGGCCACTCATAACCGCGAGCACGGCTGATATATCAGTTTCATAACACTCTGCAGAGGTTGCACACTTTACCCACGAGTCGTGATTCCCTCTCTAGCCCGGGCTTGCAAGACCCTTATTCACTCCCAAGGTGAATGGTCAGGGATTCACTACAAAGCCTTTACAAAGATTCCCTGAGGCTGTAGCCGCCCGTTAGGTTTCCTAAATGCATCGCACTCCTCCCCAAGGGGCGAACCAACCTTGGCAGAGCGAGCCGCATACACCGAGCCCCATTAACGGCACGACGGGGAAGCGAACTACACCCCAGTTCCTCTAATTATTTAGCTAAGGGCGTCCCATTCCACCCTCATGGTTGCACTGTTTTCCCGAGCGGTCATCCAACGAACCAGTCCTTATGGAGAGGCACCCGAGAAACAGCTCGAGTCCCCTTAAATGCCACAAGTATATCATCATATCCAGAATAAAACCATAGTATCATCATTGTATCTCATCATGTTCATTGATTAAAGTAAAGCGCTAGCATGAAGCTAACCATAGTAACCCAAAAGGTAATCAAGGACAAGGTAAATAGAAAGTAGTCAATCCTTATGTTGTTCATAGTATGTGGGACAGTGAATTATAAAGTAAATGGGACATAATGGGTCAGAGGACACTTGCCTTCACCAAACAGATGCTCAGGGTCTTCAGCCTCGTAGAACTCGAAGAGTTCGATCCCTTGGTCGCTGAAGCTTGACTGTCGATTCCTCGAAGCTCGAAAATGGATCACAGTCTATTCGCGACGCGCAACGAATACAAACAGGCACAAACAAACATATACTTGCATAAGAACATTACACTATACAAGATAAAATATTATGAAAACAAGCATTATAAAAATAAGAGAGCATTTCTACGGTTACGCGGGGATAAGGAACGCGACGGTCGAAGCTATGGTTGAGAAGTTATAACGTTTACGCTAAACAAATATTAACTATAACATTTAATATAAATTATATCTACTAATTAGTTTTTAGTTTTTGATTAATCTGCTACACTAACAGCTGACAAATAAATAAGTAATTTAACTAAAACGAAAGATTCTAAGCGAGTCGAATTAACAACACGCGACAAGGTGCGTGACGCGGAAAGGGCATGCGCGACACACGCGAAAATGGAATGCGCGGCACACGCGAAAAATGGAATGCGCGGCACACGCGAATGACGTGTGAGGACGCGCGACAGCACACGAACGATGCGCGATCCAGCATGCCATCACGCGCAGAACAACATGCGTGACATGCGAGGAGTATTTAAGTAGAGGACACACATACACTAAGCGAGTATTAATTTAAATTATTTGAGTTGGCATTAATCAAATTAACGCGTATTTGTAAAGCGCAAGTTAGAACTATAAGTTAGTTTTAATTGGAAAGTCGTTATTCAACCACTATCGAATGAACAAATAATTAATTACTTAAGACCTACGACATACCCAAAATAACGTTACTAATACGAAATTCATGTTGTTACGAAGTTAACGCGACTGGAATGAGTCGTGATAGGTTTACGACACAAATTATATTGAATGAATAGCGTTTTCTCGAATTTAAACTATGTGGCGCGATTTTATTGGTCGAAACAAAGCCACACGAAGGGACACATGGGACACAGCCACATAAGACCTAGAGGGGTGGGATCTCATGTGGCTAGCTTCTTCCTTTCTCTCCTCACGATGGATCACAGAAGAAAAACTCCCTCGACAGCAGCATGGAGGGGAGGAGGCAGGCCGACCTGGGCACTAATGGAGCAAGAAATTGGCCACCAGGGGATCTCGCCGGGAGCCTTGGACCACCGCGCTACCAGGAGAGGCAAACACCGCAGGGGCCAGCACGACGCAGTGAGCAGCCGCACGGACAATGCAGCCGTGTCCAAACGCACCTACAGGGGCCTGCGTAGGGATAGCTCGGCTGTGCGAGGGAGCAGAGCGAGGGCGCTCGGGGCCTGCACGCCGGGGCGTTGGGGTCGACCGCATCGCGCTAGGCGAACTGTGCTGGCTGCTGTGCGCGCTAGCTGCCGTGCTGGCTGCCACGCTGGCTAGCCGCCACGCCGGCTGCGCCGAGCTCGCGCGCACCCGCGCTGGGACGCCGTGCCCGAGGACATCGGGCCTGGCCACACCGCGCCGCCGGCCGAGAAAAATAGAGGGAGCACGTAGGGGAGGCAGCCATGGATTGAAGACGCCCTGCCGCAGGGGATATGGCCACGACACAGCCGCTTGATCGGAAAAAGGAGGGAGCACGTAGAGGAGGGGAGAGAGGGAGAGGGCTCACCTGCGCACGCAAGAAGACCAATAACCGCCTGGATGGGATGCCTGGTCCTGCGTGATTTAGATCTAGGGAGGGAGACGAGGGGTTATGCGACCATGGGGTGCTGTGTGTATATAGAAAGGAGATAGCGTGGGAGGTGGTTGCCGAATTCGTCGCGGAATCGCGTCGCGACCGGGCGAGAGAGACGGTTGCGAGCACGACGAGGGTAGACACGAGCAGCACGACGTTTGCGAGGTAAGACATTTTAACGATCCCGCGAAAAGGACACGAGATCTGGAATAGACTCGACGAGAGGAAAATATATATACATATATTATCGAGTTTCTAGAATTTTATAGTTTTCGCAAATACTAAATTTTAGGTATTTAATTAATATTAGAAAAACTAAAATTCATATTTAATACTCGAAAAACGTTCCAAAGATTCTAAAAACTCTTGGGAACATCATCGAGATATTTTAATCTGTTACAAAACATTCTGCACTCATAAACACTATACATCGGCATGAATGCAATAATCAAAGTTCCTCTAAGATTTTATTCCACTAGGTTTATGCCAACATAAAACAAAATAATTCTCCATTTTTAGGAAAAAGAGAAGGAAAGCAAATAAATGAGAGAGTAACACCTGAATTTGGTGGATATTAGAAAATAAATTTTTATACCCCAAATTCAGGGTGTTACAAATCTAACCCCCTTAACAGGAATCTCGCCCCCGAGATTTAAGAAGATGCTAGCAAGAAAATGAGATTGGTTCATTGGTTGTTCATGACTTTTTAGAGTTGACTTTGACTCTGCAAGCCTTACTTGGGGACCGGTTGCTTTGACCTTCAGACGCTCGAGACCAATTAGTGCAATTCTTGATGATCCCTTGGACCTGTGGGTTAAGACCCACACAGGCTTTCGCTGCGCCGCTTTCTATCTTGTTGGTTGATGTTGATCGCATTGTCTTCATTAGGGTTAGCGGCTAACTCCCTTAACAAGAGCGTTGATATGCACTTGGTGAAGATGTTGTCGACTCTGATCTTGACTGATTTGGAGAAGTTGGAGGTTGCCAAATGGACAGGTGCAAGAGGAAAGAATAGCGAGAAAAGGTAAGTATAGACGGATTATAGAGAGCAGGGGGAGAACCAAACTACTTAACTCTATGGCACTCACCTAGTAAACAGATTCCATTGCGGGCCAAGGGCCACAACACATCAACACTCATTCCAAAGAAGCAAATCAGTCATAGCAGAAGGATAAACATCATGAGCACACAGCAACAAACATCTCCTTGCTACACGTTCCTTTTAATTAAATGGTGGGCTTTCCTTAAAAAGGGAAACTACTCTAAGGCCAACAAAAGGTAAGGGGAATAATAAGACATGGAGGGTAGGGGCATGAGCATAATAAAGGATGGAGCTAAAGCAATGATTGTAACCGACAACAGAGAGAATGCAACCAAGGTCAGGATAGGTAAAACACCATTCTCAAATCGAGATAGAAAAGATGATATTTCAAAAGGTAGGCATAAGATAACATCATGGAAAGATCTAGAGATTACAAAGGTAAGGGAGGTGAAAGGCAAAAACACACCAAAAGATAGAGTTAGGACAAGACTTGCAACGCGATAGAGGAAAAAGGGAACGAACAAGAGCGGGATAGGTAAGACATCACTCTTGAAATGAAATGGGAGAGGAGGCTTTAAAATGCAAGTGCAAGATAAGCATCATGGTAAAGATCAAGGGATGACAAGGGTTAAGGTGATAATAGACAAACACAACCAAGGATGTATTTTAGACAAAACTTGTGAGGCATCAAAGAAGGGGAAGCAATCAATGGTGAAGTAGGTGAGGCATTATCCTCAAACAACGATGAAAAAGAGGTGGCTTTAAAGGGTATGATACGTCACGATGCCCGATCTTCACGACGTAGGATCAATCTTCAGATAACTAGCTTCAAAGAAGCCAAGATAACTTGCTGCAAGCAGCGATAACTAGTGCAACCTGACAAATAAAACTCGAAGCCAACCACCGTCTTTAACCGGTAGCCTGAATCGAGGATTCGCCCAACCACACTCTCAAAGAACCAACCAACACAGCCTACAATCAATCGAGGAGACCTCGAAGGGAGTAGGAGCACCAATTGGGAGCGGATGAAGCCGTCGCTTCTGCAATCCCGCGAAGGAATTCACAAGAGCAAAGGGGTAGAGATCACTCTCAATATTTGTTAGCACACAGCTGAACAAAGGGGTTCTGTTTTAGATTATCATAAGCTGCCTTACATCATAGACATAGGGGGGTATTTATACTAGTAACAACCAGCCTTAGCGAGATATAAACACAGAACAAAAGTATTTTCACGAGCTAATGTGAAGGAGCCTCTTCGGAAGATCTGCAGAGCTGATTTCCGTGTGGCTGTTTGACTTCTGCGCAGCCTTCAGCATTTTGGCAATAACTTCTTCTAGGAATCTTCAAATGACGTGGGACTGGTTGCATTGGAAAGCTAACTTGATAAGCTTTCTCACCATATATAGCATGCTTAATGAAACTTCGTAGAATGATGCAGTTTAATACGAAAACTTGGTCATCAAGCAGACTGTTGACCTTCTGACCAGTCAGCACTAAAGTAGGTCGGCTGCCTTTCTGGTAGATGTGGTTAAGTCGGCTTTAGAAGCATTGGAAACTAGACTTCAAGAGCTTTCCGAAAAGTACTTATGGACCTTCATAGCTTTTGGGAATCAAAAGTTATGACTGTTTCTTCTGGACGGTTCTATAGCGCTGGACTGACTCGGACGTAGCTCTTCTTGCTGATTCGCCTTTGATATGTTTTGTCCTTCCTCTTGGCGAACCTAAGTAATATCAACATACACGACTTAGGTAGCATAAAATTCTCATTAGTGTTTAAATTAAATTCATAAAGTAGCGCGTGCACCTCTTGCTGTAGCTTCTTAGCTCGGCTACGTGTAATTGGTTCATCAAAGACTCGGGTTGGTGATGATGTTGGTTGTACTTGAGTTGATGTAGTATAACTTGGGGGTTGTAATGTGTTGCTTAATGGCTTGGTCATATCATCCTCCTCCCCTTGAAAAGGAGTCGTCCTCGACTCTGAAGTGTCTTCACTTGTAAATGGTAAAAGGTCAACAATATTGAACATGTTGCTCACGCCATAACTTGGTGGAAGATCTATCTTGTATGCATTATTATTGATCTTGGCAAGAACACGAAATGGACCATTCCCTCGTGGCATCAATTTGGATTTGCGCTGATGAGGAAAACGCTCTTTGCACAAGTGAATCCAAGCCACGTCCCCCGATTTAAATAACTTCTTCCTATGCTTGTTCATTCTTGCAGCCTTGCGCACTGCTTTGAGCTCAATTGCTTCATTGGTCTTCTCATATATCTTTTTTATATAAGCAGCACGCTTGGAGATTTCCATATTGGTTCTTTCATTCGTTGGAGCTGGCCAATCCTTGATTGCTTTCAACTTGGATTCATCCACTTCTATTCCCTTTCCTGAAACAACAAAGCCAAGAAACACAACATGGTCTGTGCAAAAACTGCACTTCTCAAGATTAGCAAATAATTTCTCCTTTCTTAGCTCTTCTAAAACTTGTCGAATGTGTTTCACATGTTCATCAAAAGACTTGCTGTAAATTAGAATATCATCAAAGTAGACAACAACAAATTTTCCAATGAAAGTTCTTAAGACATGGTTCATTAATCTCATAAAAATACTAGGAGCATTAGTCAACCCAAAGGGCATTACTAACCATTCATACAACCCAAATTTTGTTTTAAATACAGTCTTCCATTCATCTCCAGTTTTCATTCTTATTTGATGGTATCCACTTCTCAAATCAATTTTAGTAAAAATTGTGGAACCACTTAATTCATCAAGCATATCATCTAGTCGTGGAATAGGATGACGATAGCGAACGGTAATATTATTTATCGCTCTACAATCAACACACATCCTCCAAGATCCATCTTTCTTAGGTACTAAAATCACAGGAACAGCACAAGGGCTTAAGCTTTCACGAACAAAACCTTTATCAAGAAGTTCTTGTACTTGCCTTTGTATTTCCTTAGTTTCTTCGGGATTGGTTCGATATGGTGGACGGTTAGGAAGTGTAGCCCCTGGAATAAGATCGATTTGATGCTCAATCCCTCGAATTGGAGGTAGTCCAGCCGGTGTTTCTTGTGGAAATACGTCTTCATAGTCCTGCAAAAGATCAGCCACAACACTAGGAAGAGATGTTATGTCGTTAGGAGAAATCAAAACATCTTTGTTCACAAGTACAAAGAGCACTTGATATGGGTTGTTCCTCACTTCTCTCAGCTCGGATTTTGTGGCTAGCATAACTAGGTGTTCTCCCTCTTCCTTCTTTTTATCTTTGGAATTTGGCTTGTAGCACTCACTCACCGAATTGTGGATGGCACTCAATTTCTTTTGCTCTTCTCCTCCTCTACTTGCTGTACTAATTTCAGTTTTCTTTTGTAAGTGTTCAGCCATGATTTGTTGAGGGGTCATAGGCTTGAGTATAAACTTTCTCCCTTTCAGATCTAGCGTGTATTGATTTGTTCTTCCACAATGTTGAGAATATCGGTCATATTGCCAAGGTCTTCCTAGCAGCATGTGACACACAGGCATGGGTGCAACATCACACTCCACTATGTCAACATACTCTCCAATTTTGAATGGAACTTTCACTTTATAGCCAATCTTGATATCTCCCGATTCATTCAGCCATTGGACATGATATGGATGAGGGTGTCGCTGCAACTTCAAACCAAGCTTTTCAACCATCTCACGACTTGCAAGATTATGACAGCTCCCTCCATCAATGATCACCTTTACTACTTTGTCTTGCACTTTTGCTCGTGTTTGAAAAAGATTATGTCGCTGTCCAATTTCAGCTTCTTTCATTTGAACACTCAAGATTTGTGTAACCACAAGAGTAGTACCATGCTCAAATTCACATCCCGTATGTTCTTCAGATTTATCAATGACATCTTCATTTACTGCTTCAGCTTCCTCTTCACTAGCTGATGTATATTCTCCATCATCAGTCACAAGGATCACACGATTATTTGGACACTCCTTTATGACATGACCACGACCTCCACACTTGAAGCACTGAATACCACTACTCTTGGCTGTTGAACCCACTGACGTTGAAGTGGAGGCTGCTGGTTTATAACTCGTGTTTGGAGCAGCACCGTTCTTTCCACTAGAATTGCCTTGAATATTGGATCGCAAGCCTCCAGTTGAACCTTTTGTTGCTGAGGATGAAGCAGTAAACCTTGAGATCGATTTGCTTCCTCCAGTCATGGTTCGTGCACCATATGACAAGGGCTTGCTGCTCTTAGCATCTTGTTGCAGCTGGCGTTCAGCTTTGGTGGCTTGATGTACCAAATCAATAAGACTTTGGTACGACTGAAACTCAACAATACGCTGAATGTTGCGGTGTAACCCAGCCATGAAACGTGCAATGGTTTGCTCTTCGTCTTCATACACATTGGCTCTAATCATGGCCTTCTCCATCTCCTTATAATACTCCTCAATAGAGAAACTTCCTTGCCTCAAATTCTGCAATTTATCAAAAAGATCACGCCGATAATGCTTCGACACAAAACGAATTCTCATTTCTCGCTTCATCTCTTGCCAAGTAATAATAGGGTCCTCTCCATCTTCTTCACGATCACGAAGAAGTTGCTCCCACCAAATCAGAGCATATCCTTCAAACTCAAGAGATGCCATTGCAAGTTTCTTCTCCTCTGAATAATTATGTTGGCGGAAGATTTTCTCCACTTTCAATTCCCATGTGAAATAATCTTCAGGATCAGATCTACCATCAAATTTTGGCATGGTAAACTTAAGTTTCCCAAATCTCTCTTCTTGGTTGACGCCTCTATGATGACGACGACCATAGCGATGTTGAGACTGATCATCCCCAAATTCAGATTCTTCATTGTCATTATTTCTTCGATTCCGGCCTCTTCCTCTACCATATGCAGCACCTTGATTTCTCCTCCCATGTTCACTTGCTCTTCTAGAATAATTTCCTTCATCTTCTTCCCCATCTTCATCATGGTTTCTTACACCGTCGGGGAGTCGACGATGACCTCTGATTTCAGCCATAAGTGTCTGAAGATCTTGTGCCAACAGATCTTGCTTGGCTTCTATGCTTTGTTTGAGCTCATTGAATTGTATCAGGGTGACACATTCTTCAATCTCAACGTTGGGATCCATCTTCCTGCGAAGTTAGTGACAACAAGGCAACAAATATAGGTGGAATATGAAGCTATATATAATCTCACAACCTCACCACTCTTACCAACCAAAGCTCTTATGAGTTCCCTGCGGGTTGCAAGAAAATGTGTGGTGGTAACAAAAAAGTGGTGGTTAAGCGAATACAAGACCAGAGCACCGATTACGATGGCTTATATGTGGAGCTTGGTGGGGATTAATAAACAAGGGATACAATCTGAATTCTAGTTGTTGTTAAGTTAAATAACCATCCGACTAGAAGTTCCCTGCCTAGTGCTGACCACAAGATACGAGTGATGTAAATAGATCAAACACACGCGTAAGAAATTTCAGATTTGATGCAGACAAGGAGTATGATTGGAATGCAAGTGTTGCAATCAGATCCAACCAAAATTTTGCACCAAATGACAATAGCAAACTGGTTGAACAACTTGATAAAATTTTCAGCACTTGTGCACATAAACAAACTGATTGTTTTACTTTTCTTTCACAATCTTGTTCAACACTTTTCTTTGGTACTTTTCTTTCTTCTCTTTTTTTTGATACTCTTTTTTATAAAACTAAACACAGAGATCTGATATGATATTGCACACTTTATAATACTTTAACAAAGAACTCAACCAACAGCTATAACTTAAATAGGATCAAAGTTAACGCGAAGGAAATGATGAGAGTTTTCAGATTTTTCTTTTTGTGGATATTTTTAGATATATATAAGAGGCTCAAAGGGAACACAAAGGATAGAGTGACCAGCAACTAAACAAAGACTCTAAGGACTGAAACTTAACAAAACTCACTGGAACAACAGATTGAAACAAAGGGCTATGACAAAATATTTTATGGCTTTTTGGTGGATAGGACGAACACAAAATATATGTAGCTAAGGGTAAAGAATCCTACCGTGGCAACTGAGGCTTTGATACCAGATGATGCGTCACGATGCCCGATCTTCACGACGTAGGATCAATCTTCAGATAACTAGCTTCAAAGAAGCCAAGATAACTTGCTGCAAGCAGCGATAACTAGTGCAACCTGACAAATAAAACTCGAAGCCAACCACCGTCTTTAACCGGCAGCCTGAATCGAGGATTCGCCCAACCACACTATCAAAGAACCAACCAACACAGCCTACAATCAATCGAGGAGACCTCGAAGGGAGTAGGAGCACCAATTGGGAGCGGATGAAGCCGCCGCTTCTGCAATCCCGCGAAGGAATTCACAAGAGCAAAGGGGTAGAGATCACTCTCAATATTTGTTAGCACACAGCTGAACAAAGGGGTTCTGTTTTAGATTATCATAAGCTGCCTTACATCATAGACATAGGGGGGTATTTATACTAGTAACAACCAGCCTTAGCGAGGTATAAACACAGAACAAAAGTATTTTCACGAGCTAATGTGAAGGAGCCTCTTCGGAAGATCTGCAGAGCTGATTTCCGTGTGGCTGTTTGACTTCTGCGCAGCCTTCAGTATTTTGGCAATAACTTCTTTTAGGAATCTTCAAATGATGTGGGACTGGTTGCATTGGAAAGCTAACTTGATAAGCTTTCTCACCATATATAGCATGCTTAATGAAACTTCATAGAATGATGTAGTTTAATACGAAAACTTGGTCATCAAGCAGACTGTTGACCTTCTGACCAGTCAGCACTAAAGTAGGTCGGCTGCCTTTCTGGTAGATGTGGTTAAGTCGGCTTTAGAAGCATTGGAAACTAGACTTCAAGAGCTTTCCGAAAAGTACTTATGGACCTTCATAGCTTTTGGGAATCAAAAGTTATGACTGTTTCTTCTGGACGGTTCTATAGCGCTGGACTGACTCGGACGTAGCTCTTCTTGCTGATTCGCCTTTGATATGTTTTGTCCTTCCTCTTGGTGAACCTAAGTAATATCAACATACACGACTTAGGTAGCATAAAATTCTCATTAGTGTTTAAATGAAATTCATAAAGTAGCGCGTGCACCTCTTGCTGTAGCTTCTTAGCTCGGCTACGTGTAATTGGTTCATCAAAGACTCGGGTTGGTGATGATGTTGGTTGTACTTGAGTTGATGTAGTATAACTTGGGGGTTGTAATGTGTTGCTTAATGGCGTGGTCATATCAGGGTAGGTTCAAAGTAGACATGTGGTAAGGGCATAGGTATCACGAGGGTTTAAAGGTGATAACGGACAAGGATGTAGGAGAGGAGGTAAATAGGCATAAGACAAAGGATATAAGTACCATAAAGAATGGAGTTAAGATTTGGTCCTGCAAATGGAAAAGGAGAGGGCACGTCCAAGGGCCACATAGGTAAATTGCCACTCTCAAATTGAGGCAGAAGAGAGGAGATTTTTAAAGAGCAAGAATAAAGATGAGTATCAAGGCAAGATCGATGGATGACAAGGTGATGGTATTAACAAATAAAAACACAACAAAGGATGGAATTAAGACAAAACTTGTAAGGCGACAAGGAGTGAAAAGAAATCAAGGGAGAGATAGGTAACTCACAGCTCTCAAACTTGGTCAAACGAAAGGGGATGCTTTTAAAGGATAAGTTTAAGGTAAGCATTTAGGTAGAAGACATCAATATTGCAAGGGTCAAAGGCGATAACAGACAATGGTATGAGAGAAAAGATGAAGGCATTGAAAAGCAAGTGGAATGAGTACAACAAGGAATGGAGTTACGTCCAGGCTTACCCGCGGTAAAGAAGAGGATATTGTCAAGGGTAAGATAAGTAAAACACCGCTCTCAAACTAGGATAGGATATTGGAGATATTAGAGAACGGACATAGTGTAGTTACCAAGGTAAGATCGAGAGATGAGAAAGGTAAAGGTAATACCCAACCAGAGCACAACAATGGGTGGAGTTAAAAACTCGCAAGCGACAAGGAAGAGGATACGACCAAGGTTAAAATAAGTAAAGTGTAACACTCAGATTGAGATGAAAAGAGGAGATTTTAAAGGGTCGGTATAAGATAAACATCAAGGTAAGATATAGAGGTGATAAGGGTAAAGGTGATAATGATGAAAAGCATAATCATGGATAGAGTTAAGGCAAGGTTGATGAAGTGGAGAAAACAAGAAAGGGTAAGATAGGTAAGGTTCCAACAAAATGGTTGAAGTAACAGAAATTATTACCAAGGGAAGTTATAAGGAAATGATGATATCATCAAGGATGTGTGAAATAGAATGGTCGCTCATGGATCATCAAGAAATAAGGATGGTCAAAAGCATGTTAACCAAAATGTCTTAAACAGACATTGGGATATAAAGGTAAGCATATATAAAAATAATAGTATGCAAGATTCCAATGGTACTAGTGTACCAAGACCAAGAGAATAGAAAAAGCCAAAAGATAACGACTTCACAACGGAATAGGAAGGGGTCTCAAAAGACAAGGAGTTCATGGACATATAAACTGAAATGTCTAAGTAGGCAGTAGAAATTTAGGTGTAAGTATTTGAAACAAGAGTATTAAAGAATTCAGGGATACAAGTATGTCTGTTGGGGGCCTTCGTCCTCCGAAGGTCCTCAAAAACGTGGTTTAACAATGTTTTCCAAGTGTAACATGTAAACAGGTAACTTCGGATATAGATCGAAGTCGTACACGACGAAAGAAGCATGGTCAGAATGAAGGATGATGCTGCTCCAAAGCTACGGGCGGAATAGCTTCGGCTCAACAGTGGAAAAAGGAACCGACTTAAAGGGGAAAAGGCCATCCAGTCCTCGATGAGTCGTCCATAATACAATAGTAAATGTGAAGGACATAAATGTAATTTTACACAGGCTGCGCCCTGTGCCTATAAATAGATGAACAGTACTCCCGCACTGTTCATGTTGACTTGCATTTGCTCGTGCGTCACGCTTGGACTTTTGTCTTCTGTCAAGCCGAAGGTATGAATGTAATTCAATATTGTTCACGTTCATTCATAATGACATAATGAAGAAACATTAATGATGTCATATGATCATTTATGTTATTTCTCATGTCTCATATGCTTCCCCTTTCATTAATATATACTATGATAATGAAGGTGCGTCCTTCATGACCTTCGTCTAAGATCATTATATCCTGAGGGAAATAATGCTTCAAAGGACAAAGGGCATTAACCATTAACCTTTTCTGTGTTGCCTTGTTCTTAATTCATAGCATTTGAGAACAAGTCCCCAACATTGACGCCCACCTTCGGTGAACCCTTTTTCGACCACCTTCGGCAAGCACTGACCCTCATCATGCCGCCGAAGAAAGCTTCAGCGACAGGGGCTGCTGCACTACAGCCACTGGACCCAAATCAGGAGAACCTTTCTCTCTGAGAGGCCCGAAGCCAGAAGAGGAAGGCCACTAGTCCAACACTCTAGGAGGAAGAGTTGGACCAAGAAATCAGAAACATGGAGATAATTCATCAGCAAGTACAAAGGAAGAAGGAGAAGATGGCCAGACTGGCTGATCTTCAAAGGCAGATCGATGAAGCCACTAAAGAAGTACGCCATCTTGTTCAAGACGAACAAGATTGAAGGCCCCAACACAGGGAACTTCATCAAGAAGGCTTATTCAATAAGGATGGATGGTATGATGATTTTAATCATGATACCTTTACCTTTGATGCTGCTTCTCCCTTGGCAGCATAATTGCAAGCTATCCCATGGCCTCCATCATACAAGCCACCTCAGCTCCCTATGTATGATGGGCATTCGGATTCGAAGCAGTTTTTGATGAGTTATGAAGCAACCATATCTTCATATGGAGGCAAAGCAGCTGTCATGGCCAAGTCCTTCGTCATGGCAGTTCGGAGTGTGGCTCAAACATGGTATTCTTCTCTTCGGCCAGGGACTATTACTTCGTGGCAGAAGCTCAAGGATATGCTATTGATAAGTTTCCAAGGTTTTCAGATGAAGCCGGTCACAGCTCAGGCCCTGTTCCAATGCACGCAAGACCATGAGGAGTATCTTCAGGCATATGTCCGAAGGTTCTTGCGACTAAGAGCACAAGCGCCTACAGTGCCCAATGAAATTGTCATTGAGGCCATGATTAAGGGGCTTCGTCCAGGACCTACTGCTCAGTATTTTGCTAGAAAGCCTCCATAGACTCTGGAGAAGCTGCTTCAAAAGATGGATGAATATATCCGAGCTGACAATGACTTCCGCCAAAGAAGGGAGGAGGCTTACAGGTTCTCTGAGATGACCAGGGGCTTCGGAGGAAGAATCCACCCAAGGCATGTCAGGTCAATTCACAACTCCACTCAGAGTGATGATAGAGGAAATCAGCTGCAGAGGCCACAGTATACTTCACAATCTTCGGGGCAACAACAAAGTTCTTTCCGGCCACCAGCTCTAAGAGGCAGAGGTGCCAGGGGCTTCGGAGGAAGATATGGGGATCAGCCCAGAAAGATCTACTGCCTATTTTGTGGAGAAGACAAGGGCCATACTACAAGAATGTGCCAAATCACTATCCAAAAGCAGAAGGAGATCGCAGAAGCCGAAGCTCGGCAAAACCAACTGAAGTAGGTTCTGCATACTGCTTCGTGTTACTCACCCTACATACCCGAGTATGTGGGCAACCATCCTGCAGCCTCTGTTGCTTCGGCTAGTCAGCCATAGGCTTCCTGGCCACAGCTTCCACCTCCGCCGCCACTACAACCTGCCTATTCATGAGGTCAGCAGCCAGAAGGGAGTCATCAGACCCATCAGCAGCGAGACCTCAGGGAGGAATCCGAAGCTCGCACAGTCAACAGTACTGTGCCAGAATCAAAACACATCTATTGAGACATATCCTACCTCTGAAGCACTTTTATATTCCTTGTCATTTTCTTTTTTAATAAGCAACAATCAATGAAAACCTAGTCTCCTTGTTATCTTTAAATAGCTTCGTTCTTGAGAAATATATCTTTTAACAGATTTACGAAGCCCCAAATTGCCGAAGCTCGAAAGTCGTTCCTAAGGGAATGCAGAGCTAAGAATCTCATTGTGACTTTTACTGAAGCTATAGAAAGTCGTTCCAAAGGAACGCAGCGTAAGTTCGCCGAAGCTACAAAAGTCGTTCCCAAGGGAGCGCAGTGTAAGTTTTCTGCTCAAAAGTCGTTCCAAAGTGAATGCAGAGCCAAATACCGCCGAAATATAAGGCGAAGCACGAAAAGTCAACGTGAATACCGCCGAAATAGAAGGTGAAGAAGTTCAAAAGACGTTCCTAAGGGGATGCAGAACTTACACCGAGAAATAAGCGGTGAAGTCGAAAAATAAGCGGCAAAGAGATTTTGATCGTTCCTAAGGGGACGCAAAGATTGCGTTTCAGTGGGAGTATGTGTCTTTGGCATTAGCATCATTCTTTGCATCATATCATCACATCATATCACATAGCATCTCATCATACATCATACCACATCAATGACATCAATTAAAAACAAAACCGATCTTCGGAAATTGCCTTACAAAAATGAAAAGGTGCTAAGACAAAAGTAAGTTAAGAATCACAGCTTCATCAATCCTGATATGGAAGAAGGGATCTATTGATTACGAAGCATCGATGTTTTTACGAAGTGTGGATGATCTTACGAAGGATAAAAATTCTTCTTTGCGAAGCATGAAAAGAAGGGAAGGTGTTTTTTCGCCAACGACTCAAAAATGGTATGTACATAAAATTTCATGTATTGCAAAGAGTTGACTTACAAATAACTTACATATTACATTGAAAAATATAAACATCA
The DNA here is from genome assembly GCA_029449295.1 of Zea luxurians. Taxonomy (NCBI): domain Eukaryota; kingdom Viridiplantae; phylum Streptophyta; class Magnoliopsida; order Poales; family Poaceae; genus Zea; species Zea luxurians. The sequence continues at coordinate 98,138,468 of JAOPSE010000011.1, forward strand.
AATATTACAAACTTAGTTCAGCAAATGTTGCATTAACACCCTATAAATGTTTTTACAATAACTCTTATTCTTCCTTTAGAACTTTCTCTGCAACCTCGTTAAGCAGTTTGGTAACAACTTTGTCGACAATAGCTTTGGCCACATTAATGACTTCTATTGCTTTCCTCGTTTTTGGGTCAGCCAATGGGTCAAACGACTCTGGAGGAGGAGGTAGTTCAGTTGCGGAAGAAAACACCAATTAGCTCGAAGTCACGAAAATAAACGACAAAGCTAAAAGCCATTAAGAAATACCTATCCGTCTTTCGAGTTCCGCAGCTTTCTCAGCTTTTTTCGTTGCTTCCCGAGCATCATGAGTATCTTTTTCGCTCTTCTTCATTATTTCATGAGCCATCTTTCGGCCACCATTTTCCCAGATATCAGTAAAAAAATTTCCGCCTATTAAACTTGCTTCGGCTGACGGGTCCTTCGTATCGTCAACAGAGAAGGCACCTTCGGCCTGGGCCAAGGATTTAACATGTTCGCAACCTGCCTTCTCCAGGACAGCGGCAACTCCTCTTGCGCCAGAAAAGGCGCAGACGTCCCCACGATCACTTAGGATTTCCTCAAAAGCTTCGGCTTCACAACTGATCCACTCAATAACGCCCTCAGGGTCGCCTCGTATGAAATTGTCTTCATTAGAGTAGGCGCCCACGTTGGCAAAGCTAGTCTTCATCTTTTTCACGCACTCCATAGATTTTTCAAAACACCTTTCCTTTGATGCGCGAAGCTCTGCAACTGTCTTTTCAAAATAATTTTTCCAGTATTCACTGGCATCTCGATCAGCTTCAGCGACAGCGCATTTTAATTTGGCCTCAGCCAATTGTTTTCGAAGATCTTCAATTTCACTCTTCTGGGCCTCAGCTTGAACTCTGGAATTAGCTTCGTCTTCTTTTATTTTGTTTATCAATGAAATTAATATTTTATCTTTTTCAAGGCCTTTGTTCCTTAGCTCATTTACTCTGAGCGAAGGTTGTCCAGAGCCATTCTATACCCTTCATCTTCGATATTTTTCTGTGCCCTGAGGGCATTGCTAAGGATCAAGCCCTGCAAGAGGAGTACAAAATTAAGTATAAATAAATAAAATAGTTCGTTTTCAAATACAAGAAATGATTTTCATACCTTTATACTATTATATGCTAAACTGTCAGCTAGTACATCCTTTAACAGTACGGAGAGGCCGTCTTCTAGCTTCGGAAAACCGAAGCTTCTTCCTATCTCCCGGCTGACGGATATCTCTTTGTTATCCGAGAGACAGTATAAAAAATCTTCTTCTCCGCTGCCATTAAACACCAGTGCCCCTTTCGGGTATTTCAGTCTTTGGGCATAGTGATGGGCTTCTCGTTTTTCTTTTGAAGTAAGCGTCTTTCCCGAAGCATGGCAGATGATGTAATCAATGCTCTCTTCCAAAGCTTCGGGGGCAGAAGTAGCAACCTTTTCAGGCAAAGTTTGCTCTGAGGTTTTTTCTTCTATTGCCTTTTCTTTAGTTTCTGAAGGTTTTTTCTCGACAAGCTCTGAAGGCCCAGCTTCAGCACTAGCTTGGCCTACTGCAGCTTCGATTTTAGCTGGTTTTGTTTCAGATTCGGTTTGCAGTTTTGAAACCTCAGCGATTTTCCCTGAAGGAGTAGGGCTTAAAGCCTTTACTGATTCTAACACATCTAGTACATTTGCCATCCTTCTCCTTTTGGGAGTTGCGACAAAACTTTTTTGTGCCTTCGGTACTGTTACTTCTGATGAAGGGCTTAAAATTTCTAGCGCTTTTGTTTCTTCAATATTTGGCTTTTCAGCCTTATCTTTCTCAGTCTTCGACTCAGCCAGATCATCCGAAGCTTCCTTCGGCATTGTGGCTGGCTCTCCAGCCTTTTGCGTAGGAGGAATGGGCTCTCTTGGTTCAGCAGCTGAAGAAGTCTCCCCGCCAAACTCAGGCACCACGGCCAGTTCAATATAGTGTGGCCGGTGGGTAAGGACCTTCAACTTTTTTCCCTTCGGAGCAGGCTCAACTGGAGTGACCGAAGCAGTAGTTTTCCTCTTCTTTCCCTGACCTCGCAGTGGATAGCGGTAGTCGGGTAGACAAAACCAATGGCATCAAAAACTCTATTCAATCTCTTTTTTCCCCAACCTCCGAAGGCTGTGGATAGTGCATTGTCTTCCGCCTTGGAATATGATCCAAGCAGTTCATCACTGGTAACTTCGATGCATTTTAGCCAGTCATCATTTGGTTCATCGAATTTATCTCCGTATCTGAATGTGTACTTCAGCCGGACCAGTTCACCTTCACTAGATTCGGTGATGGTCTCCTTCGGCATTTCCCAGCTCTCTATAAGTGGCCATATCCTGTATGCTATGTGCTCTTGAACCAAATCTCTTGTACCAATAAAGAAGCAGACAGTGCCAAATGCCTTCTAACATGCTTCAGCGGCTTCGTCAATTTCAACCTTCGGCCTTCGAAGGCCGAAGCAGGACCATATGGGACGCATAATGACCTCCTTAACATCCTCTCTTTTTGTTAAGTCATTATTCACATAGAACCATTCCCCCATCCAATTTCCCGGCCATCTTTTCCTAAATGTTGGTACTGGATGGCTTGCGTTGGGACAGGCGGTAAATCTGTAACAACCGAAGTTGTTGTGATACTGTTCCTTTCCCGTAGCCTTCGTCTCATACATAAGTTCATGCATGCTACAGAAACATTTTGCGCTTGGCTTTATCCCTTGGCTCCTCACTGCCCAGACGAAGACTCCCATCCTCAATATGGCTTCGAGGGTCAGTTGATGAAGGAAAATTTGGAAGGTTTTCAACACTTCCACCACGAACCTGCTCGATGGGAACCGAAGCCCAGCTTTAAAAAAGCTTCGAAAGATCACAACTTCATCCTTCTCAGGCGCAGGAGTGGTATTGTTTTCGCCAGCCCTCACAATAGATAAATCCAGAAAGTACCTTCCCCTCATGCTCTCAAGGTGACTTTGCTTGATGGTCGATTTTCCAAAAATTGTATGGCTTGGCCTCCACGGCCGATCTTCGGAATCTTCACCCCCACTCTCTGCATCATAGCTATCACTGTCACTAGTATCCTCAGACAAGCCCTCCAGCATTTCTTTTGTAATCTTCTCTGTATTTGATTTTGCCATTGATTCTAGAAACCCAGCTATATAAGGATCCGCAACCTTCTTCTGTTCAAAGAGCTTCTCCTCTTCGGTTAGCTTCGTCTCAGCAACAACTTTCTTGTCTTGAGACATCTTCTCTTTGGAAATAACAAAAACGTGCTCTTCAAGACGAAGCTTAAAGAACTCGAAAAACTAAGCAAATGTTGGTGAGCAAGAGCTATAAAATTGAGCAAATAAAGCAAGTGGCATAAATAGCGTACCAAATGTGGTCAGGGTGAGTTCTTATTTATACGCTCGACGCGCCCCGAGTTGGAGGGTCCCGTCTGTCATTGACTGTTGCTATTCTAGCAAAGGGAAGGTGTTTTTTCGGACCTTCGGCTTAAGGCCTTCGTCCAGGTCGTAGTCTGAATTCGTTATCTTAAACGAATTAATACCGCGAGGGGCTACTGTTAGGGGGCCTTCGTCCTCCGAAGGTCCTAAAAAACGTGGTTTAACAATGTTTTCCAAGTGTAACATGTAAACAGGTACCTTCGGATATAGATCGAAGTCGTACACGGCGAAAGAAGCATGGTCAGAATGAAGGATGATGCTGCTCTGAAGCTACGGGCGGAATAGCTTCGGCTCAACAACGGAAAAAGGAACCGACTTAAAGGGGAAAAGGCCATCCAGTCCTCGATGAGTCGTCCATAATATAGTAGTAAATGTGAAGGACATAAATGTAATTTTACACAGGCTGCGCCCTGTGCTTATAAATAGATGAACAGTACTCCCGCACTGTTCATGTTGACTTGCATTTGATCGTGCGTCATGCTTGGACTTTTGTCTTCTGTCAAGCCGAAGGTATAAATGTAATTCAATATTGTTCACGTTCATTCATAATGACATAATGAAGAAACATTAATGATGTCATATGATCATTTATGTTATTTCTCATGTCTCATATGCTTCCCCTTTCGTTAATATATACTATGATGATGAAGGTGCGTCCTTCATGACCTTCGTCTGGAGATCATTATATCCTGAGGGAAATAATGCTTCAAAGGACAAAGGGCATTAACCATTAACCTTTTCTGTGTTGCCTTGTTCTTAATTCATAGCATTTGAGAACAAGTCCCCAACAATGTCAATAACAAAGGAATAAGGATTGCCAAATGGTAGAAATTTAATGATGGAAGAGGAATAAATCCCAAAAGGCAAGAAGGTTATGGTCAGGGGCATCTACAAGGATGTGGCAAGAACAAGAGCGAGATCAGATCTAGTAGATTGAAAAAAGTATAGACCATACTAGAATAAAATACTTTTGGCAAGGGGGCATATATGAGCACAACATAGAATTAGTCAAGGTGACTAATATTTTGAAACAGCATCAAGGATGAGGTGAAGTAATAATCAATAAGTCCTTAAAACGACCAATGCTACTCTAGGTTAACGGTCCTACAGTCAGCACGACTTTGATACCACTTATGTCACACCTGGTTTTGGAAGGTAAACCGAATGCGAACCATGTACGTGCCAGGATTAGAAATTCACGTACACAGCGATTACATAAATGACTCATCATAGCACAATGCTTTGAATAACAATAAAGATTAAGTAATAATATTACAGACTAGAGCCATTTACATAATATAAATCAAAGTACATAGAATCAAAACGTAGCCAATGTAAACAAACCCACCACAGGCAGCTGACTGAGGGAGATCACTTGCCTAATCCTCAAACTCATCGAAGCCCTAGAACTCTTGGAGATCCGCCTCGACAGCTTCTTCTTTACCTGAGCATAGATTGCACCAAAGGCAACCTGGTGTTTTGTGAAAGAAAGGGTGAGTACACATCAACGTACTCAGCAAATGTCCCGTTTGGCTGAAGTGGACTAGCTTTATGTGGGGTTAGGGTCAAGCAGTTGCTTTTAGTTGATCAGGTAATTATTACTAGTAGAGAGCCAAGTTTTAACATTAACCCAAGTTGTTAACCCAAAGGTACTCCTTCCAAACGGAAAGAATACCTGAAATCATAATCATAATATAAACCAACATTATCCTCATCATCATCATCGGTAAACAAAGTATCTCTGATTAATGTGTCTCTAATCAATAGAGCTCCCTTCGCCGCTCATAACCGCGAGCACGGCTGATATATTAGTTTCATAACACTCTGCAGAGGTTGCACACTTTACCCACGAGTCGTGATTCCCTCTCTAGCCCAGGCTTGCAAGACCCTTATTCACTCCCAAGGTGAATGGCCAGGGATTCACTACTAATCCTTTACAAAGATTCCTTGAGGCTGTAGCCGCCTGTTAGGTTTCCTAAATGCATCACACTCCTCCCCAAGGGGCGAACCAACCTTGGCAGAGCGAGCCACATACACCGAGCCCCATTAACAGCACGACGGCGAAGCGAACTACACCCCAGTTCCTCTAATTATTCGGCTAAGGGCGTCCCATTCCACCCTCATGATTGCACTGTTTTCCTGGGCGGTCATCCAACGAACTAGTCCTTACGGAGAGGCACTCGAGAAACAGCTCGAGTTCCCTTAAATGCCACAAGTATATCATCATATCTAGAATAAAACCATAGTATCATCATTGTATCTCATCATGTTCATTGATTAAAGTAAAGCGCTAGCATGAAGCTAACCATAGTAACCCAAAAGGTAATCAAGGACAAGGTAAATAGAAAGCTAGTCAATCCTTATGTTGTTCATAGTATGTGGGACAGTGAATTATAAAGTAAATGGGACATAATGGGTCAGAGGACACTTGCCTTCACCAAACAGATGCTCAGGGTCTTCAGCCTCGTAGAACTCGAAAAGTTCGATCCCTTGGTCGCCGAAGCTTGACTGTCGATTCCTCGAAGCTCAGAAATGGATCGCAGTCTATTCGCGACGCGCAACGAACAGACACAAACAAACATATACTTGCATAAGAACATTGCACCATACAAGATAAAATATTATCAAAACAAGCATTATAAAAATAAGAGAGCATTTCTACGGTTACGCGGGGATAAGGAACGTGACAGTCAAAGCTATGGTCGAGAAGTTATAACGTTTACGCTAAACAAATATTAACTATAACATTTAATATAAATTATATCTACTAATTAGTTTTTAGTTTTTGATTAATCTGCTACACTAACAGCTGACAGTTAAATAAGTAATTTAACTAAAATGAAAGATTCTAAGCGAGTCGTATTAACAACGCGCGACAAGGTGCGTGACGTGAAAAGGGCATGCGCGACACACGCGGAAATGGAATGCGCGACACACGCGAAAAATGGAATGCGCGGCACAAGCGAATGACGTGTGAGGACGCGCGACAGCACACGAACGACGCGCTATCCAGCACGCCATCGCGCGCGGAACAGCATGCGCGACATGCGAGAAGTATTTAAGTAGAGGACACGCATACACTAACCGAGTATTAATTTAAATTATTTGAGTTGTCATTAATCAAATTAACGCGTATTTGTAAAGCGCAAGTTAGAACTATAAGTTAGTTTTAATTGGAAAGTCGTTATTCAACCACTATCGAATGAACAAATAATTAATTACTTAAGATCTATGACATACCCAAAATAACGTTACTAATACGAAATTCGTGCTGTTACGAAGTTAACGCGACTGGAACGAGTCGTGACGGGTTTACGACACAAATTATATTGAATGAATAGCGTTTTCTCGAATTTAAACTACGTGGCGCGATTCTATTGGTCGAAACGAAGCCACACGAAGGGACACATGGGACACAGCCACATAGAACCTAGAGGGGTGGGATCTCATGTGGCTAGCTTCTTCCTTTCTCTCCTCACGATGGATCACAGAAGGAAAACTCCCTCGACAGCAGCATGGAGGGGAGGAGGCAAGCCGACCTAGGCACTAATGGAGCAAGAAATTGGCCACCAGGGGATCTCGTATGGAGCCTTGGACCACCACGCTACCAGGAGAGGCAAACACCGCAGGGGCCAGCACGGCGCGGTGAGCAGCCGCACGGACAATGCAGCCATGTCCAAACGCACCTATAGGGGCCTGCGTAGGGACAGCTCGGCCGCGCGAGGGAGCAGAGCGAGGGCGCTCGGGGACTGCACGCCGAGGCGCTGGGGTCGACCGCGTCGTGCTAGCCGAGCTGTGCTGGCTGCCGTGTGCGCTAGCTACCGCGCTGGCTAGCCGCCGCGCTGGCTGCGCCGAGCTCGCGTGCACCTGCGCCGGGACGCTGCGTGTGGCGGAACCAACCGAATTATTCCAACTTAAGTGCCTAAGTCCGGCCTTAGAGGCTAGACCACACTTAAATGGGAATAACACGTCAGTCCCTCGGATCTAGTCCGACGAGGCCACTAACAGGATCAAGTACCACATACTCACTCGATGGTGAGGCACAGAGCAAATACAATAAAACATAAAACCATACATTAAGGGAGTATTAAATTTATTACGTCATCATAGGAGTTTTAGCAAAAGTAGTACTCATGGTTCGGAATGCAACGGAAATAAACTAACGATAAATGAATAGAGAGATGGGGGAGCCTGTCCCATCACTCCTCACGCTCCTCCTCAGCCGAGGTAGGGTCCCACTCGACTGTCCAACCCGGTGGAAAGATGGACGACCAAGTCACTCCAGCAACCATGTCCTCGAGAGAACCTGTAAAATTATGCCACAAGCAAGGCTGAGTATACTAATACTCAGCTAGACTTACCCGATGTGAGGAGTCTACTCCTCTACCTCTAGACATGTAACTGTTTGGATGAGGGGTTTGGTTACCAAAAAGCACTAGCCGGGTATAAAAATCAAGTTTTAGCTTTTTCAAGTTTTAGTGTGACTCTCTTAAGACTAAATGTGTACTATCTACTCATTCATGGTATCAAGCAATTTAGCAATCAACATCTTTTGCCAAATCATCACATTTCCACTTGTTACTCAATGCAGTACAATGGATCAAGCAGTCTCATTAGCTGCGAGAAGCAGACGATTCGAATCGAGTTTTTATCCTTGCAAGGTAAACCTAAACACATGACGTGGCGAGGCACTCCGTCCCCACACACATCAACCGTCCCCATCGATTCCCCGTCAGCAGAGAGGGGCTCACCGCCTTGGCGTACAATGCCTCACTGACCCGACTGCCGTCGTGCAGTGACCGCACTTGTACCCACCATAACCGGAATGGGAGACCACATCTCAGGTCGCGTGAGGAGGGCAATCTGCTGCCAGTTCAATCAGGTACTAGGCTTATCGATTTACCATATTTCTTGGCATGTGCTTAGTACGTTCAAACTCTTGACACAGGTATCCGCACGTTAATCCTTATTCCAATTTCGTCTCCTAGACATCGCAACCCCCATGGGTCCGAGTCCACAGACTCTTATCATTCTGTTATCAAGGTGGATACAATCAATTTCCTGACCTCGCGTGAGTGCTAGAAAAATCACTCAACTTCTACCGAGATCCCTAATTAGTAAAGCAACTACTCGACCTAGCATACTAGTATCCATCTCAAAAGGTATCCTGAGTCATGCAACTAAGGTTCCAAACAACTCCTACACTTAAGTGCACAAGACAAGCCTACAAACATTAAGTGTAGTAAAATAGCATATATAAACAGTTATGCATAAAACCGGGGCTTTTCTTCCAAAGCTGGGGCAGGCAGATCCTCTGGGGTAGGCTCTGGTGCTGGATTTGGGGCTACCTTCTGAGCAACTCCTTGCTCCGGCACGAGGATGTATTCTCCGTCCGCGAGGTTACAATCTATCGAGTGCAATGGATAAGATATATGTATGCTATGATATGTAGAATTTAGTAACAATTATGCCTAGTGAAGAAAAACTAAGTTAGTTAATAACTTAGGGTTTCCTTGTTATAAGAGGCTCTTAGGGGTTTATGTTTAATGTTTATCAATTTAGGTTTGAGGTTTTGCCTAGAGATAAGCATAATGGATTAAGACTCGGATTGCCCCTTAAATGTTTTAGTAGGCACTCAAGGGGTTTCACTGGTTTGGTTAGGGTAACATTAGTCTCCACTATTAATTCCTCTTTTCATTTTCTATTTATGATCTTAGGGTGGGTTTGAACTACAACAGTGATTTAAATTTTTCCAAAAATTCTATAAAAATTATAGTGGGTTACTATTGGTCACTGTAGTCTGTCCTATAAATTTGAGGTCCAGAATAATTAGAATATGCCCTGGACAAAAATAACAACAGTAGGAGCAAAGGGGTCACTTTGTACTACAACTCTTATCTAGGGGTGGGTTCTGCACTAAGAGTCATTTTTGCTGGTATCTATAGGTAATAACATGCTTCTGTGCAAAAAAAATCACAGAGGGCTACTTAGTGGTTATTTAGTTATGATTTTCTAAAGTTTAATGCTAAAAAGACACTTACAACTAACTTGTTATTTGAAAAATGTCAAACAACAAAACTCATAATTTTTCAATGTTTATAATAACAAAACATTAGTTATCCCAAGGTTTGGGGTGTTTTCTCCTCAGGGTTATTTTTCTAGGGTTTTTCTAAGTTTTCCTTGTTTTCCTAAAATAAAAGGTATCTCATTTCTTTTTGTCGGGTACCATAATTAGGGGTAGCCCCAACGCTTCTAGTCATGGCTGGTAAACACCCTCAGACCAACTGACAGGTGCAGTTCAAGCCAAGACTTCGTCTACCCGAGGGACGTGATCTCACCCGAAGCCCAGCCTCGGGTTGGAACCATAGTCCCAGACGAGTTCACGCCTCGCCCGAGGGCCTCCTCAGGCAGCGGGCGCCCCCTCGGCTCTCCCGAGGCCCGGCTCGAGCAGGCTTCGTTGTGAAGCAACCTTGGCCAGACCGCCTCACCAACCGACCGCTTCGCAGGCGCATTAAATGCAGGGATGCCTGACGCCGTATCCTGACACACGCACATCAGATAGGCAGGCCGAAGTGACCGTAGTCACTTCGCCCCTCTTCTTTACTGTCCGATATGACAGGAAAATAGTGCCGCTCGCTCCGCTCCGACTGCCGTGTCAGCCACCCCGGCAACGATTGACAACAAGTCACGATCAACCACCGAGTTCAGCCTCGGGCGCAACAGGAAGCTCCGCCTCCCTCGACCTCATGCTCCAGCCTCGGGAGGAGGTTTCCGCCTCGCCCGACCTTAGGCTCCGGCCTCGGGAGGAGGTCTCCGCCTCGCCCGACCCCCGGACTCAGCCTCGACCCCGGTCTCGGGAGGAATCGCGTCCTCGCCCGACCCCGGCCTCGGCCTCAAGAGAAGTCTCCGCCTCGACCGACCTTGGGCTCGGACTGACCATGCTAATAGGGGACGCATCATTTCCCTATTCCTAGCCTGCTCAGGCTACAAGGAACAAGACCGGCATCCCATCTGGCTTACCCCGGCGACGGGTAATGATGGTGCCCCGTGTGCACCATGACGCCGGTGGCTCTCAGCCCCTTACGACAGCAAGGAGACTTCAGCAGGATCCTCACCGCGCTGCCAGCTATGCTGCTATAGGACTCAGGCGCTCCTCCGACGACCACGCCATCACATGTACAGGGCCCAAGCTCTCCCCCAACGGCCACGTTGGCATGTACACAGGGCTTAGGCACTCCACTGCCGGACACGTTAGCGCATAGCTACGCCCCCCGTTGTACGTCTGGACTCTCTCCTTGCGTCTATAAAAGGGAGGTCCAGGGCCACCCTGAGGGGGGTTCGCGCGAGGGAAGCGGCGGACGGATTCTGTGTCTCTCCCTCTCTCGTGTGACACGCTTGTAACCCCTACTGCGAGCGGCACCCCTGGTGCAGGATAATACAAGGCTTGTCCCACCTCTTGTGTTCCATCCCGCGCCAACCCATCTGGGCAGGGGCACGCAGCGATTTCACTGGTCGGTCCAAGGGACCCCCCAGGTCCGAGACGCCGATAGTTGGCGCGCCAGGTAGGGGCCTGCTGCGTGTTAACGAACATCTTCCTGTTGAGTTCCAGATGGGGAGTCTTCAGCAACCTCTTCAGCCCGAGACGGTGCTCCGCTTCGGGAGTCTCGAGTTCATGTCCCTCGATGACAGCTACGACGTGGTACTCCTCCCCCCGCGGCATGACGACAACGACGGTCTCCGACTCGCCCGGCGGCGGCGAGCTCTACGACAGCGTCTCCTCGCGGCAGAAGAGGAGCACTCCGGTCGTCCCCGCCACCCTCCTCATCGGAGGAGGCGGAGACGAGGCAACCATGGCCACACAGGAGGCGGCACCTTGTTGGCCGTCGCACCAGAGCGAGTCGACGACGCCGGCACTCCCCCGCAGGACATGTCGGACATTGTCCTCGCACCTGAGACGATGGCGGGTGTCACTTCCCCGCGACGTGTCAGCCCCAAGCGGACTAATGACGCCAGCACCCTCGCAAAGGGCCTGCTGGGCATTACCCTCGTACCTGAGATGACGGTGTGCTCCGCCGCCGACACGACTTCACCATCGTCCAACGACCAAGAGGTACCGTCCGTTTTTCATCCCGTACCTTTTCGGTTCAGCTTCGATCCACCTAGCGACCCCGCTATGGTGAGCGCCTTCGTAAAGGCGTATCCAAACCTTCCGGGGTACCACATGTGGTCGACCTGGGACCGACTGACAGCCGTCTCAACCTTCGGACCAGCGGGTTCTGAGGAAGAGGACGACCCCGACTCCGGTTGGGATTTCTCTACCCTCAATGACCCCGGTGCCATGCGGGGCTTCATGTCCGCATGTGACCACTGCCTCTCCGGTTGTTCTGACGATGGCCATGACCTTGACGACGAGGGTTACGGCCCAAGTCACGAATGTTTCCACGTCGATCTGGGAGATCACAACGAAGGCAACCATCTCGGTATGCCAGAGGTTGACGATCCCCCTGGGCCCGCATCTCGCGTTGACATCCCGCAGGAGCTAGCTGTGGTCCTAGTCCCTGCGGGGGGTCAGGACATACAGCTCGAGCAAATCCGTGAGATGCATGCCCGGGTCGACGGGGAAGCAGGCTGGCTTGTATAGCTCCGACAGAGCATCGAACAGGAGTGGGCAGGCCGAACACTCGCCGAAGAAGCCTGTCATCGGGCCCAAGACATCCGGCGCCGCATCGTCGACAATGCTAGGGCAGCGCTGCCCTCGGTTGTCAGCGGGTCCGGCCAGGACCTAGCTGCAGCGGCGATGCTGCTTCGAGCCATGCCGGAGCCATCCACCACCGAGGGACGGTGTATCCAGGGCGAACTCAAGAATCTCCTAGAAGGCGTCGCGGTTCGACGAGCCGAGAACTCCGCCTCCCGCAGGCGAGCTGACCCCTCGGAGCATCACGTGGTGTCCTCCCGGCGCATTCGGGAAGCCTTGGTCCATCCCGAGCATACGCGGGATGAGGCGCCCGCCGCCTGGGAACGCCTCGGCAACGAGCACCACCATCTCGACCCTCGAGCTTGCCTCGATGAGAAGGTGCGCCGAGGCTACCATCCCAGGCGTGGGGGACGCTGCAATAGTGAGGAGGATCGCAGTCCTTCGCCCGAACCACCTGGTCCGCGGGTCTTCAGCCGGGCCATATGACGAGCGCCGTTCCCTGCCCGTTTCCGAGCCCCGACTACCATCACCAAGTACTCGGGGGAGACGAGGCCAGAGCTATGGCTCACAGACTACCGACTGGCATGCCAGTTGGGAGGGGCGGATGATGACAACCTCATCATCCGTAATCTACCCCTTTTCCTCTCCGACGCCGCCCGAGCCTGGCTAGAGCATCTGCCTCCTGCGCAGATCTCTGACTGGGACGACCTGGTCAAAGCTTTCGTGGGAAACTTCCAAGGCACATACGTGCGCCCTAGGAACTCGTGGGACCTCCGAAGCTGCCGCCAGCAGCCAGGGGAGTCCCTCCGAGAATACATCTGGCGGTTTTCAAAGCAGCGCACCGAGCTGCCCAACGTTACCGACTCGGATGTCATCGGGGCTTTTATTGCCGGCACCGCTTGCCGAGACCTGGTGAGCAAACTGGGGCGCAAGACTCCCACCCGTGCGAGCGAACTGATGGACGTCGCCACCAAGTTCGCCTCGGGTCAAGAGGCGGTCGAAGCCATCTTCCGAAAGGACAAGCAGCCTCAGGGAGAGCCGAAGACAGACGCCCCTGAGGCGTCCGCCTAGCGGGGCACGAAGAAGAAGGCTAAAAACAAGTCGCGAGCGAAGCGCGACGCCGCAGACGCGAATCTCGTCGCTGCGGTCGAGCACAGGAACCCTCGGAAACCTCCTGGAGGGGCCGGCGCATTCGACAAGATGCTCAAAGAGCCGTGCCCCTATCACCAGGGGCCCGTCAAGCACACCCTCGAAGAATGTGTCATGCTCCGGCGCTACTTCCATAAGACCGGGCCCCCGGCGAAGGACGACAAGGGCCATGACAACGACAAGAAGGAGGGCGACAAGGAAGAGGGATTCCCGGAAGTCCATAACTGCTTCATGATCTACGGTGGGCAGGCGGCGAACGCCTCAGCTCGGCACCGCAAGCAGGAGCACCGGGAAGTCTGCTTGGTGAAGGTGGCGGCGCCAGTCTACCTAGACTGGTCCGACAAGCCTATCACCTTCGACCAAGGCGACCACCCCGACTTCGTGCAAGCCCAAGAAGGTACCCGCTCGTCGTCGATCCGATCATCGGCAACGTTAGGCTCTCCAAGGTCCTCATGGACGGAGGCAGCAACCTTAACATCATCTACGCCGAGACCCTGGAACTCTTAGGGGTTGGTCGGTCCGAAGTCCGGGTCGGTGAGGCACCCTTCCACGGGATCGCGCCCGGGAAGCGAATCCTACCCCTCGGACGGATCAACTTACCCATCTGCTTCGGAACTCCCTCTAACTTCTGAAAGGAAGCTCTCACCTTTGAGGTCGTCGGGTTCCGAGGAACCTACCATGCGGTGTTGGGAAGACCATGCTACGCCAAGTTCATGGTCGTCCCCAACTACACCTACCTCAAGCTCAAGATGCTGGGCCCGAATGGGATCATCACCGTCGGATCCACGTACCGCCACACGTACGAATGCGACGTGGAGTGCGTGGAGTACGCCGAGGCCCTCGCCGAGTCCGAGGCCCTCATCGCCGACCTGGAACGCCTCTCCCCGGAGGCGCCCGACGCGAAGCGGCACACCGGCAACTTCGAACTAGTTCAGGCGGTCAAGTCCGTCTCTCTCGACCCCAGCAATGACGCCAGCAAGAAAGTTCAGATCGGCTCCGAACTCGACCCCAAATAGGAAGCAGTGCTCGTCGACTTTCTTCGCACAAACGCCGAAGTCTTTGCGTGGAGTCCCTCGGACATGCCCGGCATACCGAGGGATGTCGCCGAGCACTCACTGGACATCAGAGCTGGAGCCCGACCCATGAAGCAAACCCTGCGCCATTTTGACGAAGAAAAGCGCAGGGCCATAGGCGAGGAGATCCACAAGCAACTCGCGGCAGGGTTTATCAAAGAGGTATTCCATCCCGAATGGTTAGCTAACCCTGTTCTTGTAAGGAAGAAGGATGGGAAATGGAGGATGTGTGTAGACTACACTGGTCTAAACAAAGCATGTCCGAAAGTTCCCTACCCTCTACCTCGCATCGATCAAATCATGGACTCCACTGCTGGGTGCGAAACCCTGTCATTCCTCGACGCCTACTCAGGCTATCACCAAATCAAGATGAAAGAGTCCGACCAACTCACGACTTCTTTCATCACACCTTTTGGCATGTACTGTTACACTACAATGCCATTTGGGTTGAGGAATGCAGGCGCCACTTACTAGAGGTGCATGAACCACGTGTTCGGAGAACACATCGGCAGAACGGTCGAGGCTTACGTCGACGACATCGTTGTCAAGACGAAGAGAGCCTCCGACCTCCTCTCTGACCTTGAAACGACATTCAAGTGTCTGAGAGCGAAAGGCGTGAAACTCAATCCCGAGAAGTGTGTCTTCGGAGTCCCCCGAGGCATGCTCCTTGGGTTCGTCATCTCCGAGCGGGGCATCGAGGCCAACCCGGAGAAAATTGCGGCCATCACCAGCATGGGACCGATCAAAGATTTGAAAGGAGTATAGAGGGTCATGGGATGCCTTGTGGCTCTAAGCCGCTTCATCTCACGCCTTGGCGAGAAAGGCTTGCCTCTGTACCGCCTCTTAAGGAAGGCCGAGTGCTTCACTTGGACCCCTGAGGCCGAGGAAGCCCTCGGAAACCTTAAGGCGCTCCTTACGAACACACCCATCCTGGTGCCCCTCGCCGCAGGAGAAGCCCTCTTGATCTACGTAGCCGTGACTACTCAGGTGGTCAGCGCCGTGATCGTAGTCGAGAGACGAGAAGAAGGGCATGCACTGCCCGTCCAGAGGCCAGTATACTTCATCAGCGAAGTGCTTTCCGAGACCAAAGTCCGCTACCCACAGATCCAGAAGCTGCTCTACGCAGTGATCCTGACACGGCGAAAGTTGCGACACTACTTCGAGTCTCATCCGGTGACTGTGGTGTCATCCTTCCCCCTGGGGGAGATCATCCAGTGCCGCGAGGCCTCGGGTAGGATAGCAAAGTGGGCGGTGGAGCTTATGGGCGAAACGCTATCATTCGCTCCTCGGAAGGCCATAAAATCCCAGGTCTTGGCAAGCTTCCTGGCTGAGTGGACTGACACCCAGTTACCGACAACTCCAATCCAGCTCGAGCTCTAGATCATGTACTTCGATGGGTCACTCATGAAAACAGGAGCAGGCGCTGGCCTGCTCTTCATTTCACCCCTCGGAAAGCATCTCCGCTACGTCATTCACCTCCATTTTCCGGCATCAAACAACGTGGCTGAGTACGAGGCACTGGTTAACGGGCTACGCATCGCCATTGAGCTAGGGGTCCGACGCCTCAACGCTCGAGGCGACTCACAGCATGTCACCGACCAAGTCATGAAGAACTCCCACTGCCGTGACCGGAGGATGGAAGCCTACTGCGACGAAGTCCGGCGCCTGGAAAACAAGTTCTACGGGCTGAAGCTCAACCACATCGCCCGACGGTACAACGAGACTGTGGACGAGCTGGCGAAAATAGCCTCGGGGCGAACGACGGTTCCCCCGGACGTCTTCTCCAGAGACCTACATCAACCATCTGTCAAGATCGACGACACGCCCAAGCCTGAGGTACCCTCGGTCGAGCCCGAGGTACCCTCGGCCGAACCCGAGGCACCCTCGGCCATCGAGGAAGAGGCCTTGCCCGTCGAGGAGGAACGGAATAAGGTCGTGCCAGATCCAAACTAGTAGACCCCGTACCTAGAATATCTCCTCCGAGGAGAGCTTCCCATCGACAAGACCAAAGCTCGGCGGCTGGCTCGGCGCGCCAAGTCATTCGTCTTGCTGGGTGATGAAAAAGAGCTCTATCACCGCAGCCCCTCGGGCATCCTCCAACGATGCATATCCATCACCGAAGGTCAGGAGCTATTGCAGGAGATACACTCGGGGGCTTGCAGTCACCACGCAGCACCTCGAGCCCTCGTGGGGAACGCCTTCCGACAAGGTTTCTACTGGCCAACCGCGGTGGCCGACACCACTAGGATTGTGCGCTCCTACCGGGGGTGTCAATTCTACGCAAAGCAGACGCATCTGCCCGCTCAAGCCTTGCAGACGATACCCATCACCTGGCCATTTGCTGTGTGGGGTCTAGACCTCATCGGTCCCTTGCAGAAGGCACCCGGGGGCTTCACGCACCTGCTGGTCGCTATCGACAAATTCTCCAAGTGGATCGAGGTCCGACCCCTAAACAGCATCAGGTCCGAGCAGGCGGTGGCATTTTTTACCAACATCATCCATCGATTCGGGGTCCCAAACTCAATCATCACCGACAATGGCACGCAGTTCACTGGAAAAAAGTTCCTAGACTTCTGCGACGACCAGCACATCCGTGTGGACTGGGCCGCCGTAGCTCATCCCGTGACGAATGGGCAGGTGGAGCGTGCCAACGATATGATTTAGCAGGGGCTCAAACCAAGGATCTACAACGACCTCAACAAGTTCGGCAAGCGGTGGATGAAAGAGCTACCCTCGGTAGTCTGGAGTCTGAGGACGACGCCGAGCCGCGCCACGGGTTTTACGCCATTCTTTCAAGTCTATGGGGCCAAGGCCGTCCTCCCCACGGACTTAGAGTATGGCTCCCCGAGGACCAAGGCGTACGACGACCGAAGCAACCAGACCAGCCGAGAAGACTCGCTGGACCAACTCGAGGAGGCTCGAGGCATTGCCTTACTACATTCGGCACGGTACCAGCAGTCGCTGCGGCGCTACCACGCCCGAAGCGTTCGGTCCCGAGGCTTCCAAGTGGGAGACTTGGTGCTTCGCCTGCGACAGGACACCCGAGGGCGCCACAAGCTCACTCCTCCCTGGGAAGGGCCCTTCATCATCGCCAAGATCTTGAAGCCCGGAACATACAAGCTGGCCAACGACCAAGGCGAGGTCTACAACAACGCTTGGAACATCCAACAGCTACGCCGCTTCTACCCTTAAGATGTTGTAAGTCGTTCATGTACCTCGTTTACATACACAAAGTCTAGCCATCAAGGAAGGACCGGGCTTGCCTCAGCATAGCCCGACCCTCCCTCGGGGGCTAGAAGGTGGGAACCCCCTCTGCGTCAAAATTTTCCTCGGAAAAATTTTCTACCAAAACAACCTTTGTGCTTTTGACTTCTGTATCGATAGCGGGATCCTAAGAACGACGAGAGTACACGTAAGCGGCAAGGCCAACCGAGCCGAGGAACTCCTACGCCTCCGGGATACGGATACCTCACTCATCACCTTCCGCGAGAAGTAACTCACGCTCGGATAAGCGATCCTACTACCGAACAAGTCCTAACACTCGGGTAGAAAATGACTTTCGCGCCTTCTCGACTGTACCAATAATGGAACCCTTCGACCAAATGAGAGCGCACGTAAGCGGCAAGGCCGACCGAGCCGAGGGACTCCTATGCCTCCGGGATACGGATACCTCACTCATCACCTTCCGTGAAAAGTAACTCTCGTTCGGATAAACGATTCTGCTATTGACAAACAAGTCGTGACGCTCGAAACAAGAGGAGAGAAGACACAACTTTTTAAACACGACGATAAAGTGTTTAGGCCTCGGCGACCGCGAAAAAGCATGCGCATGCTACAGACAAACTGTTCCTGTAGGTTCGGGCATCGGCAGGGGGAGCAGCAGCACCCTCGGTGTTGTTTCCACCCTCGGTGGAACCTGGCCCAGCCTCGGACGGCGACCCGGGCAAAAGGACCTCCACCTAAGGGAGGACGCCAGCACCGCGCCAGCAGATGTCTTGGCCAAGCTCCAGCGGCTGCTACCACATCTTCCTCGGCCTAGGAAACCGCCATCTCCCGGGTCGACGAAGTCTCTTTCCGAGCCAACTTCGCGTCTGTCTGCGCTAACACCGCTGCCACCGGCTCCAGCTCATCGCAGAGCAGCCAAGGGTTCCAAAAACTAAGCAAGGGAAGCCTAGAGCGGCAAGGCCGACAGAGCCGAGGGACTCCTACGCCTCCAGGATACGGACACCTCACTCGTCACCTTCCGTGAAAGGCAACCGACGCTCGGTTAAGTGGTTCGGCTAGCCAACAGGCAAGTCCCAGCGCTCAGAATGAGGAAGACACACAACTTCATTCTCGAATACCCAAATGTTCAGGCCTCGACAGCCACAAAGAACAAACACATAAACTTGGGGGTAACTGTGCTACACAGACTTAGACGTCGGCAGAACCCTCGACGGTTCTCCCGACCTACGACAAAGGTCTAAGTACTTGAAGCGGTTACATTTTGCTCCGGCAAAAACCCGGTATATCTCCTTACAAATGGGACTCCGGTTCCATTCCCGCGGGTACGAACTACCTCCACACCAGAGGGCCTGCGGGACAACGAACTCCGAGCGGCTTGCCGGCGACCCATGACAGCAGCGACAACGACCCCCGCTTCGAGCAGCTAAACAGCAGCAGCGATGACCTCAGGGCCGACGCTGCTGTGACGAGGCCCTCGCCCGCGTCTCCGCTCATGGGGCGAGGACAAGCCACCAAAGCCAAAGAGCCGGGGGTCCGGCCGCAGCTGGCGCTGATGGTCTCATCGGCGGAGAAACCCTCCCCGGCTGCCACCACCTCAGCACCGACGACAGGGGCCACCAGCGCGCCAGCGCCACGCCGACGAATGGCGGACGCCCCAGCCTACACCGGCAGATCCCCACTCAGGTCCTCGCGGACGGGCAGGCCCCGACCTCCGCGCGGAGGCATCGTGCCGGAGTGAGGACAAGACAATCCAAGAGCACGAACGCCACCCATGCGGTGTACAACGTCTTGGATGGTCCACCGGTGCGCACGGCGCGACAGACGCCCGAGCCCGGATCAAGCGGCAGGAGGCAGCGTCGGAGGCCGCGACAGAGCCAGCTGAGCCAGCGAGCCAGGCACGCTGGAGCTGATGACGCTTGCGGCCGACCGGTCCTGCGTTGCCGAAGTTCGCCTCTCTGCAAGGTCGGTGAGTGCCTTCTCCCCTGAAGGCTGAAGGAGGAGACGGCCTGCCGGCCCATGCGGGAGGTAGAACCCCGGCTCAGCCCTCCCACCACCTCAGCAAGGATGACGAAGATCCTTGAAGCTGAGGGCGGGGCAGAGGCTGCAGCCCGGCTTGCTTCTCCCCACCAAACTGCCCATTGGTGAGGGAATGCAGCCGGGCTGCACGACAAAAATCCTTGAAGCCGAGTGATGGCTGAAAGGTGCCGATCTCCACGAGGCCGCGCTCCTCCAACGACAGCAAGAGCAAGGCGGCGCTGGAGCACCCCATCCGGGGGCTCAAAAGGCAGAAGGGCGCGATGCATGAGGGGAGAACGAAGGCATGGCCACTGCCTAGGGGATCGATCCCCCTTTTATAGGCAGACCTCCTCACTTGCACCCCTTAGTGTCACGGGCGAACTCCCCACTGACATCCTCCAGGGTTCTCCCCCTATGACACGGGGGCTGGGACCCACACGTCATACGAGCTGATCCGAAGCACGAAGAAGGCGAACCGCCGCACGCGAGACATGTAACCGTCCCACGGTTACAAGCGCTCTCCCATCTTCACAGAAACCGGTGGTCGAAAGGGTGGACTGCCACACGACAGGCATCCAACTGCACCGCAACTGTGCGCCCCTTCGGCTCCGTCCACATTCGGTGGACCAGCGCAAAGGAAGCGGGCCGGCAGTAACTGCAGTGGCAGACGAGCGGAGACAGCGGTCAAGTCGCCTGCAGGCTCGCGTCCCCTCCTGAAGCGACGGGAGAGCCCTCTCCCACGGCGTGAAGATGACGCGCCCGTGCCCCGTTCCTCGCACGCACAACGGGCGCCACGCGAATCGCCCGTCCCGTCGTATTAACTCCCCGACGGAGCAGACAACACCTCTGGCAGGCAAGGCGGGCGTCGCTTCGCCTTCACCATAATGACCGCGTCAAAAAAGGTGCGCCACCTTATTTAAATCCATACACTTCCCCTCCTCTCTCTCTCTCTCTTGCTACAGGGACTGGGAAAGGGGATGTTGTGGAAAGGATCCTTCTCGGCGAAGGAAGCGGGCCCCGAGCCCTCCTACTGATCAGGGGTTCGAAGGCTGGCCCCTCGGAAGGGTTTCGACAGCCGCCCCAGAGCACTCGGACTGCAAGACCATTACTGATCAGGGGTTCGAAGGCTAGCCCCTCGGAAGGGTTCGACAGCCGTCCCAGAGCGCCCGGGCTCCGTGCCCACTACTGATCAGGGGTTCGTAGGCTGGCCCCTCGGAAGGGTTCGACAGTCGCCCCAAAGAATGCAGAGTGAGGGATGACTCTGGGTACGTTCGATACATAGCCGAGGCTCGGGCTACGCTCCCGAGGTACCCTAGGACATTTTCGAGACCGGCTGGAACGATTTGTAATGGAATCCCACCGGAGGGAGGCATCGAGCCCTCGGACCATGTTGAAGGGATCTGGGTCCGGCGAATCACCCGCAGGTACTTTTGGAGCGTGCCTCTGGGCCACCAGCCGACCCCTAACGAACGGGGCACGGGCGTCCACTCAGATCACCCGTTAGCAACTCACCGAAAACACCATGTTTGGCGCCCTCCGAGGGCAACATGGCGCTTTCCCCCCTCCTCCTTGCGGAAAGGCGACGCAGGGGCGTATAATAAAAGTCGGGAAAGTCCTTGATCGTCCTCTCGCTCCGTGCAGAGGCTCGGGGGCTGCTCTCGCACCCGGCTATGACCAAAACTGTTGACAGCGTTAACAAACCAGCTTGGTAACTTGGAACCCGACCATGCACCCGGGCTACGGCCGGGCCGCCTGAGGGAACGATGAGACCGACCGAAGCACCACGAAAAGCGTTCAGACCTCAGAGGAGTCAAACCACTCCTCCGAGGCCTCAGGGGCTACACCCGGTGGATGCGCTCGCGCGCACCCACCAGAACAAGGCAAAAACCGAGAAAGGCCGGTCCCCTCACCGAAAACGCGACAAAAGCCTCCAAGCGAGTACCATCACTCCCTTCGAGGCTCGGGGGCTACTGTCGAGTACCATAATTAGGGGTACCCCCAACGCTCCTAGTCATGGCTGGTAAACACCCTTAGACCAACTGACGGGTGTGGTTCAAGCCAAGACTTCATCTACCCGAGGGACGCGATCTCACCCGAAGCCCAGCCTCGGGTTGGAACCGTAGTCCCAGACGAGTTCACACCTCGCCCGAGGGCCTCCTCAGGCAGCGGGCGCCACCTCGGCTCTCCCGAGGCCCAGCTCGGGCAGGCTTCGTTGTGAAGCAACCTTGGCCAGACCGCCTCACCAACCGACCACTTCGCAGGCGCATTAAATGCAGGGGATGCCTGACGCCGTATCCTGACACACGCACATCAGACAGGCAGGCCGAAGTGACCGCAGTCACTTCGCCCCTCTTCTTTACTATCCGATATGACAGGAAAACAACGGTGCTTGCTCCGCTCCGACTGCCGTGTCAGCCACCCCGGCAACGACTGACAACAAGTCACGATCAACCACCGAGTTTAGCCTCGGGCGCAACAGGAAGCTCCGCCTTGCCCGACCCCATGCTCCAGCCTCGGGAGGAGGTTTCTCGCCTCGCCCGACCTCAGGCTCCAGCCTCGGGAGGAGGTCTCCGCCTCGCTCGACCCCCGGACTCGGCCTCGACCCCGGTCTCGGGAGGAATCGCGTCCTCGCCCGACCCCGGCCCCGGCCTCAAGAGAAGTCTCCGCCTCGACCGACCCTGGGCTCGGACTGACTGCGCTAATAGGGGATGCATCATTTCCCTATTCCTAGCCTGCTCAGGCTACAAGGAACAAGACTGACGTCCCATCTGGCTTACCCGGCGACGGGTAATGATGGTGCCCCGCGTGCACCATGACGCCGGTGGCTCTCAGCCCCTTACGACAGCAAGGAGACGTCAGCAGGATCCTCACCGCGCTGCCAGCTATGCTCCTACAGGACTCAGGCGTTCCTCCGACGGCCACGCCATCACATGTACAGGGCCCAAGCTCTCCCCCAATGGCCACGTTGGCATGTACACAGGGCTTAGGCACTCCACTGCCGGACACGTTAGCGCATAGCTACGCCCCCCGTTGTACGTCTGGACTCTCTCCTTGCCTCTATAAAAGGGAGGTCCAGGGCCACCCTGAGGGGGGTTCGCGCGAGGGAAGCGGCGGACGGACTCTGTGTCTCTCCCTCTCTCGCGCGACACGCTTGTAACCCCTACTGCGAGCGGCACCCCTGGTGCAGGATAATACAAGGCTTGTCCCACCTCTTGTGTTCCATCTCGCGCCAACCCATCTGTGCAGGGACACGCAGCGATTTTCACTGGTCGGTCCAAGGGACCCCCCCAGGTCCGAGACGCCGGCACTTTTGTACTAAACAAAGGTCTAACAAAATTTTCTAGTGAACTATACTGAATAAGGGTGCTAACAAAAATGTGGGTGCTCCCTGGTTTTTATTCTAAACTACCTATTATATTTTCTTTAACTTTAAGCTGAAAATGATTTAAATGGCAAACTCTACCTTATTTTGGTGTACAGAGGGGTTTATTATTTTTAAATAGGTTAGGAAGTGATTAAGTACTTCTCTGAATTTTCTTAATCCCAGTCTAATAGTGTAGCTATTTTTCCCTATTTCAATTAGCTTTTGACCAGTTAATCATTTAAATCAAAACTTTGAAGTTTTCTGCAACACTTAGGGGTTTTATATTATTCCTAAGTAGTTTACATTATTTAGGATCTGGCAAAACTGGTATGACTCGATTTGGGTGAACAAAACTGAAGTTATGAATTTTTCAAGTTTTGTTTGTATTTAAATCAGAAATATTAAAAAGGTTTTCTGGAAAACCCATTTGCATCGAAGACCCTGGGTTCTTTCTAAAACAATCTCTTCATTTATACCCCTGCGCCACTATTCCTTTGAGTCGCTGACACTACAAAAATCCCCCTGGCCTTTATCTCTTCTCCCCCGAGGTCCCTCCCCTTATTTAAAAAGTACCCGCGGGAGTAAACAGGGCGGCGCGGCTTACCGGCGGCGAATGAGGTCCGGTGAAGGGCGGGGTTGGCTCCGAGAGGTTCTTGCGGTCACAGCGAGGTATGGCTCGACGGCGGTGGTGGCCGGAATCGACCGGTCCACGTGCGCAGGCGGGTGAACTCGTCGGCGGCGAGTGCTCCAGCCTAACCACGGCGATACAGGTCAATCCAAGGGCACGAGGAGCTTCACGGGATGTCAAGCAATCAACTCATGCAAGGAATCAGAGAATGACTTACCGTGGCGCTCGGTCTACGCTTGCCGGCGGTCAAGTGAAGTCCGGTGACCGTGAACTAGCCTCTCCGGCGAGGCAAAGTTCAATTCCTCGCTCGGGGAGCTTCACTGAGGCACGCAGGGCCTACTCCGTGGGTTGGATGGGGTTGGGAGAGGCTCTGCTGGCCGGTCTACGGTGGCGAGGGATCGGGTGGCCGCGGGCACGCCGTGCGTGGGGCAACACCGGTGATCTAGTGCTCCGGTGAGGTCGAGTGCGTGCGGGGGAGTACGTTCGAAGTCTCTGGTGGCTTTTGTAACACCCGGATTTTAGGGGTCCAAAAACCCGGGCGCTAACAAAAACACCAGGTATGCTGGGACCAAGTCTCACACATATGATGTATGCATATCCCCGGTTGATAGATAGGGGCTGACTCTTTCCTGCCGAGGCTTGTCCTTGCTTCATCGGAGCCGGTGTAGTGTAGGCAGCTCTATTGGGACAGTAGTTGGCGTAGTGTCCCGGTTGTCCACACTTGAAGCATGTCCTGATGGCGGTTGTGTTAGGAGCAACGGGTCCTACTGGAGTGCTTGCCTTTGGAGGAGCAGTTGGAGCTTGTTGAGTTTGTTGTCCGGAACTGCCACTAGCTGGTGTACTTGGAGTGGTAGTATAACGAGGACGGGAACTACTTCCAGCCTGCCCTTGGTTGACAGCCTTTCTTTTCTCTCCAAATATACTCCTCTTGTTTTCTACAGCAATAGCTTTGTCAAGTAGCCTTTGGAAGGATGGGAATGTGTGTGATACCAGTTGATATTGCAAGGGTCCAATCAAACCGTCCAGGAAAAGCTCCTGCTTCTGCTCATCATCCTCAACATCTCTAGGAGCGTATCGGGATAACTGGATGAATTTGTCCCTGTATTCACTTACCGACATACTTCCTTGCTTAAGGGATAGAAACTCCTTTCTCTTAATCTTCATGAGCCCAGCAGGAATATGGTAATTCCTGAATTGAGTGGAGAATTCTGCCCAGGTAATTGTATTGACAGCAGCATGAGCAGCGCAGTACGCATCCCACCAATCTGCAGCGGGACCAGCAAGACGACACGATGCATAGAGTACTTTCTCTCTATCCGAGCACTGAGCTATGTTGAGCATCTTCTCTATGGACTTTAACCAATCATCTGCTTGCAGCGGATCTGCGGAGTTGGAGAAGGTTGGTGGTTTGTGGCTCATGAATTCCCGGTGCTTGTCCCGGGGTGGAACTGGTGGTGGAGGTGGAGGCAATGGCACTTGTTGTTGTTGCTGCTGTTGTTGAAGTTGTTGTTGCAGCTGCTGTTGTTGTACCCTTCTCTCCTGGCGTATTTCTTCCCGCTCTTGGCGCATTTCCCGACGTGCATCTTCTCTTTCCTGGTGCATTTCTTGGCGTTCTTGCTGCATTTGGGTGCGCATATCTGCCATAGTGTCCGCCATTTGCTGCATCATTCTCATTTGAGCTGCGACTAGTGGATCAACTCCGCCTGTTGGAGGATTAGGAGGATTCATCTCTGCTGACTGTGGTTGGGGTTGTTGATTAGCAGGTAAATCAATTCCACCACCCCGCCTGGTATTGACCATCTAAGTTAGAAGCATATGGTAAGATAGCTTTGCAAGGGAATCATTTAGTAGACAGAATGAATAAGCTAATAGTTGGTTATGTACTGAAACTTCTTTGGCAGGGCTGGGCCAGATATTCTATGTCAAGACTAGGGTAATTAGTTGTACGAGGTGAATGTCCAAAGGTAAGATAGAATATGTCAAGATGAGATAGATACGGAATACTACATATACTTTCTAAGGGGATAATCTAGATTGTCTAGTTATCATACAAATGCTACCTTTTATGCCTAGATGTATATGCAGATGTAGTTGTGGACATTGATCCACAACCCATCACACTCAAACAAAGATCCAAATCAGACATATTTCATAAGAGCAAACATTCAAATACATAGACACTTATAAAAATAGTTTTGCTTTTTGTTCCTAGAATTAGGTCTCCTATTCCTAAAGGTCACTTCAGTCAGAGGATTTCAAAGTGTAAAATCCACATGTGTCTTTTAGAAAGAAAAGATAAGAATAATCAGAGTAAGCGGAAATAGATGAGAAGAAGATTAAGATAAGTTTAGAAAAGAATCAGAGTAACAAAGGTAAGTAAGTAATGGTTGTCCAGTTCTATCTAGGTTTCGTCCTACAGTCAACATTCCTCTGATACCACTTCTGTAACACCCGGATTTTAGGGGTCCAAAAACCCGGGCGCTAACAAAAACACCAGGTATGCTGGGACCAAGTCTCACACATATGATGTATAGTGGCACAGGATCGAATGTCACATCTTTATATATAACAGGAGTTCTATACAAAATAAATAATTACATTATAAAGAGACAACGGTCCAGCAACCCAAAGTTGACTGGGAGACGACGACCTAGACCTCTCACGAACTCATCGCAGCATCCTCCAAGCGCCTCATCCTGTGGTACCTGTTCTTTAACCTGTGGGGTGTGTGAGACAGCAAGAGTGAGCTCACATACGTTCATCGCTCAACAAGTTGTGGGGAATAATGTGCATGAACTCGCCAAAGGTGGGAGCTCACGTGAAGTGTAAGGCTTACCAAAGAGGATGGTTAGAGCTGAGCATTGCTTTTAAAGTTGGTCAAAATTTTATTAGCAATTACTAAGTGTAAGTAAATACCAACCCAGTTAATTAGTAGAACAAAAGTAACAACTTCACCTGCGATGCAATGCGTATGACAAATTGAATTTAGTTCCATCATTTAATCATGTGAGTGTCCGAGCTGCTCTTGACCGTGAGCACGGCTAGTATACCAGTTTTACACTCTGCAGAGGTTGCACATCTTTACCCACAAGTCGTGTATCCCATGTCGCCAGGGTTTGCAAGGCCCTTAGACACTTCCGAGGTGAATGGCTAGGGATCCACTACGAGGCCTTTACAAAGTTCCACTAGCTTCCGAAAACCCGCTACAGTTTTTAGGAAGTTCCAATGCAGGAATCCCTTGCAGGACCGCCATCGCAGCAAAATCCTCCCGAGGGCCTCCCTACACTGACCACTCCCCTACTGCCCTTGCCCCTTTCGGGTAAGGTAGTCTTCCACTAGCTTTCCTAATTAATCAGCCAAGGGCGTCCCATTAAACCCTTGTGGTAGCACTGTTTTCCCGGGTGGTTCTCCATGTTCCAATTAACATAATGATCTTAACATGAACAGTAATAATAAACAGATAATAAAAGTGTGATCATGAATAATGTATCTTCATACCCAAAACCACATAAAGCACTAGCAAGTACTACCCAACAAGGTTCAGTGGTAAACAAGGTATAAAGATAATCAAACTAGGGTAACCTATTGGGTCCCATCAAAATTAACCTATGCAGATCATTATGATTAATTAGAACATGAGTGGGTAAAAAGAAGTGATCAAGGGCACAACTTGCCTGGCACTTGAGATTCCAGGTACCAACTTGCTCTTCAGATGACACGTGACCTCGCTCTAGTCGTAGCAATACAAACAAACATTGTATAGGCAAGATTAACATTACACCAAACATAAGTACAAACTGAATAATAATAATCTACGCATTGCTACGAGATCATAGGAACAAGAATCACTAAATTTGGAGTTATGGTTATTTAGTTATGAATTTCTGAAGTTATTAAGCACCTAGAACAGAGTAATTCAAGTGAACAATTTTGCTTCAAGTTTCATGGCTAAACAAAGGTACTAGGTGATAAATAATATTAAAACAAAATTATTGCAACTGGAATGGGTCAAAAAGGAGCTAAAATGAATTAGTTATGAATTAATTAAGTTTCTGGATTTATTTTAACACTAAAAATCATTTTCTAAATCATTTTCTATGATTTTCCTATCCACTGGACTGCGCCTCAATTAAACAGAAGCGCAGGGGGCTCGGGGATAAAATTCCTAAGACTCAGTGTACACCGTCAGAGGACGGCGGGTTGATTACACAAAACCCCGAGGGCTCTTATGCAAGATGCGCTGGCTGAAGAGGTATGATCTAATATGGGCCGCACGATTGAACTTGGACGCTCGAGATTACATCGAGCACTTTATGAACCGGTATCAAATCTTGGCCATCAATCGCGAGATCAACGGACCGGGATCGATCCATCAAAAGGTATGCCTATATCTAATCCTAGCCGATCACAGCGGGACGGACGGCCAGATGTCACCCATTATCCTCCCCCCACGCCAACCCCGGAGCAGAGGCGGCGCCGCCCGAGGTCACGGCGGATCCCCGCCGGAGCCACGCGATTCGGCCGACCCGGGCCCCAACAACGTCATTCGAAGGCCCCTACGCACAATTCGGACCATGGCGAAAGATACTAGGGGCTCACCGTAGGTAGAGATGGCGCCCAGGGGGTGATCCACGGCGTGCTGCGGCGTCGCGGCGGAGTAATATCGTCGGCGAGCAATTCCCCGGACACCGATGACCCAAGCGACCCAGGTATCGCCCGACCACGATCCAGGCACACCAGCGGTACACCCCGAACCCTCCACAGACACCAAGTGGCGGCAGCGGCAACAAATGACGGCGGCGGCGTCCTCCTGTTCTCTCTCTCTCGACTCGAGCTCTTCGATGATGGTTTAGGTAGGGAAGGGAGGTCGCAGGGCTATCGTTTTTATAGCCCAGAGGCACCGACGAATTGGAACGGAAAGAAGGGATGGTCGAGAGGGATCTCCGGTGAGCTCGGACGGAGTTGTTGTAACAGACGCGCGCGACGCGGAGGCGACGAGTCCGACACCGGGGCCCCACGCGTAAGTGATACCGACCAGTGGGGTCCACATGGAGGTGGCCGGCAAACGTGGCTTTGGATTCGTGAGTATGGCTCGAGGGGCCCGCAGAGCAGCGAGGGGAGCGCAGAGGCTTGGTCGACGCGAGTGAGGCCGCCATGTGGGCCCAGCGTGTCGGCGGGCGCCTGTGGGTGGTGGAGTGAGTGGGCCGCGCGGGTGAGGAAATGCCTAGGTGGGCCGAAAGTGAGGTTGTTGGCCCAAGTAAGATTTTTAATCTTTTTCTTTTTATTTTCTTTCCTATTTTTCCATTCCAATTATCCAACTCAATTCAAATTTAAATTCCAATTTGAATCCAAAGTTTGTGGCGAATTTGTATTCATTTAAATGTTCAATATGAATATAGCATGGAATAATTTTATTTATTTATAGATTTATTTTGCTTTGCATAGTATTCTCTCTTGTCTTATATATATTATTTCCTATTTCCTAAAGTGCACCCCTTTTGGGTTAACTTCAAATTCTCAATTCCATTATTATATTTTATTCTTATTAAAACTCCATCATGAGTGCCAAATATGGTTCTATTTATTATTTTATTTACTTAAGCAAATGCTTTTAAATAGGGAGATGAGTCTTCAAATGTTATGAGAGTTCTAAAGAGAGAGAAAAAGAAAAATTCTAATGCAAGATCTTTGAAATTTTTTACTATATTCTCAAAATGAGATTTAGGGTGTTACAAATCCTACCCCCCTTAACAAAAATCTCGTCCTCGAGATTTGTAAGAAAAGGGATGTATACTCATATTGTTCTCGGAACATATGCACAAACAAAGAAATCTCGACGTGATGCATAATCCTTTAACAAAACATAGGTTTAATAGACCTTACTATTATAACTAAAATAGTAATAGTACTAACTAATAGCTAAACTAATATTTAGGTCTTACAAATAGTAAAAATATATATATATATGTGTATCTATATCTATGTTTATCTCCCTATTCTTGTTGCTCGTTGACTTCTTCACCGACTATTTCATCTTCAACTGGCTCTTCTTCCTGAATTTCAAGTTCACCGGGTTCAGCTTCTACTTCTGCATGATGGGCATATCCCCGGTTGATAGATAGGGGCTGACTCTTTCCTGCCGAGGCTTGTCCTTGCTTCATCGGAGCCGGTGTAGTGTAGGCAGCTCTGTTGGGACAGTAGTTGGCGTAGTGTCCCGGTTGTCCACACTTGAAGCATGTCCCGATGGCGGTTGTGTTAGGAGCAACGGGTCCTACTGGAGTGCTTGCCTTTGGAGGAGCAGTTGGAGCTTGTTGAGTTTGTTGTCCGGAACTGGCACTAGCTGGTGTACTTGGAGTGGTAGTATAACGAGGACGGGAACTACTTCCAGCCTGCCCTTGGTTGACAGCCTTTCTTTTCTCTCCAAATATACTCCTCTTGTTTTCTACAGCAATAGCTTTGTCAAGTAGCCTTTGGAAGGATGGGAATGTGTGTGATACCAGTTGATATTGCAAGGGTCCAATCAAACCGTCCAGGAAAAGCTCCTGCTTCTGCTCATCATCCTCAACATCTCTAGGAGCGTATCGGGATAACTGGATGAATTTGTCCCTGTATTCACTTACCGACATACTTCCTTGCTTAAGGGATAGAAACTCCTTTCTCTTAATCTTCATGAGCCCAGCAGGAATATGGTAATTCCTGAATTGAGTGGAGAATTCTGCCCAGGTAATTGTATTGACAGCAGCATGAGCAGCGCAGTACGCATCCCACCAATCTGCAGCGGGACCAGCAAGACGACCCGATGCATAGAGTACTTTCTCTCTATCCGAGCACTGAGCTATGTTGAGCATCTTCTCTATGGACTTTAACCAATCATCTGCTTGCAGCGGATCTACGGAGTTGGAGAAGGTTGGTGGTTTGTGGCTCATGAATTCCCGGTGCTTGTCCTGGGGTGGAACTGGTGGTGGAGGTGGAGGCAATGGCACTTGTTGTTGTTGCTGCTGTTGTTGAAGTTGTTGTTGCAACTGCTGTTATTGTACCCTTCTCTCCTGGCGTATTTCTTCCCGCTCTTGGCGCATTTCCCGACGTGCATCTTCTCTTTCCTGGTGCATTTCTTGGCGTTCTTGCTGCATTTGGGTGCGCATATCTGCCATAGTGTCCGCCATTTGCTGCATCATTCTCATTTGAGCTGCGACTAGTGGATCAACTCCGCCTGTTGGAGGATTAGGAGGATTCATCTCTGCTGACTGTGCTTGGGGTTGTTGATTAGCAGGTAAATCAATTCCACCACCCCGCCTGGTATTGACCATCTAAGTTAGAAGCATATGGTAAGATAGCTTTGCAAGGGAATCATTTAGTAGACAGAATGAATAAGCTAATAGTTGGTTATGTACTGAAACTTCTTTGGCAGGGCTGGGCCAGATATTCTATGTCAAGACTAGGGTAATTAGTTGTACGAGGTGAATGTCCAAAGGTAAGATAGAATATGTCAAGATGAGATAGATACGGAATACTACATATACTTTCTAAGGGGATAATCTAGATTGTCTAGTTATCATACAAATGCTACCTTTTATGCCTAGATGTATATGCAGATGTAGTTGTGGACATTGATCCACAACCCATCACACTCAAACAAAGATCCAAATCAGACATATTTCATAAGAGCAAACATTCAAATACATAGACACTTATAAAAATAGTTTTGCTTTTTGTTCCTAGAATTAGGTCTCCTATTCCTAAAGGTCACTTCAGTCAGAGGATTTCAAAGTGTAAAATCCACATGTGTCTTTTAGAAAGAAAAGATAAGAATAATCAGAGTAAGCGGAAATAGATGAGAAGAAGATTAAGATAAGTTTAGAAAAGAATCAGAGTAACAAAGGTAAGTAAGTAATGGTTGTCCAGTTCTATCTAGGTTTCGTCCTACAGTCAACATTCCTCTGATACCACTTCTGTAACACCCGGATTTTAGGGGTCCAAAAACCCGGGCGCTAACAAAAACACCAGGTATGCTGGGACCAAGTCTCACACATATGATGTATAGTGGCACAGGATCGAATGTCACATCTTTATATATAACAGGAGTTCTATACAAAATAAATAATTACATTATAAAGAGACAACGGTCCAGCAACCCAAAGTTGACTGGGAGACGACGACCTAGACCTCTCACGAACTCATCGCAGCATCCTCCAAGCGCCTCATCCTGTGGTACCTGTTCTTTAACCTGTGGGGTGTGTGAGACAGCAAGAGTGAGCTCACATACGTTCATCGCTCAACAAGTTGTGGGGAATAATGTGCATGAACTCGCCAAAGGTGGGAGCTCACGTGAAGTGTAAGGCTTACCAAAGAGGATGGTTAGAGCTGAGCATTGCTTTTAAAGTTGGTCAAAATTTTATTAGCAATTACTAAGTGTAAGTAAATACCAACCCAGTTAATTAGTAGAACAAAAGTAACAACTTCACCTGCGATGCAATGCGTATGACAAATTGAATTTAGTTCCATCATTTAATCATGTGAGTGTCCGAGCTGCTCTTGACCGTGAGCACGGCTAGTATACCAGTTTTACACTCTGCAGAGGTTGCACATCTTTACCCACAAGTCGTGTATCCCATGTCGCCAGGGTTTGCAAGGCCCTTAGACACTTCCGAGGTGAATGGCTAGGGATCCACTATGAGGCCTTTACAAAGTTCCACTAGCTTCCGAAAACCCGCTACAGTTTTTAGGAAGTTCCAATGCAGGAATCCCTTGCAGGACCGCCATCGCAGCAAAATCCTCCCGAGGGCCTCCCTACACTGACCACTCCCCTACTGCCCTTGCCCCTTTCGGGTAAGGTAGTCTTCCACTAGCTTTCCTAATTAATCAGCCAAGGGCGTCCCATTAAACCCTTGTGGTAGCACTGTTTTCCCGGGTGGTTCTCCATGTTCCAATTAACATAATGATCTTAACATGAACAGTAATAATAAACAGATAATAAAAGTGTGATCATGAATAATGTATCTTCATACCCAAAACCACATAAAGCACTAGCAAGTACTACCCAACAAGGTTCAGTGGTAAACAAGGTATAAAGATAATCAAACTAGGGTAACCTATTGGGTCCCATCAAAATTAACCTATGCAGATCATTATGATTAATTAGAACATGAGTGGGTAAAAAGAAGTGATCAAGGGCACAACTTGCCTGGCACTTGAGATTCCAGGTACCAACTTGCTCTTCAGATGACACGTGACCTCGCTCTAGTCGTAGCAATACAAACAAACATTGTATAGGCAAGATTAACATTACACCAAACATAAGTACAAACTGAATAATAATAATCTACGCATTGCTACGAGATCGTAGGAACAAGAATCACTAAATTTGGAGTTATGGTTATTTAGTTATGAATTTCTGAAGTTATTAAGCACCTAGAACAGAGTAATTCAAGTGAACAATTTTGCTTCAAGTTTCATGGCTAAACAAAGGTACTAGGTGATAAATAATATTAAAACAAAATTATTGCAACTGGAATGGGTCAAAAAGGAGCTAAAATGAATTAGTTATGAATTAATTAAGTTTCTGGATTTATTTTAACACTAAAAATCATTTTCTAAATCATTTTCTATGATTTTCCTATCCACTGGACTGCGCCTCAATTAAACAGAAGCGCAGGGGGCTCGGGGATAAAATTCCTAAGACTCAGTGTACACCGTCAGAGGACGGCGGGTTGATTACACAAAACCCCGAGGGCTCTTATGCAAGATGCGCTGGCTGAAGAGGTATGATCTAATATGGGCCGCACGATTGAACTTGGACGCTCGAGATTACATCGAGCACTTTATGAACCGGTATCAAATCTTGGCCATCAATCGCGAGATCAACGGACCGGGATCGATCCATCAAAAGGTATGCCTATATCTAATCCTAGCCGATCACAGCGGGACGGACGGCCAGATGTCACCCATTATCCTCCCCCCACGCCAACCCCGGAGCAGAGGCGGCGCCGCCCGAGGTCACGGCGGATCCCCGCCGGAGCCACGCGATTCGGCCGACCCGGGCCCCAACAACGTCATTCGAAGGCCCCTACGCACAATTTGGACCATGGCGAAAGATACTAGGGGCTCACCGTAGGTAGAGATGGCGCCCAGGGGGTGATCCACGGCGTGCTGCGGCGTCGCGGCGGAGTAATATCGTCGGCGAGCAATTCCCCGGACACCGATGACCCAAGCGACCCAGGTATCGCCCGACCACGATCCAGGCACACCAGCGGTACACCCCGAACCCTCCACAGACACCAAGTGGCGGCAGCGGCAACAAATGACGGCGGCGGCGTCCTCCTGTTCTCTCTCTCGACTCGAGCTCTTCGATGATGGTTTAGGTAGGGAAGGGAGGTCGCAGGGCTATCGTTTTTATAGCCCAGAGGCACCGACGAATTGGAACGGAAAGAAGGGATGGTCGAGAGGGATCTCCGGTGAGCTCGGACGGAGTTGTTGTAACAGACGCGCGCGACGCGGAGGCGACGAGTCCGACACCGGGGCCCCACGCGTAAGTGATACCGACCAGTGGGGTCCACATGGAGGTGGCCGGCAAACGTGGCTTTGGATTCGTGAGTATGGCTCGAGGGGCCCGCAGAGCAGCGAGGGGAGCGCAGAGGCTTGGTCGACGCGAGTGAGGCCGCCATGTGGGCCCAGCGTGTCGGCGGGCGCCTGTGGGTGGTGGAGTGAGTGGGCCGCGCGGGTGAGGAAATGCCTAGGTGGGCCGAAAGTGAGGTTGTTGGCCCAAGTAAGATTTTTAATCTTTTTCTTTTTATTTTCTTTCCTATTTTTCCATTCCAATTATCCAACTCAATTCAAATTTAAATTCCAATTTGAATCCAAAGTTTGTGGCGAATTTGTCTTCATTTAAATGTTCAATATGAATATAGCATGGAATAATTTTATTTATTTATAGATTTATTTTGCTTTGCATAGTATTCTCTCTTGTCTTATATATATTATTTCCTATTTCCTAAAGTGCACCCCTTTTGGGTTAACTTCAAATTCTCAATTCCATTATTATATTTTATTCTTATTAAAACTCCATCATGAGTGCCAAATATGGTTCTATTTATTATTTTATTTACTTAAGCAAATGCTTTTAAATAGGGAGATGAGTCTTCAAATGTTATGAGAGTTCTAAAGAGAGAGAAAAAGAAAAATTCTAATGCAAGATCTTTGAAATTTTTTACTATATTCTCAAAATGAGATTTAGGGTGTTACAAATCCTACCCCCCTTAACAAAAATCTCGTCCTCGAGATTTGTAAGAAAAGGGATGTATACTCATATTGTTCTCGGAACATATGCACAAACAAAGAAATCTCGACGTGATGCATAATCCTTTAACAAAACATAGGTTTAATAGACCTTACTATTATAACTAAAATAGTAATAGTACTAACTAATAGCTAAACTAATATTTAGGTCTTACAAATAGTAAAAATATATATATATATGTGTATCTATATCTATGTTTATCTCCCTATTCTTGTTGCTCGTTGACTTCTTCACCGACTATTTCATCTTCAACTGGCTCTTCTTCTTGAATTTCAAGTTCACCGGGTTCAGCTTCTACTTCTGCATGATGGGCATATCCCCGGTTGATAGATAGGGGCTGACTCTTTCCTGCCGAGGCTTGTCCTTGCTTCATCGGAGCCGGTGTAGTGTAGGCAGCTCTGTTGGGACAGTAGTTGGCGTAGTGTCCCGGTTGTCCACACTTGAAGCATGTCCCGATGGCGGTTGTGTTAGGAGCAACGGGTCCTACTGGAGTGCTTGCCTTTGGAGGAGCAGTTGGAGCTTGTTGAGTTTGTTGTCCGGAACTGGCACTAGCTGGTGTACTTGGAGTGGTAGTATAACGAGGACGGGAACTACTTCCAGCCTGCCCTTGGTTGACAGCCTTTCTTTTCTCTCCAAATATACTCCTCTTGTTTTCTACAGCAATAGCTTTGTCAAGTAGCCTTTGGAAGGATGGGAATGTGTGTGATACCAGTTGATATTGCAAGGGTCCAATCAAACCGTCCAGGAAAAGCTCCTGCTTCTGCTCATCATCCTCAACATCTCTAGGAGCGTATCGGGATAACTGGATGAATTTGTCCCTGTATTCACTTACCGACATACTTCCTTGCTTAAGGGATAGAAACTCCTTTCTCTTAATCTTCATGAGCCCAGCAGGAATATGGTAATTCCTGAATTGAGTGGAGAATTCTGCCCAGGTAATTGTATTGACAGCAGCATGAGCAGCGCAGTACGCATCCCACCAATCTGCAGCGGGACCAGCAAGACGACCCGATGCATAGAGTACTTTCTCTCTATCCGAGCACTGAGCTATGTTGAGCATCTTCTCTATGGACTTTAACCAATCATCTGCTTGCAGCGGATCTGCGGAGTTGGAGAAGGTTGGTGGTTTGTGGCTCATGAATTCCCGGTGCTTGTCCTGGGGTGGAACTGGTGGTGGAGGTGGAGGCAATGGCACTTGTTGTTGTTGCTGCTGTTGTTGAAGTTGTTGTTGCAACTGCTGTTGTTGTACCCTTCTCTCCTGGCGTATTTCTTCCCGCTCTTGGCGCATTTCCCGACGTGCATCTTCTCTTTCCTGGTGCATTTCTTGGCGTTCTTGCTGCATTTGGGTGCGCATATCTGCCATAGTGTCCGCCATTTGCTGCATCATTCTCATTTGAGCTGCGACTAGTGGATCAACTCCGCCTGTTGGAGGATTAGGAGGATTCATCTCTGCTGACTGTGGTTGGGGTTGTTGATTAGCAGGTAAATCAATTCCACCACCCCGCCTGGTATTGACCATCTAAGTTAGAAGCATATGGTAAGATAGCTTTGCAAGGGAATCATTTAGTAGACAGAATGAATAAGCTAATAGTTGGTTATGTACTGAAACTTCTTTGGCAGGGCTGGGCCAGATATTCTATGTCAAGACTAGGGTAATTAGTTGTACGAGGTGAATGTCCAAAGGTAAGATAGAATATGTCAAGATGAGATAGATACGGAATACTACATATACTTTCTAAGGGGATAATCTAGATTGTCTAGTTATCATACAAATGCTACCTTTTATGCCTAGATGTATATGCAGATGTAGTTGTGGACATTGATCCACAACCCATCACACTCAAACAAAGATCCAAATCAGACATATTTCATAAGAGCAAACATTCAAATACATAGACACTTATAAAAATAGTTTTGCTTTTTGTTCCTAGAATTAGGTCTCCTATTCCTAAAGGTCACTTCAGTCAGAGGATTTCAAAGTGTAAAATCCACATGTGTCTTTTAGAAAGAAAAGATAAGAATAATCAGAGTAAGCGGAAATAGATGAGAAGAAGATTAAGATAAGTTTAGAAAAGAATCAGAGTAACAAAGGTAAGTAAGTAATGGTTGTCCAGTTCTATCTAGGTTTCGTCCTACAGTCAACATTCCTCTGATACCACTTCTGTAACACCCGGATTTTAGGGGTCCAAAAACCCGGGCGCTAACAAAAACACCAGGTATGCTGGGACCAAGTCTCACACATATGATGTATAGTGGCACAGGATCGAATGTCACATCTTTATATATAACAGGAGTTCTATACAAAATAAATAATTACATTATAAAGAGACAACGGTCCAGCAACCCAAAGTTGACTGGGAGACGACGACCTAGACCTCTCACGAACTCATCGCAGCATCCTCCAAGCGCCTCATCCTGTGGTACCTGTTCTTTAACCTGTGGGGTGTGTGAGACAGCAAGAGTGAGCTCACATACGTTCATCGCTCAACAAGTTGTGGGGAATAATGTGCATGAACTCGCCAAAGGTGGGAGCTCACGTGAAGTGTAAGGCTTACCAAAGAGGATGGTTAGAGCTGAGCATTGCTTTTAAAGTTGGTCAAAATTTTATTAGCAATTACTAAGTGTAAGTAAATACCAACCCAGTTAATTAGTAGAACAAAAGTAACAACTTCACCTGCGATGCAATGCGTATGACAAATTGAATTTAGTTCCATCATTTAATCATGTGAGTGTCCGAGCTGCTCTTGACCGTGAGCACGGCTAGTATACCAGTTTTACACTCTGCAGAGGTTGCACATCTTTACCCACAAGTCGTGTATCCCATGTCGCCAGGGTTTGCAAGGCCCTTAGACACTTCCGAGGTGAATGGCTAGGGATCCACTATGAGGCCTTTACAAAGTTCCACTAGCTTCCGAAAACCCGCTACAGTTTTTAGGAAGTTCCAATGCAGGAATCCCTTGCAGGACCGCCATCGCAGCAAAATCCTCCCGAGGGCCTCCCTACACTGACCACTCCCCTACTGCCCTTGCCCCTTTCGGGTAAGGTAGTCTTCCACTAGCTTTCCTAATTAATCAGCCAAGGGCGTCCCATTAAACCCTTGTGGTAGCACTGTTTTCCCGGGTGGTTCTCCATGTTCCAATTAACATAATGATCTTAACATGAACAGTAATAATAAACAGATAATAAAAGTGTGATCATGAATAATGTATCTTCATACCCAAAACCACATAAAGCACTAGCAAGTACTACCCAACAAGGTTCAGTGGTAAACAAGGTATAAAGATAATCAAACTAGGGTAACCTATTGGGTCCCATCAAAATTAACCTATGCAGATCATTATGATTAATTAGAACATGAGTGGGTAAAAAGAAGTGATCAAGGGCACAACTTGCCTGGCACTTGAGATTCCAGGTACCAACTTGCTCTTCAGATGACACGTGACCTCGCTCTAGTCGTAGCAATACAAACAAACATTGTATAGGCAAGATTAACATTACACCAAACATAAGTACAAACTGAATAATAATAATCTACGCATTGCTACGAGATCGTAGGAACAAGAATCACTAAATTTGGAGTTATGGTTATTTAGTTATGAATTTCTGAAGTTATTAAGCACCTAGAACAGAGTAATTCAAGTGAACAATTTTGCTTCAAGTTTCATGGCTAAACAAAGGTACTAGGTGATAAATAATATTAAAACAAAATTATTGCAACTGGAATGGGTCAAAAAGGAGCTAAAATGAATTAGTTATGAATTAATTAAGTTTCTGGATTTATTTTAACACTAAAAATCATTTTCTAAATCATTTTCTATGATTTTCCTATCCACTGGACTGCGCCTCAATTAAACAGAAGCGCAGGGGGCTCGGGGATAAAATTCCTAAGACTCAGTGTACACCGTCAGAGGACGGCGGGTTGATTACACAAAACCCCGAGGGCTCTTATGCAAGATGCGCTGGCTGAAGAGGTATGATCTAATATGGGCCGCACGATTGAACTTGGACGCTCGAGATTACATCGAGCACTTTATGAACCGGTATCAAATCTTGGCCATCAATCGCGAGATCAACGGACCGGGATCGATCCATCAAAAGGTATGCCTATATCTAATCCTAGCCGATCACAGCGGGACGGACGGCCAGATGTCACCCATTATCCTCCCCCCACGCCAACCCCGGAGCAGAGGCGGCGCCGCCCGAGGTCACGGCGGATCCCCGCTGGAGCCACGCGATTCGGCCGACCCGGGCCCCAACAACGTCATTCGAAGGCCCCTACGCACAATTCGGACCATGGCGAAAGATACTAGGGGCTCACCGTAGGTAGAGATGGCGCCCAGGGGGTGATCCACGGCGTGCTGCGGCGTCGCGGCGGAGTAATATCGTCGGCGAGCAATTCCCCGGACACCGATGACCCAAGCGACCCAGGTATCGCCCGACCACGATCCAGGCACACCAGCGGTACACCCCGAACCCTCCACAGACACCAAGTGGCGGCAGCGGCAACAAATGACGGCGGCGGCGTCCTCCTGTTCTCTCTCTCGACTCGAGCTCTTCGATGATGGTTTAGGTAGGGAAGGGAGGTCGCAGGGCTATCGTTTTTATAGCCCAGAGGCACCGACGAATTGGAACGGAAAGAAGGGATGGTCGAGAGGGATCTCCGGTGAGCTCGGACGGAGTTGTTGTAACAGACGCGCGCGACGCGGAGGCGACGAGTCCGACACCGGGGCCCCACGCATAAGTGATACCGACCAGTGGGGTCCACATGGAGGTGGCCGGCAAACGTGGCTTTGGATTCGTGAGTATGGCTCGAGGGGCCCGCAGAGCAGCGAGGGGAGCGCAGAGGCTTGGTCGACGCGAGTGAGGCCGCCATGTGGGCCCAGCGTGTCGGCGGGCGCCTGTGGGTGGTGGAGTGAGTGGGCCGCGCGGGTGAGGAAATTCCTAGGTGGGCCGAAAGTGAGGTTGTTGGCCCAAGTAAGATTTTTAATCTTTTTCTTTTTATTTTCTTTCCTATTTTTCCATTCCAATTATCCAACTCAATTCAAATTTAAATTCCAATTTGAATCCAAAGTTTGTGGCGAATTTGTCTTCATTTAAATGTTCAATATGAATATAGCATGGAATAATTTTATTTATTTATAGATTTATTTTGCTTTGCATAGTATTCTCTCTTGTCTTATATATATTATTTCCTATTTCCTAAAGTGCACCCCTTTTGGGTTAACTTCAAATTCTCAATTCCATTATTATATTTTATTCTTATTAAAACTCCATCATGAGTGCCAAATATGGTTCTATTTATTATTTTATTTACTTAAGCAAATGCTTTTAAATAGGGAGATGAGTCTTCAAATGTTATGAGAGTTCTAAAGAGAGAGAAAAAGAAAAATTCTAATGCAAGATCTTTGAAAATTTTTACTATATTCTCAAAATGAGATTTAGGGTGTTACAGCTTTATAGGCGCGAGCGCAGGCAACGACGCTGGCTTGGCTTGGCGCGACGCGGGGCACACGGGGGCGGTGTCAGGCGTGCTCTAGCGAGCGCAGTGCACGTCGAACAAATGGAGGTTTGTTTCTGCTCTTGTTCTATCCCCTGCTGAGCAGCCAAACGTGCGAATCCTGCCCTAAGACCTTTGAGAGATATCTTCCCTGCACCTAGGGCTACATAGTTCATGTGAGTTCCAAGGGGAGTTGTGGTCGGGTTTGAGAGATATGGGGGTGGGAAGTAGGCTTTGTCAGAGCTGTCCACACCGAGACAAAACTTGTGCCAAGTCATGTCAAATGACTTAGGGTTGGGTTCAAACTTTTCCAGGGTTTTCTATAGGTCTTTAGGCGCCACTTTGTCAATTGGGTCAAGTGGTTTTGAAGTTTGAAAAAGGGTGAACTTGTTTGATCTTTGGAAGAGGGTTGGTTTTGGACTTAGAAAAATTCTGATTTTCCTTTTATGCTCAACCCTTTGGTGAACCTTTTGGGGTTTTTCTGCAACCTTTTTGGGGTCACTTTCTTACTATTTTTTGTAGGGTATTAAGTGTACTACATCTTTTATAATTGGCCCAAGTCATGATCATGTGGTTTTCATAGCCTTTTGGTCATACTCACTTCTAGGGCTCCAATTGTCCAAAAGGGTTTGAATTAGGGTTTTGGGCAATTCTCCCCACTATATGTGCATGATAAAGCCAAAGCATGACTTCTAAGATGGGTTGCACTTACTTAGGATCTTGATTTCCAAGTTTGGTGTACTTTCCTCAATTTAAGTCACATGTGATGATGGGCTTTACTTGTGTAGTCTTGAGTGAAAACCCTAAGTAACACCTGGGGTGTTATAGCCCTCCCCCCTTAAAGGAATCTCGTCCCGAGATTTTAGGTAGAGTCCTTTGGAGGGGTGCCATGAAGGTGTGCTGGTGTGTTGCTCCTTCCTTTATCCAAGTTTCTCTAGTTAACTGCTCTTCGAATGTCATTCTCTTTGCAACTTCAGAAGGAAGCCCTTTTAGAGTCATTTTCAAAGCTTACAATACCTTCAACATCTAAGTTTTTCTTATATTTAGATTCAAAGGGCAGGTGGGGGTGGGGTTTTGGGGTTACGTACCGATTCCTTTGGGCAGAAAGTCGGGGAAGCGAGAATGTAGAAAATCCTTAGTCTCCCACGTAGCTTCTTCTACTGAATGGTGACTCCACTGAACCTTATACATTTTGATCGACTTTGCCCGCGTTGATCTCTCCTTTTGATGCAATACCTTGACGGGGTGCTCTTGATAAGACAAGTCTGGTTCTATCTCAATTTCCGGTTCAGGTAGTACTTCAGTGGGTAAGCAGACACACTTCTGTAGCTGAGATACATGGAACACATCATGAACTGCTGACATGTGAAGTGGCAACTCCAATTGATATGCTATGGTTCCACAATTTGCTTTGATCTCATAGGGTCCAATGTAGCGAGGAGTTAACTTGCCTTTGATTCCAAATCTCTGAACACCTTTGGTCGGTGACACCTTAAGATAAACATGATCTCCCACTTCAAACTGTAGAGGCTTCCTCCTCTTGTCATGATAGCTCATTTGCCTGGCCTGAGCAGCTTCTAGGTTCTTCTTAATAACTCTGACCTTTTCCTCTGCTTCAAGTACTAAGTCTGGTCCAAATATTTCCCTCTCTCCCGCTTGAGACCAATTTAGCGGTGTCCTACACCTTATCCCATACAAGGCCTCAAAAGGTGCCATCTGCAGACTGGTCTGGTAGCTGTTATTATAAGAAAATTCTGCCAAGGAAAGGCACTTGTCCCAATTTTTACCATAGTGTAGCACACAGGCTCGCAACATGTCTTCGAGGATTTGATTCACTCTTTCTGTCTGACCATCTGTCTGTGGATGGTATGCTGAGCTTCTTATTGCACGGGTCCCAAGTGATTCTTGGAGCTGCTCCCAAAAGCGTGCCACAAACAGAGCTCCCCTGTCAGACACAATGGTCTTTGGAATTCCATGCAAACGCACTATTTGATCAATATAGATTTCTGCATACTTCTCTGTCTTGTGGGTGGTATGCACTGGCAAGAAATGCGCTGTTTTGGTCAACCTATCCACAATGACCCAGATAGAATCATGGTGCCGGGAGGTATTGGGCAATCCCACGATAAAATCCATGCAAATATCCTCCCATTTCCAAGATGGTATGGGAAGGGGCTGTAAGGTGCCTGCTACCTTCAAATGACTGGCCTTGACTCTCTGGCTGGTGTCACATTCAGATACATACTTAGCAATTTCCCTCTTCATTCTGGTCCACCAGTATAAAGATCTGAGGTCATGATACATCTTGTTACTGCCGGGGTGCATGGAGAATTTTGAAAGGTGAGCTTCATCCAATATTTTCTTTCTGAGCTCGGGGTTTTTGGGAACAACCAATCGGTCTCCAAACAGTAGGATCCCTGTGCTGTCCTGACGGAAGCATTTGTATTTTTCTGTCTTCTGTTCGATCATTTCCTTGATAACTTGAACACCCTTGTCTCCAATCTGTGCCATGACTATTTGCTCTTGTAGGGTGGGCTCCACTGAAATATAACTTAAAGCACCGAAGGAGACGACTTCTATTTTCAGCTTGCATAACTCATCACATAGGGTGGTGATCCTTGCATCCATATTCATTCAATTGCACTGGGCTTTCCTGCTTAAGGCATCTGCCACAATATTGGCTTTGCCAGGATGGTAATGCACCTCCAAATCATAGTCCTTGATTAGTTCTAACCATCTTCTCTACCTCATATTAAGATCAGCCTGGGTGAAGATATATTTGAGATTCTTATGATCAGTGTAAATATTACAGTGAGCTCCCATCAAGTAATGTCTCCAAATCTTGAGAGCATGAACTACAGCTGCTAACTCCAGGTCATGGGTGGGGTAGTTCTGCTCATGGGGTCTGAGTGCTCGGGAGGCATAAGCAATGACTCTGTTGTCTTGCATCAAGACACATCCCAATCTAGTACCGGATGCATTGCAATAAACCTCAAAGGGCTTGGTGTTGTCAGGTTGAGCTAGCACTGGTGCTGTTGTCAAATGCTGCCTCAGTGTATGAAAGGCATCCTCACACTTCTGGCTCCATTCATACTTGACTCCTTTTTTCAACAATTCAGTCATTGGCTTGGCAATTCTGGAGAAATCCGAAATAAATCGTCGATAATACCCTGCCAATCCCAGAAAACTACGGATCTGCCGTACTGTGGTAGGAGGTTTCCAATCCATCACTTCTTGTACCTTCTCAGGATCAACTGATATCCCATCCTGAGAAATTGTGTGACCCAAAAATTTAATTTCCCTCAGCCAGAAATCACATTTAGACAACTTAGCATATAGACGATGATCGCGCAGTCGCTGAAGCACGATGTGTAGATGCTCAATATGCTCGTCTTCATTCTTGGAATAGACCAGAATATCATCAATGAAGACCACCACAAATTTGTCCAGCTCTGGCATGAATACTGAGTTCATCAGATACATGAAATAAGCCGGGGCATTGGTCAGCCCAAAAGACATCACCAAAAACTCATAAAGCCCATATCTGGTAGAGAAAGTCGTCTTGGGAATATCGCTGGCACGGATCTTGATCTGATGGTAGCCCGAGCGAAGGTCTATCTTGGATAACACTTTGGCTCCCACCAACTGATCAAACAAAACATCAATGCGGGGGCAGTGGGTTTTTGTTCTTGATGGTCACCGCATTGAGAGGGCGGTAATCGACACACATTCTCAGACTTTCATCCTTCTTCTTTACAAACAAGGCTGGACATCCCCATGGTGAAGTACTCGGGCGAATAAACCCCTTGTCCACCAACTCTTGCAGTTGCTTTTTTAATTCCGCCAATTCCGCTGGAGGTATCCTATAGGGTCTCTTGGATATAGGAGCAGTCCCGGGTTGCAATTCAATCGCGAACTCTATGTCTTTGTCGGGTGGCATTCCTGGCAATTCGTCAGGAAAAACATCTGGGTAGTCACAGACCATAGGGATTCTTTCAACCGGTGACTCTATCATGGTGAATGCACAAGAGCGGGTACAACCCTGATCAGGCAAATATAAAGTAGTCTCGCCACAAGTAGGGGAGTGAATCTCAATGGCCCTTGCTGCAATATCAAGTACTGCCTGATGCCTGGATAACCAATCAGTTCCCAATATAATGTCCACACTATCCAACCCTAAGATGAGAAGGGTGGTTCTAATCACAAGACTACCA
Organism: Zea luxurians; assembly: GCA_029449295.1. NCBI lineage: Eukaryota > Viridiplantae > Streptophyta > Magnoliopsida > Poales > Poaceae > Zea > Zea luxurians. The sequence continues at coordinate 98,183,092 of JAOPSE010000011.1, forward strand.
AATTTTATAGGCACCTACCTGTTGATTTGATAGGTGGCAACCCTGCCTCCTGGTGTTGAAATCGTAATACCCCCATTGGTGTGGTGAAAAGGTAATTGGCACTTGGCACTAAATTTGGTACTGATAAAACTGTGTGATGCACCAGAATTAAAAAGAATAATAGTAGGATAATTCAAAACTGAAAAGATACCAGTCATGACGGGTGCTCCCTCTGGAATGTCAGCCATGGTGGTGAAGTTCAGCCTGCCTTGCCTCACTTGCACCTTCTACCTCTTGCCTTGGTTCTGGTTGGCATTCTGTCCCTGCCTCTGCTGGTTTCTGGGGCAATTCTTAGCATAAAGTCCGGTGTTACCACAAGTGAAACACTTGTTGTCATTTGCCTGACGATACTGCTACTGCTGTGGCTGATTGTTCCTCTGATCTGGAAACTGGGTGCGACTGGGTGCCTGCTGCTGCTGCTGCTGTGGTCGGATCACTCAATGTCCTTGCTGCTGCTGAGGTCCTCTATTCTGAGTGTCAGATACGATCCTGAAGCGCTGTGGCTGAGCTGAAGGTCCTGCCACAGGGGTCTTCCTCTTCTTCTCTGCCTGACGGGCTGTGATACAGTCCTCCTGAGAAATGGCCATGTTGACTAAATCATTATAGCTGTTGGCCCTGACTGTGTTGAGACGATCGCGGAGCTTAGTGCTGAGCCCCCTTCTGAACCTGTCCCTTTTCTTCTCATCGGTGTCTGCATGATATCCGGTGTACTGGCATAGGTCATTGAAGGCCTAAGCGTACTGTAACACTGTTTGATTCCCCTGAGTGAGTGCCAGAAACTCATTGAGCTTGCGGTCCATAATGCCTGCTGGTATATGATGCCCCCTGAAAGCTGCCTTGAACTCTCTCCATTCCACCTCATGGTCAACTGGCTGCATAGCAAGGAAGTGGTCCCACCATGTCCACGCGGGTCCGCGAAGCTGCTGGGTGGTGAACCTAACATTAGTCACCTCTGAACAAACTCCATTGAGTAGTGGGAATTTGGAATCCACTACCCTCAGCCATACATCAGCATCAAGTAGGTCCTCTGCCCTGGTGAACAACGGTGACTGGGTACTGAGGAACTCCTGATAAGTGGCTGCTGCCGGGTGACGCTGATGATCACCACCACCATAATGCTGAGGTGGCGGCTGACGCTGCGCCAACTGTCGCAGAATCTCATTCTGCCGGGCCATCAGCTCTTGCAACGTAGGAGGCAGTGGCGGTGGTGGAGGAATGCGCTCATTCTGTCCACGACGCGCTCTTCCTGCCATCTGAAAAATCATGGATATTCTCAATATCATATTTTTGAGGTTCAAGGTTCAATCGTGGTGAAGGAGTCAAAGGGGTAAACCAATATATTCTTGCATAATTTATAAAAGATATCATGTGGCATAAACTTTTCTTCTTAAATTAAAGCTGACATTATTCATCATCCATACTTCCAAAAGAGTTTGTCACGATTACATCAGTAACTCAAAAGACTCAACTCTATCTAGCCTAGTACCCCAGGGGTGCAAAAGCTAAGCTAGCCTCGAGGAGTTCTACCGCCACAGACTTCTAACTCTATCTCTGCGACCTAGTGAGCAAACGAGGCAACGCTCGACTCGGGGGAAGGTGGTCTCCCTGAGCCAGCAGTGTCCAAGCTAGAGGCAGGCTCCTCTCCTCCCTCGATGTTGACATCCTCGTTGGCCTCCATGTCCTGGATCTCCTGGTGGTGCATATCCAGATGCTGGTTAGCCTCCGCAAGCTGCTGCTGAGTGTTGATTAGCTGATCCTCGAGAACCTCGATGGTGTTCTCCCTGGTTCCCACTAACTCCTCAAGCTCTTGGATCTCATTTGACATCTGTTCCACTTGTATGTCTTTTTCCACCATCTCAGTGGACAAGTCTACCACAAGTTCCTCCCTGTTATCCAAGGTGATCTTGGTAGCCTCCAACAATGCCATCAGACCGCACCGTCAAGTGAGCAGTCTAACCTGGGTAGATAGCCCATATATCCTTGGCATGCTCCACTCGGTCCTTCCACATTGGGTCATCCTCCTTCTCCGCGGGAACAAACCAATGGGGTGAGTGGACAGCTCCAAGGGGTGGAAACCACAGAAGGTGGTCAGTCCGTGAAGAGCAATCGCCTCGATAGTATCCTCTGCCCTGTATCCAAAAGACTTGGAATCCAACGAACGCCAGCCTGGCTGTAGGGGATGAGGCTCTAGGGTCATCCTCACCCTATAGCGGGGCACTCGGTGCTTCTCGAACAGCTGCACCGCATACTGGGGAGGCGTCGTGTAACCAGCTCCCTGAAGTACCTCCCACAAGATACGGGGGAAACCCTCTCGTGCAAGTCCGTTCGTGTGGGACTGTGCATTCCCTTCATCCGAGGATCCGTGAGAAGTCATCTGTGTATGGTTAAGCGTAAGTGAAAAAGAAAAAGAAGTATAAAAGAAAAAGGGATCAAAACTCGGCCTCTCTCTGGTTATAACAATATTACATGGTGTACTTTATCTTTTGTTATCATTCCTCGTATCATTTTAAAATTCTTAACTAATTACCAAGTAGTTTGATTACATGATGCATGCATGCTCGTCCTAAACGACCTCATTTCAATTTAGAGGGATTAGGGAAGAACTCCCATTCCTTATAGTAGCCTATAGGGCTTACTCAATTAGCCACCTAGCTACCCCTCTATTATCCTACGGCTTCACGTCTTAGGTCTATCCTGATCATCCTACGATCTATCCAACATTCGTTTCTATCAAGTTTTACTTTGAAAAAGGATGGTATTTATAGTTTATTGATTCCTCTGTGGTGGTACGAGCTCCAATACCAGCTGTGGCGGAACCGCCCGAATTATTCCAACTTAAGTGCCTAAGTCCCGCCTTAGAGGCTAGACCACACTTAAATGGGAATAACACGTCAGTCCCTCGGATCTAGTCTGACGAGACCACTAACAGGATCAAGTACCACGTACTCACTCGATGGTGAGGCACAGAGCAAATACAATAAAGCATAAAACCATACATTAAGGGAGTATTAAATTTATTACATCATCATCGGAGTTTTAGCAAAAGTAGTACTCATGGTTCGGAATGCAGCGGAAATAATCTAACGATAAATGAACAGAGAGATGGGGGAGCCTGTCCCATCACTCCTCACGCTCCTCCTCAGCCGAGGTAGGGTCCCACTCGACTGTCCAACCCGGTGGCAAGATGGACGACCAAGTCACTCCAGCAACCATGTCCTCCAGAGAACATGTAAAATTATGCCACAAGCAAGGCTGAGTATACTAATACTCAGCTAGACTTACCCGGTGTGAGGAGTCTACTCCTCTACCTCTAGACATGCAACTGTTTGGCTGAGGGGTTTGGTTGCCAAAAAGCACTAGCTGGGTATAAAAATCAAGTTTTAGCTTTTTCAAGTTTTAGTGTGACTCTCTTAAGACTAAATGTGTACTATCTACTCATTCATGGTATCAAGCAATTTAGCAATCAACATCTTTTGCCAAATCTTCACATTTCCACTTGTTACTCAATGCAGTACAATGGATCAAGCAGTCTCATTAGCTGCGAGAAGCAGACGATTCGAATCGAGTTTTTATCCTTGCAAGGTAAACCTAAACACACGACGTGGCGAGGCACTCCGTCCCCACACACATCAACCGTCCCCATCGATTCCCCATCAGCAGAGAGGGGCTCACCGTCTTTGCGTACAATGCCTCACTGACCCCGACTGCCGTCGTGCAGTGACCGCACTTGTACCCACCATAACCGGAATGGGAGACCACGTCTCAGGTCGCGTGAGGAGGGCAATCTGCTGCCAGGTTCAATCAGGTACTAGGCTTACCGATTTACCATATTTCTCGGCATGTACTTAGTACGTTGAAACGCTTGACACAGGTATCCGCACGTTAATCCTTATTCCAATTTCGTCTCCTAGACATCGCAACCCCCATGGGTCTGAGTCCACAGACTCTTATCATTCTGTTATCAAGGTGGATACAATCAATTTCCTGACCTCGCGCGAGTGCTAGAAAAATCGCTTGACTTCTACCAAGATCCCTAATTAGTAAAGCAGCTACTCGACCTAGCATACTAGTATCCATCTCTAAAGGTATCCTGAGTCATGCAACTAAGGTTCCAAACAACTCCTACACTTAAGTGCACAAGACAAGCCTACAAACATTAAGTGTAGTAAAATAGCATATATAAACGGTTATGCATAAAACCGGGGCTTGCCTTCCAAAGCTAGGGCAGACAGATCCTCTGGGATAGGCTCTAGTGCTGGATTCGGGGCTACCTCCTGAGCAACTCCTTGTTCCGGCACGAGGATGTATTCTCCGTCCGCGAGGTTACAATCTATCGAGTGCAATGGATAAGATATATGTATGCTATGATATGTAGAATTTAGTAACAATTATGCCTAGTGAAGAAAAACTAAGTTAGTTAATAACTTAGGGTTTCCTTGTTATAAGAGGCTCTTAGGGGTTTATGTTTAATGTTTATCAATTTAGGTTTGAGGTTTTGCCTAGAGATAAGCATAATGGATTAAGACTCGGATTGCCCCTTAAATGTTTTAGTAGGCACTCAAGGGGTTTCACTGGTTTGGTTAGGGTAACATTAGTCTCCACTATTAATTCCTCTTTTCATTTTCTATTTATGATCTTAGGGTGGGTTTGAACTACAACAGTGATTTAAATTTTTCCAAAAATTCTATAAAAATTACAGTGGGTTACTATTGGTCACTGTAGTCTGTCCTATAAATTTGAGGTCCAGAATAATTAGAATATGCCCTGGACAAAAATAACAACAGTAGGAGCAAAGGGGTCACTTTGTACTACAACTCTTATCTAGGGGTGGATTCTGCACTAAGAGTCATTTTTGCTGGTATCTATAGGTAATAACATGCTTCTATGCAAAAAAATCACAGAGGGCTACTTAGTGGTTATTTAGTTATGATTTTCTAAAATTTAATGTTAAAAAGACACTTACAACTAACTTGTTATTTGAAAAATGTCAAACAACAGAACTCATAATTTTTCTATGTTTATAATAACAAAACATTAGTTATCCCAAGGTTTGGGGTGTTTTCTCCTCAGGGTTATTTTCTAGGTTTTTTCGAAGTTTTCCTTGTTTTCCTAAAATAAAAGGTATCTCATTTCTTTTGTACTAAACAAAGGTATAACAAAATTTTCTAGTGAACTATACTGAATAAGGGAGCTAACAAAAATGTGGGTGCTCCCTGGTTTTTATTCTAAACTACCCATTATATTTTCTTTAACTTTAAGCTAAAAATGATTTAAATGGCAAACCCTACCTTAATTTGGTGTACAGAGGGGTTTATTATTTTTAAACAGGTTAGGAAGTGATTAAGTACTTCTCTGAATTTTCTTAATCCAAGTCTAATAGTGTAGCTATTTTTCCCTATTTCAATTAGCTTTTGACCAGTTAATCATTTAAATCAAAACTTTGAATTTTTCTGCAACACTTAGGGGTTTTATATTTTTCCTAAGTAGTTTACATTATTTAAGATCTGGCAAAATTGGTTTGACTCAATTTGGGTGAACAAAACTGAAGTTATGAATTTTTCAAGTTCTGTTTGTATTTAGATTAGAAATATTAAAAAGGTTTTCTGGAAAACCCATTTGCATCGAAGACCCTAGGTTCTTTCTAAAACAATCCCTTCATTTATACACCTGCGCCACTATTCCTTTGAGTCGCTGACACTACAAAATTCCCCCTGTCCTTTATCTCTTCTCCCCCGAGGTCCCTCCCCTTATTTAAAAAATACCCGCGGGAGTAAACAGGGCGGCACGGCTTACCGGCGGCGAGGGAGGTCCGGTGAAGGGCAGGGTTGGCTCCGGGAGGTTATTGCGGTCACGGCGAGGTCGGCTCGACGGCGGTGGTGGCCGGAATCGGCCGGTCCACGTGCGCAGGCGGGTGAACTCGTCGGCGGCGAGTGTTCCGGCCTAACCACGGCGATACAGGTCAATCCAAGGGCACGGGGAGCTTCACGGGATGTCAAGCAATCGACTCGTGCAAGGAATCGGAGAATGACTTACCGTGGTGCTCGGTCTACGCTTGCCGGCGGTCGGGTGAAGTCCGGCGACCGTGAACTGGCCTCTCCGGCGAGGCAAAGTTCGATTCCTCGCTCGGGGAGCTTTACCGAGGCACGCAAGGCCTACTCCATGGGTCGGACGGGGTTGGGAGAGGCTCTGCTGGCTGGTCTACGGTGGCGGGGGATCGGGTGGCCGCGGGCACGCCGTGCGCGGGGCAACGCCGGTGATCTAGTGCTCCGGTGAGGTCGAGTGCGTGCGGGGGAGTACGGTCGAAGTCTCTGGTGGCTTTATAGGCGCGGGCGTTGGCAACGATGCCGGCTTGGCTTGGTGCAACGCGAGGCACGTGGGGGCGGCGTCGGGCGTGCTTTGGCGAGCGCAGTGCACGTCGAACACGTGGAGGTTTGTTTCTGCTCTTGTTCTATCCCCTGCTGAGCAGCCAAACTTGCGAATCTTGCCCTAAGACCTTTGAGAGATCTCTTCCCTGCACGTAGGTCTACCTAGTTCATGTGAGTTCTAAGGGGAGATGTGGTCGGGTTTGAGAGATATGGGGCTGGGAAGTCGGCTCTGTCAGAGCTGTCCACATCGAGACAAAACTTGTGCCAAGTTGTGTCAAACGACTTAGGGTTGGGTTCAAACTTTTCCAGGGTTTTCTAGAGGTCTTTAGGCGCCACTTTGTCAATTGGGTCAATTGGTTTTGAAGTTTGAAAAAGGGTGAACTTGTTTGATCTTTGGAAGAGGGTTGGTTTTGGACTTAGAAAAATTCTGATTTTCCTTTTATGCTCAACCCTTTGGTGAACCTTTTGGGGTTTTTCTGCAACATTTTTGGGGTCACTTTCTTACTATGTTTTGTAGGGTATTAAGTGTACTACATCTTTTATAATTGGCCCAAGTCATGGTCATGTGGTTTTCATAGCCTTTTGGTCATACTCACTTCTAGGGCTCCAATTGTCCAAAAGGGTTTGACTTAGGGTTTTGGGCAATTCTCCCTACTATATGTGCATGATAAAGCCAAAACATGACTTCTAAGATGGGTTGCACTTACTTAGGATCTTGATTTCCAAGTTTGGTGTACTTTCCTCAATTTAAGTCACATGTGATGATGGGCTTTACTTGTGTAGTCTTGAGTGAAAACCCTAAGTAACACCTGGGGTGTTACACCATGCCCGGGGACATCGGGCCTGGCCACACCGCGCCGCCGGCCGAGGAAAATAGAGGGAGCACGCAGGGGAGGAAGCCATGGATTGAAGACGCCCTGCCGCAGGGGACATGGCCATGACACAGTCGCTTGATTGGAAAAAAGGAGGGAGCACGCAGAGGAGGGGAGAGAGGGAGAGGGCTCACCTGCGCACGCAAGAAGACCAATAACCGCCTGGATGGGATGCCTGGTCCTGCGCGATTTAGATCTAGGAAGGGAGACGAGGGGTTATGCGACGATGGGGTGCTGTGTGTATATAGAAAGGAGATAGCGTGAGAGGTGGTTGCCGAATTCGTCGCGGAATCGCGTCGCGACCGGGCGAGAGAGACGGTTGCGAGCACGACGAGGGTAGACACTAGCAGCACGACGTTTGCGAGGAAAGACATTTTAACGATCCCGCGAAAAGGACACGAGATCTGGAATAGACTCGACGAGTGGAAAATATATATACATATATTATCGAGTTTCTAGAATTTTATAGTTTTCGCAAATACTAAATTTTAGGTATTTAATTAATATTAGAAAAACTAAAATTCATATTTAATACTCGAAAAACGTTCCAAAGATTCTAAAAACTCTTGGGAACATCATTGAGATATTTTAATCTGTTACGAAACATTCTGCACTCATAAACACTATGCATCAGCATGAATGCAATAATCAAAGTTCCTCTAAGATTTTATTTCACTAGGTTTATGCCAACATAAAACAAAATAATTCTCCATTTTTAGGAAAAAGAGAAGGAAAGCAAAGAAATGAGAGAGTAACACCTGAATTTGGTGGATGTTAGAAAAGAAATTTTTATTCCCCAAATTCAGGGTGTTACATTAAGCAAAATAAAAAGTTTGTTAAGCTCAAAGATGCTTATGCTCATGAAGTAGAAAAATGTGAAAACTTGTCTAAGGAGCTTGATATTTGCAATGATTCAATTTCTTGTCTTAGAACTGAAAATGCTAGTTTAATTGCTGAGATTGAAGAATTGAATGCCTGCCAAATTTCTACATCTACTGTTGAGCATGTCACTATTTACACTAGATGTAGAGATGTTAATATTGATGCTATGAATGATCATCTTGCTTTGATTAAAGAACAAAATGATCACATAGCTAAATTAAATGCTAAAATTGCCAAGCATGAACTAGAAAATGAAAATTTTAAATTTGCTCGCAGTATGCTTTATAATGGGAGACACCCTGGCATTAAGGATGGCATTGGCTTCCAACAAGGGAGCCAAAGCAACATCAAGATTAATGCCCCTAAGAACAGACTTTCTAACTTTATATAGGGCAAGGCTCCCATGGTTTAGGATAGGGAGGGTTACATTTTATATCCTGAGCACTATCCTAAGCACAAAATTAGAAGAATTCATGCTAGGAAATCCCATTCTGTTTCTCATCATGCTTTTATGTATAGTAATGAGGCTTCTAGCTGTAGTCATTCAACTCATATCAAAATGTCTAAAAAGAATATCGTTAATGCATCAAATGAACATAACATTTCATTTAAGACTTTTGATGCATCTTTTGTGCCTACAAATAAATCAGGCAAGGTAGTTGCCAAATATGTTGGGGGCAAATACAAGAGTCCTAAGACTTGTGTTTGGGTACCCAATGTACTTGTTTCTGTTGCGAAAGGACCCAAGACCGTTTGGGTACCTAAGAAGAAGGCCTAAATTTGTTTTGTAGGTTTATGCATCCGGTGGGACAAGTTGGATAATCCATAGCGGGTGCACAAACCACATGACAGGGGAGAAAAGGATGTTCTCCTCATATGAGAAAAATGATGATCCCCAAATAGCAATCACATTCAGGGATGGAAATCAAGGTTTGAGCAAAATTGCTATATCTCCTGATCATTCCATTTCTAATGTTTTTCTTGTAGATTCTTTAGATTACAACTTGCTTTCTGTTTCTCAATTATGCAAAATGGGTTACAACTGACTTTTTACTGATGTTGGTGTTACCGTCTTTAGAAGAAGTGATGATTCAATAGCTTTTAAGGGAGTGTTAGATGATCAGCTATATTTAGTTGATTTCAATGATAATAATGTTGAACTAGACACTTGCTTAATTGCTAAGACTAATATGGGTTGGCTCTGGCATCGCCAACTTGCTCATGTTGGAATGAAGAATCTTCACAAGCTTCAAAAGGGGGAGCACATTTTGGGACTAACAAATGTTCATTTTGAGAAAGACGGGATTTCTAGCGCATATCAAGCAGGGAAGTAGGTTGGAGTTCAACATCCACACAAGAACATCATGACGACCGAAAGGCCGCTTGAGCTACTCCACATGGATCTATTCGGCTTGATCGCTTACATAAGCATCAGCGGGAGTAAGTATTGTCTTGTGATTGTGGATGATTATTCTCGCTTCACTTGGGTGTTCTTTTTGTAGGAAAAATCTCAAGCCCAAGAGACCTTAAAGATATTCTTGAGACGGGCTCAAAATGAGTTCGGATTGAGAATTAAAAAGATTAGAAGCGAAAATGGAACGGAGTTCAAGAACTCTCAAATTGAAGGATTTCTTGAGGAGGAGGGCATCAAGCATGAGTTCTCTTCTCCCTACACCTCAACAAAATAGTGTTGTGGAGAGAAAGAATAGAACTCTATTGGACATGGCAAGGACCATGCTTGATGAGTACAAGACACCTGATCGGTTTTGGGTAGAAGCGATTAACACCTCTTGCTACTCCATCAACCATCTCTACCTACACCGAATCCTCAAGAAAACATCGTGTGAACTCCTCACCGGTAAAAAGCCCAATGTTTCTTATTTTAGAGTTTTTGGGAGCAAATGCTTTATTCTTGTCAAAAGAAGTATAAATTCTAAATTTGCTCCTAAAGTAGCAGAAGGTTTTTTGCTCGGTCATGATTCAAACACAAGGGCATATAGAGTCTTCAACAAGTCCACTGGATTAGTTGAAGTTTCTTGTGACATTGTGTTTGATGAGACTAACGGCTCTCAAGTAGAGCAACTTGATGTTGATGAATTAGATGATGAAGAGGCTCCGTGCGTTGCGCTAAGGAACATGTCCATCGAGGATGTGTGCCCAAAAGAATTTGAAGAGTCTCCACAAGCACAAGATCAAACATCATCTTCTATACAAGCATCTCCACCAACTCAAGATGAGGAAATGGCTCAAGAAGAAGAGGATGAAGATCAAGATGATGGGCCACCTCAAGAGGAGGACATTGATCAAGGGGGGGATGAAGATGACCAAGACAAGGAAGATGATCAAGAGATTCAGGATCAAAGACCACCACACCCAAGGGTCCACCAAGCAATTCAAAGAGATCACCCCATCAACTCTAATCTTGGTGACATCCACAAGGGGGTAACCACTCGATCTCGAGTTGCTCATTTTTGTGAACATTACTCTTTTGTGTCTTCTATTGAGCCATACATGATAGAGGATGCACTTAGAGATCCGAACTGGGTGGTGGCAATGCAATAGGAGCTCAACAACTTCACAAGAAATGAGGTATGGCATTTAGTTCCACGTCCTAACCAAAATGTTGTAGGTACCAAGTGGGTATTCCACAACAAACAAGACAAACATGGTGTGGTGACTAGGAACAAAGCCTGACTTGTTGCCAAAGGATATTCACAAGTTGAAGTTTTGGATTTTGATGAAACCTATGCACCCGTAGCTAGGCTTGAGTCAATTCATATATTACTTGCCTATGCTACATACCATGGCTTTAAGTTATATCAAATGGACGTGAAAATTGCCTTCCTCAATGGACCTATCAAGGAAGAAGTGTATGTTGAGCAACCTCCTGGCTTTGAAGATAGTGAGTATCCTATACATGTTTATAAGCTCTCAAAGGCACTTTATGGGCTCAAACAAGCCCCAAGAGTATGTTATGAATGCCTGAGAGACTTTCTTATCACTGATGGCTTCAAAGTTGGAAAAGCTGACCCTACTCTCTTTACTAAAACAATTGCTAAAGATTTCTTTATTTTCCAAATTTATGTTGGTGATATTATATTTTGGTCTACTAACAAGTCGTCTTGTGAAGAGTTTAGTAGGATTATGATATAAAAATTTGAGATGCCAATGACGGGTAAGTTGAAGTATTTTCTTGGATTCCAAATCAAGCAACTCCAAGAGGGCACCTTCATCTGCCAAACTAAATACATTCAAGATATACTCAAGAAGTTTAGAACAAAGAATGCCAAACCCATCAAGACACCCATGGAAACAAATGGGCATCTCGACCTCGACATGGGAGGTAAATCCATAGATCAAAAGGTATACCATTGATGATAGGATCTTTACTCTATTTATGTGCTTCACGACCGGATATTATGCTTTCTGTATGCATGTGTGCAAGGTTCCAAGCAAATCCTAAGGAAGTTCACCTTAGGGCCGTGAAAAGAATCATGAGATATTTAGTTTATACTCCTAAATTTGGGCTTTGGTACCCCAAGTGATCTACCTTTTATCTAATTGGGTATTTCGATGTCGATTATGTCGGATGTAAAATGATAGGAAGCACACATCAGGGACTTGTCGGTTTCTGGGAAGATCTCTGGTGTCTTGGGCTTTAAAGAAGCAAAACTCAGTAGGTCTATCCACCGCTGAAGCCGAATATATTGTTGTAGGACATTGTTGTGCACAATTACTCTGGATGAGGCAAACCCTTAGGGAATATGGCTACAAGTTGAGCAATGTCCCTTTCCTATGTGATAATGAGAGTGCAATCCGCATGGCGGATAATCCTGTTGAACACAGCCGCACTAAGCACATAGACATTCAGTATCACTTTTTGAGAGATCACCAACAAAAGGGGGATATCAAAATTGCTTATGTTAGCACACACAACCAATTAGTCGATATCTTCACCAAGCCCCTAGATGAAAAGACTTTTAGCAAGCTTAGAAATGAACTCAATATCCTCGTTTCTCGGAACTTTGATTGAAATCTTGCACACATAGCTCATTTATTTACCTTTGATCATGTCTCTTTCGTTCGGTACAAATGCATATTTCTTATTCTTCCTGTGCCAAAGCTAAGACTAATGTGCTTCCAAGTGTATTACTATCCTTAGTCTTAGATTGAAAGGAAAATGGAGTATTCGGCAAAGGCAATGCTTCCACTACGACTCTGTCGGTGTCATTTATTCTTTGCCCTACCCATGAACTTTCATTCATATCTTTTTTTGGGAGAGGGTAATAGGCCTCTAGTTCTCTTCATTTTTTTGCGCTTAATGCCAAAGGGGGAGAGAGTAATAGGCCCAAAGAAAAAGGATGACACCACCACCTTGTTTTCTAAAAACTTTTTCAAAAAGGGAGAGAGATTATTCAAATTGCAAAACCCCCCTTGACAGCTAAGGGGAGAACTTCTTCAGGGGAGCTTTTATTTAGCCAAAGGAAAAGCGTTTGAAACAGGGGGAGAATTTTCAAAAACTTAAAAATGCATTTAGAAATCATATTCTTATACCATTGGCTATTTGCAAAAGAATTTCAAAAGACTTTTCCAAAAGATTTGCAAAAACAAAACTAAGTGGTCCAAATGTGGTCCAAAATGATTAACTTGATCAAAGCAAGCATATATGTTTAAAACTGGTTTCATTTTAAAGTAACTTATGCACATATGTCAAATTGCAAACTAGTTACATTTCTACACTTTACATTTGCTTTGGTTTGTGTTGGCATCAATCACCAAAAAAGGGGAGATTGAAAGGGAAATGGCCTCAATATTTCCTATAATAGATTTTGGTGTTGGACGTCCATCACAAACCATATGGACTAACCAGTTTGTCTAGTGAATGTTCTCTCTCAGGTGCATAAAGTTCAACATAAACATACAAAGAAAATGACTTGAGCAAATTCTACAAAGTTTGGAGCATACAAGATTTGGTGCAGCCACTGGCGCACTGGACACTGTCCGGTGCCCTAGCTGAGCACCTCGCGAACTGGCCGCTCTCGGGTTTTCTCAGCGCTCGTTCACTATAATTCACCGGACTGTCCGGTGCACTACCGGATTATCCAATGAGACAACATAGCAACAAGGCAACGATCAACTTCGTCCAACGGTCGACTGCGCTGACTGCAACGCAGTCAATAGAGCAGAAGTCAGAAGTCAGTCTGCAACGTCAAGATACATCGGACTGTCCGGTGTGCCACCAGACTGTTCGGTGCCGCAAGAAGACAGAAGGCCTCAACGATCAATAGCTCCAAACCCTAACGGTCGGCTGACGTGGCACTCACCAGACAGTGAACAGTGCAGTGTCTAGTGCACCACCGGAATGTCCGGTGTGCCCATGGCTAGGAAGTGGTTGGAGTATATAAATACGCATCAACCACCACCATTCAAGCCATCCAAGCATTGCAACTTCTCCATTCAATATTAGAGCAAAAGAATAGACTCCAAAGACACAATCAAAGCATCAAATCCCCTCCAAGCTCCAAAATCAAATCAAGTGCTTAGTGACTTGAGAGACAGGGTGATTTGTGTTTCTTTTGTTGCTCTTGTTGCTTGGTTGCTTTCTTCTTCTCACTCTAATCTTTCCAAGTGTTTTGTAAAGCTAAGAAAGAGGCACCTAATTGTGTGGTGATCCTTGCGGGGTCTTAGTGACCCGTGTGATTAAAAAGAAGCGCTCGACCGGTCTAAGTGACCGATTGAGAGAGGGAAAGGGTTGGAATAGACCCGACCTTTGTGGCCTCCTCAACAGGGAGTAGGTTCTTTGGAACCGAACCTCGGGAAACAAATCACCGTGTTCATTTGTGTTGATCTTCATCACTTGATTTGCTTCTTCCCTCTCCTCTCTCTAAAGTTCTCTTGCTCATATTGTTTTGAGTTGGCTCCCAAAATTATCCGCATTGATTGAGCAACTCATAGCAAGAAGAACAATCTTCCACACTCCAAATTCAAGATTATTTATTTCTAACCCTAACTCCGGGTGAAGTGCATATTTAAAGTTTATAATTTTCAGGTTTCGCCTATTCACCCCCCTCTAGGCGACTTTCACTTGTGCATGCGTTGCTACATTGTGCTTTTGTGTGTGTATTCTTTCTCTCTGTAAGGAAAATGGACCATTTGTCATTTGGCTCAAAAGATTTGGTGTTTGATGATCAATATAACATATGGACTAATATGTTTGCTAGTGTTTGTGTTTACAGTTCACAGGATGCGAAGAGGATTGGACTAAGGCACTAAGGATGCAACACCTCAAAAGAAGACATAAAAGAAGCATAGAAGTCCAAGACTCAAGAACAAAAGAAGCCTAAGGAAACAATGAAGAAATCCATGAAGTGGGCAGTCAGCCAGCGCACTAGTGGCACACCGGACAGTGAACAGTAACCTATCCATTTTGCACCGGACTGTCCAGTGGGACACCGGGCAGTCTGCGCAGAGAGGCCCACAACGGGCGCTCTCGGGCTATAGCACCGGACTGTCCATTGTGCATCGGACATTCTGGGTAATGGTCGGATCCAACGGTCGACTGCTACAGACCCCAGCGGTCGGCTGACGTGGCCAGGGCACCGGAAAGTGAACAGTGCACGTCTGGAGGGCACCGGACTGTCTGGTGCGCCTGTCGACAGAAAGTTGTTGCTTCTGTACAACGGCTATAATTGTGGAGGCAGGCTATAAATACTCCCCCCAACCGGCCATTTCAAGGTGTGGGAGCCCAAGCAACATACCAAGGCATATTGTAGACATTTCCTAGTGCTCAAACACCCAAGTGCTTAATAGAATCACTCGATGATTAGCGTAGGTGCTTTGCAAAGTGCTTAGGTTAGTTAGATCGCATTAGCGCTTGCTCTAGGTGAAACCTAGTTTTAGTTGAGTGAGTTTAGAAAAACCACACAACCCCTCGGCTCTTGTGTGATCCGTTGTAATTGTACCGAGTGGGGCGAGAGTCTTGCGAGACCGTGACAACCGATTTTGTGTCACGGCCGCCACCATGTACCGGAGGAAACGAGGCCCACGACGTTTTAGCCAGAAAGCTCGTTAGTGGAGACGGTGGGGAGCGTTCGAGAGGAGCTAGAAGTGGAGCACCACTTGCGCGTGGAGAAGGTCCATGACTCTCTATGGAGTTACTCGACCGTGGTGCTTGGCCCTCGCGTGGGCTACCCTTTGCGTAGCGGCACCAATGAGGATTAGTTGGAACCTTGCTTGTTTCCGGATACCTCAGTAAAAATACCGGCGTCATCCACGAGAGTTTGCGTCTCTACCTTGCTCTTTACCTTCCACATTTATGTTAAGTATTTAAGTTTCAATCTTGTCTTTCCAGTTAGATTATTTAGGATTGAAAACTTAGGCTTTGCGGTAGAAATAGCAACACTTAGACAAAACCTAGTTTGCACATTCTGGATTAATTACTTGCATAGGTTTTATTCTAGGGATTCATTTGTGGCCTAGTTTAGAGGAAGTTTTTAGAAGTCCTAATTCACCCCCCCTTAGGCATCACTGTTTCCTTCACTCTCTCCTTACTCTAAGTTTTTATTATGATCACTCTGTAAGGCTATGAGAGACTCCAAGTTATGGAGATTCCTCACGAACAGGAAACTGATATAAGGAAGAAACTATGGCACTCAAGATTGATCTTTGGATCACTTGAGATGGGTTGATTGCAACCCTTATCCAAAGGAGAACACCACAACGTGGCGGCAGACCTTGGCCGAACCACGGGATAAAAATCGTTGCCTCTCTTGTGCCATTTACTTTATTGTGACTTTCCTCTTCCTAAGTTCTCTATTCTCACTTGTGCTCTAAGTTTATTCATATATTGTTAGAGCAATCAAGTGGAAGGAACCTCTCTCTTTTTCTCTCCTCCCAAACTTGGTTTAATTTGCACTAACTCTAACTTTTAGACCAAGTTTTTTTAAGTCATATATTACAGGATCACCTATTCACCCCCATCTAGGTACTCTCACAAACACCCCTTAATACTTAACTGCTAAAATTAGCTGAAGACATCCAAATAGTCTAGCTAATAGTTTAGCTATTAACTACTTTTAGCAAATTAGGTTCTAGTGGTTCTAGTGCATTCAAACACCCCTTAGTCGATTGACTTTAGATAAGTTTAATCAAAGTTATGGTACAGTAGCCGATAACTGAACATGACTTTAGGATCCTAGAAACTATTTTCAAAGTTTTACAAAAATATTATGATTTTTTAAAATACTTTGGTTTTCAAATGGTGTACAGTGTTTGGATACGATAAACTTTGTAATACAATAAAGTTTAAATTGCATCGTCGGTCCCTAAACTTGTTTAGGTGTGTTAAATCGGTCCCTAAACTCTTAGAATAGTCGATTAGGTCTAAACGTTGTTCAGTGTCATTTTAGTCCAATTAGGTACTTGGTTAGTTGGTGTGGCCTTGCTACCATGTCATCCACGTGGCACGACATCGTCGAAGCAGGACGTGTCAAGGATGAGGAGGCACCCATGTGGTAAGGCCATGCCATGTGGATGACATGGTGACAAGGCCATGTCAGCTAACTAGGTCCTGTTCATAGCCGATTGGACTAAAATAGCACTAGAACAAAGTTTAGGGATCTGATCGGTTGTTCTGAGAGTTTAGGGACTCGCTTGACACACCTGAACAAGTTTAGTGTTGGTCACTTGTTTTCGATTACCATGAATTCAAGAACAAGGCAACACATTTGTTATACGTTAAAGACCTTCGTCCTTCGAAGCATTATTCCCCTTTGTATATAACGAATCTTGGACGAAGATCATGAAGAACAAGTCTTCATCATTCACAAATATAAAACATAGTCACAAATGTAATATCGTGCCATATATTCATTTCGTACTGAATGTATTAATAATATTAAAATTCATATTACAATGGTACATTCGACTTGTTTGAAGGCAATGACGTGAATGCAGTTACAATCCAGCGTGAACAGTACATGGGTAATGTTCATCTATTTATAGGCAACCATACAACTTCATACGGTATTACATTCATACTCTAAAAAATTACATACAAGGTTTGCAAATGTCACAGGGACAATATTGTCATTTGCACTAATCAGCTTGAACAACACCTTCTCCCTACGTTGCCTTCCTACGTCAACATGACGAAGTTTGCTTTGTTGTACTTTCATTGATCTATGTCGAAACTTTTCTAGTAACGAAGCTCTTATAATACTTAATAATATGCTGAAAACAAATGGTTAGCCGTGTTTTTGAGGACCTTCGGAAGACAAAGGCCCCCAATAGTAGCCCCTTGTAGTAGTAGTTTGTTCATTTTGTAACAAATTCAAACTACAAAACGAATAAAGGCCTTTAGCCGAAGGTCCGAAAAACTCCTTCCCTTCGCTAGAATAACGAAACCATCTGTATCATGGGGCCTATCGTGCAGTGGTGCTTTGCATATATATATATATATATATATATATATATATATATATATATATATATATATATATATATATATATATATATATATATATATATATATATATATATATATATGAGGGTTGCGATGAAAATATTTTTCATGCTATCAAGCTTGTGTTGGGTTTGTTGTTTAGCTTGCTGATTCTTTAACCGCAATCGCTTTGGAGTTTTGGCTTTTTGTTTCAATCAACGCTGAGATGGCCGAAGATAAGAGAAGTGAGGACCCCCGCACTAGCTGGTTTTTACAAAGCTATGTGTCGGGTACCACAATTAGGGGAACCCCCAACGCTCCTAATCACGGCTGGTTAACACCCTCAGACCAACTGACGGGTGCGGTTCAAGCCAGGACTTCGCCTACCCAAAGGACGCAATCTCACCCGAGCCCAGCCTCGGGTTGGAACAGTGGTCCCAGACGAAATTCACGCCTCGCCCGAGGGCCTCCTCAGACGGCAGGCGTCGCCCTCGGCTCTCCCGAGGCCCGGCTCGGGCAGGCTTCGTTGTGAAGCAACCTTGGCCATACCGCCTCACCAACCGACCGCTTCGCAGGCGCATTAAATGCGGGCGATGCCTGACGCCGTATCCTGACACACGCGCCTCAGTCGGCCAGGCCGAAGTGACCGCAGTCACTTTGCCCCTCCTCTTTACTGTCCGATATGACAGGAAAACAGCGCCGCTCTCTCCGCTCCGACTGCCGTGTCAGCCACCCCGGCAACGACTGACAACAGGTCACGATCAACCACCGAGCTCAAGCCTCGGGCGCAACAGGAAGCTCCGCCTCGCCTGACCTCACGCTCCAGCCTCGGGAGGAGGTCTCCTCCTCGCCCGACCCCTGGACTCGGCCTCGACCCCGATCTCGGGAGGAATCGCGTCCTCGCCCGACCCCGGCCTCGGCCACAAGAGAAGTCTCCGCCTCGACCGACCCTAGGCTCGGACTGACCATGCTGATAGGGGATGCATCATTCCCCTACTCCTAGCCTGCTCAGGCTACAAGGAACAAGACTGGTGTCCCATCTGGCTTACCCCGGCGACGGGTAATGATGGTGCCCCGCGTGCGCCATGACGCCGGTGGCTCTCAGCCCCTTACGACAGCAAGGAGACGTCAGCAGGGTCCTCGCCGCGCTGCCAGCTGTGCTCCTACAGGACTCAGGCGCTCCTCCGGCGGCCACGCCATCACATGTACAGTGCCCAAGCTGTCCCTCAACGGCCACATTGGCATGTACACAGGGCTTAGGCACCTCACTGCCGGACATGGTAGCACATAGCTACGCCCCCTGTTGTACACCTGGACTCTTGCCTTGCCTCTATAAAAGGGGAGTCCAGGGCAACCCTGAGGGAGGTTCGCGCGAGGGAAGCGGCATACGAGCCCTCTCTCTCTCCCTCACACGACGCGCTTGTAACCCCTACTGCGAGCGGCCACCCCATGTGTAGGATAATACAAGGCTTGTCCCACATCTTGTGTTCCATCCTGCGCCAACCCATCTAGGCAGGGACACGCAGCGACAATTTACTCGTCGGTCCAGGGACCCCCCCGGGGTCGAAACGCTGACAGTTGGCGCGCCAGGTAGGGGCCTGCTGCGTGTTAACGAACACCTTCCCGTTGAGATCCAGATGGGGAGTCTTCAGCAACCTCTCCAGCCCGGGACGGTGCTCCGCTTCGGGAGTCTTGAGTTCATGTCCCTCGACGGCAGCTACGACATGGTACTCCTCCCCCCGCGGCGTGACGACAACGACGGTCTTCGACTCGCCCGGCGGCGGCGAGCTCTACGACGGCATCTCCCCGCGGTGGAAGAGGAGCACTCCGGTCGTCCCTGCCACCCTCCTCGTCGGAGGAGGCAGAGACGGGGCAACCATGGCCACGCAGGAGGCAGCACCTTGTCGGCTGTCGCACCAGAGCGAGTCGACGACGCCGGCACTCCCCCGCAGGACATGTCGGACATTGCCCTCGCACCTGAGGCGACAGCGGGTGTAACTTCCCCGCGACGTGTCAGCCCCAAGCGGACTGATGACGCCAGCACCCTCATGAAGGACCTGCTAGGCGTTACCCTCGTACCTGAGTTGACTGTGTGCACCGCCCCCGACGCGGCTTCACCACCGTCCAACGACCAAGAGGTACCGTCCGTTTTCCATCCCATACCTTTTCGGTTCAACTTCGATCCACCTAGCGACTCCGCAATGGTGAGCGCCTTCGTAAAGGCGTATCCAAACCTTCCGGGGTACCACATGTGGTCGACCTGGGACCGACTGACAACCGTCTCGACCTTCGGACCGGCGGGTTCTGAGGAAGAGGACATCCCCGACTCCGGTTGGGATTTCTCTGCCCTCAATGACCCTGGTGCCATGCGGGGCTTCATGTCCGCATGTGACCATTGCCTCTCTGGTTGTTCTGACGATGACCATGACCTTGACGATGAGGGTTACAGCCCAAGTCGTGAATGCTTCCACGTCGATCTGGGAGATCACAACGAAGGCAACCACCTCGGTATGCTAGAGGTTGACGATCCCCCTGGACCCTCATCTCGCGTTGACATCCTGCGGGAGCTAGCTGTCGTCCCAGTCCCTACGGGGGTCAGGACATACAGCTCGAGCAAATCCGTGAGATGCAGGCCCGAGTCGACGGGGAAGTAGGCCGGCTTGTACAGCTCCTACAGAACATCGAACAGGAGTGGGCAGGCCGATCACTCGCCGGAGAAGCCTGTCACCGGGCCCAAGACATCCCGCATCGCATCGTCGATAATGCCAGGGCAGCGTTGCTTCCGGCCGTCAGTGGGTCCGGCCAGGACCTGGCTACAGCGGCGATGCTGCTTCGAGCCATGCCGGAGCCATCCACCACCGAGGGACAGCGCATCCAGGGCGAACTCAAGAATCTTCTAGAGGGCGCCGCGGTTCGACGAGCCAAAAGCTCTGCCTCCCGTAGGCGAGCTGACCCCTCGGAGCATCGTGCGGGGTCCTCCCGGCGCATTCGGGAAGCCTCGCTCCGTCCCGAGCATACACGGGACGAGGCGCCCACCGCCTGGGAACGCCTCGGCAACGAGCACCACCACCTCGACCATCGAGCCTGCCTCGACGAGAAGGTGCGCCGAGGCTACCATCCTAGGCACGGGGGACACTGCAACAGTGAGGAGGACCGTAGTCCTTCACCCGAACCACCTGGCTCGCGTGTCTTTAGTCGGGCCATACGACGAGCACCGTTCCCTGCCCGTTTCTGAGCCCCGACTACTATCACCAAGTACTCAGGGGAGACGAGGCCGGAGCTGTGGCTCGCGGACTACCGACTGGCCTGCCAGTTGGGAGGGGTGGATGATGACAACCTCATCATCCGTAATCTACCCTTTTCCTCTCCGACGCCGCCCGAGCCTGGCTGGAGCATCTGCCTCCTGCGCAGATCTCCGACTGGGACGATCTGGTCAAAGCTTTCGCAGGGAATTTCCAAGGCACGTACGTGTGCCCTGGGAACTCGTGGGACCTCCGAAGCTGCCGCCAGCAGCCAGGGGAGTCCCTCCGAGAGTACATCCGGTGGTTTTCGAAGCAGCGCACCGAGCTGCCCAACGTTACCGACTCAGATGTCATCGGGGCTTTCCTTGCCGGCACCACTTGCCGGGACCTGGTGAGCAAACTGGGGCACAAGACTCCCACCCGTGCGAGCGAGTTGATGGATGTCGCCACCAAGTTCGCCTCAGGTCAGGAGGCAGTTGAAGCCATCTTACGGAAGGACAAGCAGCCTCAGGGGAGTCGAAGATAGACGTCCCTGAGGCGTCCGCCCAGCGGGGCACGAAGAAGAAGGCCAAAAACAAGTCGCGAGCGAAGTGCGAGGCCGCAGACACAAATCTCGTCGCTACGGTCGAGCACAGGAACCCTCGGAAGCCACCTGGAGGGGCCAGCGCGTTCGACAAGCTGCTCAAAGAGCCGTGCCCCTATCACCAGGGGCCCATCAAGCACACCCTCGAAGAATGCATCATGCTCCGACGCCACTTCCATAAGACCAGGCCCCCGGCGGAGGATGGCAAGGGCCATGACAACGACAAGAAGGAGGGCGGCAAGGAAGAGGGATTCCCGGAAGTCCATAACTGCTTCATGATCTACGGCGGGCAGGCGGTGAATGCCTCGGCTCGGCACCGCAATCAGGAGTGCCGGGAAGTCTGCTTGGTGAAGGTGGCAGCGCCAGTCTACCTAGACTGGTCCGACAAGCCTATCACCTTCGACCAAGGCGACCACCCCGACTTCGTGCCGAGCCCGGGAAGGTACCCACTCGTTGTCGATTCGATCATCGGCAACGTTAGGCTCTCCAAGGTCCTCATGGACGGAGGCAGTAGCCTTAACATCATCTACGCCGAGACCCTAGAACTCTTAGGGGTTGGTCGATCCGAAGTCCGGGCCGGTGCGGCACCCTTCCATGGGATCACGCCCGGGAAGCGAATCCAACCCCTCAGACGGATCGACTTACCCGTCTGCTTCGGAACTCCCTCAAACTTCTGAAAGGAAGCTCTCACCTTTAAGGTCGTCGGGTTCTAAGGAACCTACCATGCGATGTTGGGAAGACCATGCTACGCCAAGTTTATGGCCGTCCCCAACTACACCTACCTCAAGCTCAAGATGCCGGGCCCCGAATGGGATCATCACTGTCGGGTCCACGTACCACCACGCGTACGAATGCGACGTGGAGTGTGTGGAGTACGCTGAGGCTCTCGCCGAGTCCGAGGCCCTCATCGCCGACCTTGAACGCCTCTCCAAGGAGGCGCCCGACGCGAAGCGGCACGCCGGCAACTTCGAACCAGTTGAGGGGGTCAAGTCCGTCTCTCTCGACCCCAGCAACGATGCCAGCAAGCAAGTTCGGATCGGCTCCGAGCTCGACCCCAAATAGGAAGCAGTGCTTGTCGACTTTCTTCGTGCAAACGCCGAAGTCTTTGCGTGGAGTCCCTCGGACATGCCCGACATACCGAGGGATGTCGCCAAGCAATCACTGGATATCAGAGCTGGAGCCCGACCCGTGAAGCAAACCCTGCGCCGTTTCGACGAGGAAAAGCACAGGGCCATAGGCGAGGAGATCCACAAGCTACTCGCGGCAGGATTCATCAAAGAGGTATTCCATCCCGAATGGTTAGCTAACCCTGTTCTTGTAAGGAAGAAGGATGGGAAATGGAGGATGTGTGTAGACTATACTGGTCTAAACAAAGCATGTCCGAAAGTTCCCTACCCTCTACCTCGCATCGATCAAATCGTGGACTCCACAGCTGGGTGCGAAACCCTGTCGTTCCCTTGATGCCTACTCAGGCTATCACCAAATCAAGATGAAAGAGTCCGACCAGCTCGCGACTTCTTTCATCACACCTTTTGGCATGTACTGTTATACCACAATGCCATTTGGGTTGAGGAATGTAGGCGCCACTTACCAGAGGTGCATGAACCACGTGATCGGAGAACACATCGGCAGAACGGTCGAGGCTTACGTCGACGACATCATTGTCAAGACGAAGAGACTCTCCGACCTCCTCTCTGACCTTGAAACGACATTCAAGTGTATGAGAGCGAAAGGCGTGAAACTCAATCCCGAGAAGTGTGTCTTCGGAGTCCCCTGAGGCATGCTCCTTGGGTTCGTCATCTCCGAGCGGGGCATCAAGGCCAACCCGGAGAAAATCGCGGCCATCACCAGCATGGGACCGATCAAAGATTTGAAAGGAGTATAGAGGGTCATGGGATGCCTTGTGGCTCTAAGCCGCTTCATCTCACGCCTTCGCGAGAAAGGCTTGCCTCTGTACCGCCTCTTAAGGAAGGCCGAGTGCTTCACTTGGACCCCCGAGGCCGAGGAAGCTCTCGAAAACCTTAAGGCGCTCCTTACGAAAACACCCATCCTGGTGCCCCCCGCCGCAGGAGAATCCCTCTTGATCTACGTAGCCGCGACTACTCAGGTGGTCAGCGCCGTGATCGTAGTCGAGAGACGAGAAGAAGGGCATGCACTGCCCGTCCAGAAGGCCAGTCTACTTCATCAGTGAAGTACTTTCCGAGACCAAAGCTCGCTACCCACGGATCCAGAAGCTTCTCTACGCAGTGGTTCTGACACGACGAAAGTTGTGACACTACTTCGTGTCTCATCCGGTAACTGTGGTGTCATCCTTCCCCCTGGGGGAGATCATCCAGTGCCGCGAGGCCTCGGGTAGGATAGCAAAGTGGGTGGTGGAGCTTATGGGCGAACACTATCATTCGCTCCTCGGAAGGCCATAAAATCCTAGGTCTTGGCAGACTTCCTGGCTGAGTGGACTGACACCCAGTTACCAACAACTCCAATCCAGCCCGAGCTCTGGACCATGTACTTCGATGGGTCACTCATGAAAACGGGAGCGGGCGCTGGCCTGCTCTTCGTTTCACCCCTCAGAAAGCATCTCCGCTACGTTATTCGCCTCCATTTCCCGGTGTCAAACAATGTGCCGAGTACGAAGCACTGGTTTAACGGGCTACACATCACCGTCGAGCTAGGGTCCGACGCCTCGACACTCGAGGCGACTCGCAGCTTGTCATTGACCAAGTCATGAATAACTCCCACTACCATGACCGGAGGATGGAAGCCTACTGCGACGAAGTCCGGCGCCTGGAGAACAAGTTCTAGGGGCTAGAGCTCAACCACATCGCCCGACAGTACAAACGAGGACTGCGGACGAGCTGGCGAAAATAGCCTCGGGGCGAACGACAGTTCCCCCGACGTCTTCTCCAGAGACCTACATCAACCGCCCGTCAAGATCGACGACGCGCCTGAGCCTGAGGAAACCTCGGCTCAGCCCGAGGCACCCTCGGCCGAGCCCAAGGCACCCTCGGCGGCACCCGAGGCACCCTCGGCCATCGAGGAAGAGGCCTTGCCCGTCGAAGAGGAACAGAATGGGGCCGCGCCAAATCTGAACTGGCAGGCCCCGTACCTAGAATATCTCCTCTGAGGAGAGCTTCCCATCGACAAGACCAAAGCTCGGCGGCTGGCTCGGCGCGCCAAGTCATTTGTCCTGCTGGTGATGAAAAAGAGCTCTACCACCGCAGCCCCTCGGGCATCCTTCAACGATGCATATCTATCGCCCAAGGACAAGAGCTGTTGCAAGAAATACACTCGGGGCTTGCGGCCACCATGCAGCGCCTCGAGCCCTCATGGGGAATGCCTTTCGACAAGGTTTCTACTGGCCAACCGCGGTGGCCGACGCAACTAGGATTGTGCGCCCCTGCCGGGGGTGTCAATTCTACACAAAGCAGATGCATCTGCCCGCTCAAGCCTTGCAGACGATACCCATCACCTAGCCATTTGCTGTGTGGGGTCTGGACCTCGTCGGACCCTTGCAGAAGGCACCTGGGGGCTTCACGCACCTGCTGGTCGCTATCGACAAATTCTCCAAGTGGATCGAGGTCCGACCCCTAAACAGCATCAGGTCCGAGCAGGCGGGTGGCGTTCTTTCACCAACATTATTCATCGGTTCAGGGTCCCAAACTCAATCATCACCGACAATGGCACGCAGTTCACCGGAAAAAAGTTCCTAGACTTCTGCGACGACCACCACATCCGTGTGGACTGGGCCCGCCGTAGCTCATCCCATGACGAATGGGCAGGTGGAGCGTGCCAACGGTATGATTCTGCAGGGGCTCAAACCGAGGATCTACAACGACCTCAACAAGTTCGGCAAGCGGGTGGATGAAAGAGCTACCCTCGGTAGTCTGGAGCCTGAGGATGACGCCGAGCCGCGCCATGGGTTTTACACCGTCTTTCTAGTCTATGGGGCCGAGGCCGTCCTCCCCACGGACTTAGAATATGGCTCCCCGAGGACCATGGCGTACGATGACCGAAGCAACCAGACCAGCCGAGAAGACGCGCTGGACCAACTCGAGGAGGCTCGAGACGTTGCCTTACTACATTCGGCGCAGTACTAGCAGTCGTTGCGGCGCTACCACGCCCGAAGCGTTCGGGCCCAAGGCTTCCAAGTAGGAGACTTGGTGCTTCGCCTGCGACAGGACGCCCGAGGGCGCCACAAGCTCACTCCTCCCTGGGAGGGGCCCTTCATCATCGCCAAGATCTTGAAGCCCGGAGCATACAAGCTGGCCAACGACCAAGGCGAGGTCTACAACAACGCTTTGGAACATCCAACAGCTACGTCGCTTCTACCCTTAAGATGTTTTAAGTCGTTCATGTACCTCGGTTTACGTACGCAAAGTCTAACCGTCAAGGAAGGGGTCGGCCTTGCCTCAGCAAAGCCCGATCCTCCCTCGGGGGCTAGAAGGGGGGAACCCCCTCTACGTCAAAATTTTCCTTGGAAAAATTTCTACCAAAACAACCTTTGTGCTTTCGACTTCCGTATTGATAGCGGGATCCTGAGAACGACGAGAGTACATGTAAGCGGCAAGGCCGACCGAGCCGAGGAACTCCTACGCCTCCAGGATACGGATACCTCACTCATCACCTTTCCGTGAAAAGTACTCACGCTCGGATAAGCGATCCTGCTACCAAAACAAGTCCTAACACTCGGGTAGAAAATGACTTTCGCGCCTTCTCGACTATCCCAATAATGGAATCCTTCGACCGAATGAGAGCACACGTAAGCGGCGAGGGGCCGACCGAGCCGAGGGACTCCTACGCCTGCGGGATACGGATACCTCACTCATCACCTTCCGCGAAAAAGTAACTCTCGTTCGGATAAACGATTCTGCTATTGACAGGACAAGTCGTGATGCCGAAACAAGAGGAGAGAAGACACAACTTTTTAAACACGATGATAAAGTGTTTAGGCCTCGGCGGCCACAAAAAAGCACGCGTATGCTACAGACAAACTATTCCTGCAGGTCCTGGCATCGGCAGGGCGAGCAGCAGCACCCTCGGCATTGATTCCACCCTCGGCGGAACTAGGCCCGGCCTCGGACGGCGACCCGGGCAAAAGGACCTCCACCTAAGGGAGGACGCCAGCACCGCACCAGCAGATGTCTTGGCCAAGCTCCAGCAGCTGCTGCCACACCTTCCTCGGTCTGGGAAGCCACCATCTCCCGGGCCGATGAAGTCTCCTTCCGAGCCGACTCCGCGTCTGTCCGCGCTAGCATCGCTGCCTCCAGCTTCGGCTCAACACAAGAGCAGCCGAGGGTTCCGAAAACTTAGCAAGGGAAGCCTAGAGCGGTAAGGCCGACAGAGCCGAGGGACTCCTATGCCTCTGGGATACGAACATCTCACTCGTCACCTTCCGCGGAAGGCAACCGACGCTCGGTTAAGTGGTTCGGCTAGCCAACAGACAAGTCCCAACGCTCGGAATGAGGAAGACACACAACTTCGTTCCTGAATACCCAAATGTTCAGGCCTCGACAGCCACAATGAACATACACTGGCGCTCAAGGTGCCATTACAAACGGGACTTCGGTTCCGTTCCCACGGGTATGAACAACCTCCATTCCAGGGGGCCCGCGGGATGACGAACTCCAAGCGGCTCACCGCAACCGCCCCGACAGCAGCGACAACGACCCCCGCTTCGAGCGGCGAAATAGAAGCAGCGGTGACCTTAGGGCCGACGCTGCTGTGACGAGGCCCTCGCCCGCGTCTCCACTCGAGGGGCGAGGACAAGCCATCAAAGCCAAAGAGTCGGGGGTCCGACCGCGGGGCCGATGGTCTCGTCGGCGGAGACAACCTTCTCCGGCTGCCATCACCTCAGCACCGACGACAGCGGCCACCTGCGCGCCAGCGCCACGTCGGCAAATGGCGGACGCCCCCACCTGCACTGGCAGATCCCCACAGGTCCTCGCGGACGGGCAGGCCTCGACCTCTGCACAGAGGCGTCATGCCGGAGTGAGGACAAGACCATCCAAGAGCACGAACGCCGCCCATGCGGCGTACGGCATCTTGGACGGTCCACCGGGTGCGCGCGGCGCAACAGACGCCCGAGCCCAGATCAAGCGGCAGGAGGCAGCGCCGGAGGCCGCGACAGAGCCAGCTGAGCCAG
Organism: Zea luxurians; assembly: GCA_029449295.1. Lineage (NCBI taxonomy): Eukaryota > Viridiplantae > Streptophyta > Magnoliopsida > Poales > Poaceae > Zea > Zea luxurians. The sequence continues at coordinate 98,210,659 of JAOPSE010000011.1, forward strand.
CGAGCCAGGCACGCTGGAGCTGACGACGCTTGCGGCCGACCGGTCCCGTGTTGCCGAAGTTCGCCCTCCTCAAGGCCGGTGAGCGCCTTCTCCCCTGAATGCTGAAGGAGGAGACGGCCTGCCTGGCCCACGCGGGAGGTAGAACCCCGGCTCAGCTCTCCCTCCGCCTCAGCAAGGATGATGAAGATCCTTGAAGCTGAGGGCGGAGCGGAGGCCGCAGCCCGGCTTGCTTCTCCCCACCAAACTGCCCATTGGTGAGGGAATGCAGCCGGGCTGCATGACGAAAATCCTTGAAGCCGAACGATGGCTGAAAAGGTACCGATCTCCATAAGGCCGCGCCCCTCCAACGACAGCAAGAGCAAGGCGACGCCGGGGCACCCCATCCGAGGGCTCAAAGGCGGAAGGGCGCAAGGCATGAGGGGAGGACGGAGGCATGGCCACTGCCCAGGGGATCGATCCCCCTTTTATAGCAGACCTCCTCACTTGCACCCCTTAGCGTCACAAGCGAAGTCCCCACTGACAACCTCCAGGGTTCTCCCCCCACGACATGGGGGCTGGGACCCACACGTCATACGAGCTGAACCGAAGCACGAAGAAGGCGAACCGCCGCAAGCAAGGTGTGTAACCGTCCCGCGGTTACAAGCACTCTCCCATCTTCGCAGAAACCGGTGGTCGAAAGGGTGGACTGCTACGCGACAAGCGACCAACTGCACCACAACTGTGCGCCCCTTCGGCTCCGTCCACATCCGGTGGACCAGCGCAAAGGAAGCGGGCCCGCATGTCATGTAACCGGCGCGCCGGTTACGACGTGCAAGAAGCTCCACCGCCACTCACGCCAATGCTGCGCCTCCTCGACTGCGGGACCAGTACCGCGACTCGAGGTACCTGCGCATGACCCAACAGTGCCAATTAAAGGCGACGGCCACGGGTCGATCAGCCGCGGGGTAGGCACGACGTTGGCATGGTCAAAAGTGGGCCGACAGTAACTGCAGCGGCAGACGAATGGAGGCAGCAGTCAAGTCGCCTACAGGCTCGCATCCCCTCCTGAAGCGACAGGAGAGCCTTCCCTCACGGTGTGAAGATGACGCGCCCATGCCCTGTTCCTCGAACGGCTCGCACGCGCAACGGGCGCCACGCGAATCACCCGTCCCGTCGCATCAACTCGACGGAGCAGGCAACACCTCTGGCAGGCGAGGTGGGCGTCGCTTCGTCTTCGCCATAATGACCGTGTCAAAAAAGGTGCGCCACTTTATTTAAAATTCATATCCTTCCTCCTCCTCCTCTCTCTCTCTTGCCACAGGGACCAGGAAAGGGGACGTTGTGGAAAGGATCCTTCCCGGCGAAGGAAGCGGGCCCCGAGCCTCCTACTGATCAGGGGTTCGAAGGCTGGCCCCTCGGAAGGGTTCGACACCGCCCAGAGCGCCCGGGCTCCGTGCCCACTACTGATCAGGGGTTCGTAGGCTGGCCCCTCGGAAGGGTTCGACAGTCGCCCCAGAGCATGCAGAGTGAGGGTTGACTCTGGGTACGTTCGATACATAACCAAGGCTCGAGCTACGCTCCCGAGGTACCCTAGGACATTTCCGAGACCGGCGGGAATGATTTGTAACGGAATCCCACCGGAGGGAGGCATCGAGACCCTCGGACCCTGTCGAAGGGGTCTAGGTCCGGCAAATCACTCGCAGGTACTTTTGGAGCGCGCCTTGGGCTACAGCCGACCCCTAACGAACGGGGCAGGCGTCCACTCGGATCACCCATTAGCAGCTCATTGGAAACACCATGTTCGGGCCCTCCGAGGGAACATGGCGCTTCCCCCTCCTCCTTGCGGAAAGGCGACGCAGGGGCGTAAATAAAAGTCGGGAAAGTCCTTGATCGTCCTCTTGCTCCATGCAGAGGCTCGGGGGCTGCTCTCGCACCCGGCTACGGCCAAAACTGTTGACAGCGTCAACAACAAACCAGCCTAATAACTTGGAACCCAACCACGCACCCGGGCTACCATCGGGCCGCAAGGGAACGACCAGACCAGCCAAAGCGCCACGAAAAGCATTCATACCTCAGAGGAGTCAAACCACTCCTCCGAGGCCTCGAGGGCTACACCCGACGGGTGCGCTCGCGCGCACCCACCCAGAACAAGGCAAAAAACCGAGAAAGGCCGGTCCCCTCGGGGGCTACTGTCGGGTACCATAATTAGGGGTACTGTGGCAGAACCTCCAAGTTATCGGGCCCACATGCACCCATCCTTGTCCCAAAGACCTCAGACGGCCATGCATGTGCACCAGATAACTCAACAGATCTGTCCGATTGCCCCAAGGACATCGGATAAACCACTTTCAACCAGAACTGCAGGATTAAGTAACACAAATCACACACACCAATATTTTTGCAGCGGAAATACTATTACCAAATTTTACATGTTACAAAAATTTTATATTATTTTATCGGAGTGGTTACAAAAGTATAAGTTTGAAATATATGCTAGCTCAAATGACCATCCTCAATAAGAAGTATAGAGGGTTACTTAGACTTATAGAAGGCTGAGCCCACCGGCACTTAACACCATCAACAACATCACAAAGTTAGGACCTGAAAAACAACATGGAATAAAACCCTGAGTACAGACCCTAAAGTTTGGTACCTAGCAGAGGTACATCTTTTCCAGATGTTGAATCCATCAAGGCCCAGATGCATCCACCATCAAGTTTTATTTTCGAAAACATCCCACCCACTTTCGCCACATCATCTTTTGTAAAAACAAAATATTTTATTTTTCTAAAGCAAGGCTAAGCATAGTAAAACTTTTTTGTAAAACAGGGATTTCAAGGAAGGTAATCAAATCCAAGGAAGGTAATGCAAGAATTGTTTTAGCAATCAACTCCTATCACCTAATGCATCAAACAAGGTGATAAAGATTTTTAAAACAAGGAGGTGGCGAATGCACCGGGGCTTGCCTGGGTAACACTAGGTTAGTGTTGTTAGACGATGAGCACTTGACGACCATCTTCAGGTTTGTCCATCAGCATCGCCTGCGAAAAAGCCCACGCTTAACAGCATCTTGGGGTCGACTCAGCTTTGGTCCTTCGCATCACGTGATTATTTAACGTACCTAAATGATTTGCATAATGCACATGAATGCATATAAACGGGAATATCACAACTTAAATAATGCTACGTAATAGATAATTAATTACTAATAGTGAAGCACAATACATCACTCTTAAGCACACACTAGAGCAGCTAAACAATTAAACACAATAATCAAGTTACTCTAGCTTAACCGAAGTTAACTTGAACGAAAACTATAATTATGTATAAAGAATATATTTTTC